>CANJKZ010000030.1:7170000-7595000 GCA_947471745.1 Closterium sp. Naga37s-1
CCATGCTATACCATGCTACACCATACCCTCACATTCCATCCCATCATTCCATGTGTGCATGCCTCTCACGTTCATCCTCGTTTCTTTGTCCACAAGCCATGATTCTTCACCACCCCACTAGTAACCCCTCTTTCTCCACCCGTCTGTCTCCTCACGGCCCTCAGTGATGTATCATCCAACGTGTTGACAGGTGCCCTACCCAAGTCATGTTGATGTTACTTTTTAGAATTCTCAAAAATAGCAAGCCCTCTCTCTCTCCACCTGCCTCTCTCCTCCTCACCGCCCTCAGTGATGTATCTTCCAACGCGTTGACAGGTGCCCTACCCAAGTCCATAGGCAACCTCCCTCGCATTCAATTACTGTAAGCTTTCATCCTCCTCCCTGATCCCTCGCTTCCCCCCCAGGCCCCCTCGCCTTCCCTTCCTTTCCCACTGGCTTGCTTATCATCTCTTTGTCTTTCAACAACCCCCCACCCTTCTCGTTTTTGTTTTTGTTTTTGTTTTTGTTTTTGTTTTTGTTTTTTTTTTTTGTGTGTGTGTTTGTTTGTTTGTTTTTTTTTTTTTTTCCATCTACCCCTTCCCTACCCCGCCCCCTTTCCCTTTTCGTTTTTGTTTTTGTTTTGTTTTGTTTTTTTGTGTGTGTGTGTGTGTGTGTGTGTGTGTGTGTGTGTTTTTTTTTTTTTTTTTTTTTTTTTTTTCCATCTACCCCTCCCCTACCCCGCCCCCTTTCCCTCTTCCCTCCCCAGAAACACACAGACCAACTCTCTCACAGGCAAGCTACCGGCATTTAAATCCCCACAGCTGGCCGGGCTGAATGTAGCAAATAACTATTTCTACGGCCCGGGAAAGGTGACAAAGAAATCGGCAGGTGCATCGTGCATTGCCTCCATGCCTTATGGTGGCAAGGGCGAGGGGAACTGCTTCATCCCGTCGTCGTCATGCGCTGAGCCCCAAAAGGTGGCCTCGGCTTGTTCCATGTTCTGTGGGACAAATATGATTACGGGTGCGGGGCAGTGCAAGAACAAGGGAGTGTGCATCGGACACCCCAGGCCACACTGCGCGTGCAAGTACAAGAAGTGGCCCTGGAATGCCATGTATTGCCGACAGCTGATGTGATGCGATGCGATGTGGTGTAATTATTTTGAGTAATTTAATTGTACGTAGTACAAGGGCTTCTTTGGTTGTGCGGATTGTATAGACCAGCATTGTAAATGTTTATATCCTTGGCTGAACTTCTGTTTGTTGATTGCTAATTACTCGGAGATGGGCAGCTACGACTCAAGACCTCTGTAGGCTTGCAATAACGGGAACAGAGCATTCAGTCCAGAATAGCGAACTGGCAGGCAGAGTGTGTGAAGAAACAACATATGTACACGACCTTACCCCTAAATATTACCTCGTTCGCCGCCTTGGTATTTTCCTCTGCCTCCTCCTGTCGTCTCGTCCGCGACTCGCGCGGCGATCGAATCGCAGACAGCTACGATGAAGGTACTGAATCCAGCTTTGTTATAGCACGGTCGAATTTGACCGATTTAAACCGCAACAGGGAGAATTCAGCTCTGTTCTCGTCCTGACAACCGTCCGAAAGTTACCTTTCAACTGAATCAAAGTCTCGAGTACTTTCCATCACCTCCTCCGTCTCTCTCTCTCTCTCTCTCTCAATCTGTCGCAAGCGCTTGTCCGATTCGGCTCCATTGTACACCGAGACTGCTAATCTGACGGCTCTTTACGTTCTCCGCGGTCCCTTCCTCGTCCCTTCCTCGTCCCTTCCTCGTCATTTCCTCCTTCTTTCGTCTCCGCCTTTCGAGGTGGTGGGTGCAGATCCTCGCTAAACGGCGAGTTGGACCGATCATTGCTGCTGCTCACTTATCCCCTCTCCACTGCTCTCCACCCCTCTCCGCACCTCCAGGTGGCGGTGCAGGGCTGCGCGCATGGCGAGCTGGACGACATCTATGCGACGATCGACCACATGCGACGGCAGCGAGGCATTCCCATCGACCTGCTGCTCTGCTGCGGTGACTTCCAGGTGAGGTGGGCTTGCAGGTGAGGTGGCTTGCAGGTGAGGTGGCTTGCAGGTGAGGTGGCTTGCAGGTGAGGTGGCTTGCAGGTGCGGCGGCTTGCAGGTGAAATGGCGTGTTTTGAGTCGACTCAAAATGCGACGATCGACCACATGCGACGGCAGCGAGGCATTCCCATCGACCTGCTGCTGTGCTGCGGTGACTTCCAGTCCAGGTGAGGCGGATCCTCAATCAGATCAGAACAGCTTTTGATTGATGCGCGTCAGGCTTCTCTCCTCCTATCCCCCATTTCCCTCATTTCCCCCACTCCCTCCCCCGGTTTCCCCCCCCTCTCCTTCCCTCCCCCTCTCCCCCCCCTCCCCGCTTCCCATTGTCACGTCCTCCCCTCTCCTCCAATTCCCGTTTCATCCGCCACCCGCCTCCCTAATTCGTGCCCCTGCCAGGCCATTCGCAGATGCTGCAGGGTGTTTTTGTTTTTGAGAGTTCTCAAAAACACCCTGCCTAATTCGTGCCCCTGCCAGGCCATTCGCGACACGGAGACTTGGAGTCGCTTGCCCACCCAACCCAAACATCCTTCCCCAAATACCGCAGCATGAACAGCCTCTTTCTGACTGAGGTGCCCAAACATCCTTCCCTCCTCCTGCCCCTGCCTGCCAGGTCATCCGCAACACGGGCGACTTGGAGTCGCTTGCCCACCCAACCCAAACATCCTTCCCCAAATACCGCAGCATGAACAGCCTCTTTCTGACTGAGGTGCCCAAACATCCTTCCCTCCTCCTGCCCCTGCCTGCCAGGTCATCCGCAACACGGGCGACTTGGAGTCGCTGGCATGTCCGCCCAAGTACCGCACCGCAGCATGAACAGCTTCTTTATCACTGACGCGCCTAAACACCCTCCCTTCCTGCCCCTGCCTGCCTGCCAGTCTATTCGTAACACGGGCGACTTGGAGTCGCTCGCATGTCCGCCCAAGCATCCTTCCCCAAGTACCGCACCGCAGCATGAACAGCTTCTGACTGAACTGACGCCCCCAAACATCCTCTTCTCCTCCTGCCCCTGCCTGCCCCTGTCAGGCCATTCGCAACACGGGCGACTTGGAGTCGCTGGCATGTCCGCCCAAGTACCGCAGCATGAACAGCTTCTGGAAGTACTATGCCGGACGAGAGACGCCGCCCGTGCCGACCGTTTTCGTGGGCGGCAACCATGAGGCGTCGAATTACCTCTGGGATCTGTGCGTGATGGAGGGGAGGGGGGAGGGGGGAGGAGGGGAGGAGGGGTGGGGGGGAGGGGGGGAGGAGGGGTGGGGGGAGGGGGGGAGGAGGGGAGGAGGGGAGGGGAGGGGGGAGGGGGGAGGGGAAGAGAGGGGAGGGGGGGGAGGGGTGGGAAGGGGGTAAAAGAAGAAACGGGGGATCTGGGGAAGGGATAGAATGGTGACAGGTGCAAAAGGAAGTTTTTGCATCTCTAATTTTCAACAAAGCTTGTTATTCTATCTCTTGTCCCATATTTACGCACCTTGCTCCCGCCCCTTCCCCACCCCATTCCTCCGTACTTCCCCTCCCTCTCGCTTGTTCCCTTTCCCCTCATTCCAACCCACCTCGACTTCTGCTCCTTGCTCTCTCCCACCCACCCCCTTCAAGTCTCCCCCATTCCCTCCCAAACCACCCCACCCCCCACTCTACACCAGCTACTTCGGTGGGTGGGCGGCTCCCAGCATATACTTCCTGGGCTTTGCAGGGGTGGTGCGGTTTGGAGGGTTGCGCATAGGAGGGCTGTCGGGGATCTACAAGAGCCACGACTACCGCCTTGGTAAATGGGAGGGGAGGGGTGGCAGGGCAGGGCAGGGAGGGAGGCACAGAGGCGGTGTGCATGTGCGCATCACACAGCAATCACCTCTCGTCCTCGCTTCCGCCACCAGTTCCAAACCCTCTACCTCAAAATCTCACCTGCAGTTGCCCTCTTTTCATTCCTGTCCTACTCCTCCCCTCCCTTCCTTCCCTCCCCCTCGCCCCTCCCCGTTCCTCTCACGGCCTTCCTCCTCTTTCCTTCTGTCGCCTCACCCTCCTGCTCACCACGCTCCCCTGTCACTCCCACCAACACAGGCCACTACGAGCGCGCCCCCCTACAACGACTCGCAGCTGCGCTCCATCTACCACCACGTGCGCGACCACTTGCTTTGAGTCAACTCAAAACTCGCTCCTGTTACTCGCCCGCCCGCTCCCCCTTCCCTCCCACCAGGCCACTACGAGCGCGCCCCCTACGACAACTCCCAAATGCGCTCCATCTACCACGTGCGCGAATACCTGCTTTGCGTCGACTCCAAGTTTGCTCCCCCTTACTTGCTGCTCCCTTTCCGTGTCCCCTCCACCACCAAGGCAGGTCACTACGAGCGCGCCCCCTACGATAACTCCCAAATGCGCTCCATCTACCACGTGCGCGAATACGAGCCTTGAGGCACCTCGAATGTAGCAGCCTCTTACTTGCTTGCTGCTTCCCCTTCGTGTCCCCCCGCCGCCAACGCAGGTCACTACGAGCGCCCCCCCCTACAACGACTCGCAGCTGCGCTCCATCTCCCACGTGCGCGAATACTTGACTTTTGAGTCGACTCAAAAGTCTACTTTCTTAGAGTCAACTTCAAACATGCCATTGTTACTTGCCCGCCTGCTCCCCCTTCCCTCCCACCAAGGCAGGTCACTACGAGCGCGCCCCCTACGATAACTCCCAAATGCGCTCCATCTACCACGTGCGAGAATACGACGTGACCCGCCTCGCCGCGCTCGCATCCCTCCCCTCCTCCCTCTCCTCCCTCCCCTCCACCACCAACGGGTCCCTCCCATCCGCGCACATGGACGCGTTTCTCTCACACGACTGGCCGCGCGGGGTGGAGCAGCACGGGGACACGGCCTCTCTGCTGCGCACCAAGCCATTCTTCCGCGGGGAGGTCGAGCGGAATGCGCTAGGCAGCCCTGCAGGCGAGACGCTGCTGCACACTCTGCGCCCCTCCTACTGGTTCTCTGCTCACCTGCACGTGAAGTTCTCCGCGCTGGTTAAGCATTCTGCTGCTGCTGCTGCTTCTCCTGCTGCTGCCGGTGTATCCCTATCCTCCTCGTCATCCTCGGGCGTGACTCGATTCTTGGCCTTGGACAAGTGTCTGCCTGGACGGCAGTTCTTACAGGTCTGAAAAAACGCGTTAACTGAACTGAGACGATTTTTGAGGTGCCTAAAAAATCATGGACGGCAGTTCCTACAGGTCTGAAATTCACTCTGTAAGGCACACTGTGAGGCACACTGTGAGGCACACTGTGAGGTGCACCACCACCTCCTGAGTTCATGTATACTAATCCCTTTTTTGAGAATTCTAAAAAAACATACACTGAGTACATGTATACTAATCCCTCGCTGCGCCGTTGGCAAGTCCACCATTGCCTTGCTTCCACCACCCACTAACCTCTCAGCATCCAGCTGTCTTTCCTATTCAACCAGTTCCTGCTCTGTCTGTCACTCCACCCCTCTCGCTCCTATCTCCCTTCCAACCCCCACCCCGTCCCCAACCCAACCCCTGCCTTCCACACACGCACCCAGGTGATTGATTTCCCCGATGTTCCTTCCTCCCAAGCTGCTGACCAACACGGTTCTGCAGCAGCAGCAGCAGCAGCAGCACCACCGGTGTTGGAGTATGACCCACAGTGGCTGGCTGTCACGCGTGCCTATGCACCCTACCTGCCGCTCTCCCGTGCGGGAGCCGTCTACCCGTAAGGCAGGCAGGCAGGCAGGCAGGCAGGCAGGCACTGCACGAGGCTGGTTTCTTTTGAGCAATTGCTGTTGCGCAAGACTGATAGCGTGTGTGCTTTCAGACGCTCTCTATGGCAACATGTGCTTTCATCCTTGATACCGTTCGACCCGGGAAAGCCACTCGCATGCAACGTGTGTGTTTTATCGTCATCATCTCCCCTTTCTCCTCGCCATCTCATCCCTCCCTTCTCGTCTCTCCCCCATTCCAAGTCTGAACCGCTTCTGCTGCACCCTTCTGAGTCCCTTCAACGCATCAGGAATGGTCCATCCACCCTCTCTCTCCCTGAAGCCCACTTATTTCCCCTCATACCCTTCCCATACCCAACCTCTCCTCCTTCTTGCCCCTCCCACTTTCTTTCCCTTCCCAGCATCCCACCTTCTTTCCGTCCCATCCCCACTCCCTTCCCCTCCCCCTCTCGTTCCCCTCCCCTCCCCTCTCCACACTCACCCGTCACCACATCCTCACTGCCCACATCAGTCCTGGGGGGATGCCAGTGCAGCCGCATCTAGACTCGGTGGCACATCGTCTCGCCCAGCAGCCCAGTTCTCCCTCTCACATCCGCCGCTTCCGCTTCCGTCTCCACGCTCACCCACCACCCCATGCTCACCGCCCGCATCAGTCCAGGGGGTGTGGCAGTGCAGCCACACCTAGACTCGGTGGCACACCGTCTCTTCCAGCAACCCATTTCTCCTTCTCACATCCCTCCCCTCCCCAAACCCCACCCACCCATTACATCACCTCCCACATCAGTCCAGGGGGAGTGGCAGTGCAGCCGCACCTAGCCTGGGTGGCGCACCATCTCTCCCAGCAGCCCACTTCTCCCGCTCACATCCCTCCCTTTTTTTTTCACATCCCACAACCGCCCACATCAGTCCAGGGGGGGTGGCAGTGCAACCGCATCTAGACTGGGTGGCACAGCGTCTCGCCCAGCAGCCTGGTGGTGCGGCCATCCCCGCCAACTTCTCTCCCACTGCTCCGCCGCATGACCCTGACCGGCCGCATGCGCGCATGCCCACCTTCTCATGTACGCTCGTGTGTTTCTGCTGTGGGCGGGTGCGTGTGCATGTGGGTGTGTGGGCGGGTGGGTGCATGGGTGTGCGTGTGGGTGTGTGGGTGTGTGCTTGTGTTCAAGTGTGTGGATGGATGGACACACATGGGGGAGAGTACAAGTACCAAGGAGGTGCCAAGGCAGTTGTGTTGCTTGATAAGCCACCACTCCGCCCTGTCACCCCTGCCTTCTGCACACCTCTGCCTAACTCTCTTTGGATGCTCCTTCTCGCCTCGGTGGCTATCGTTGCTGGTAGGGGCGGGCGGGGGGGTGATGTGTTTGCCTGTTGGTGCTACAACTTCCATCTTTCCGTAAGCCTCACATGTTCTCTTGCCTATTGCTTGCAGCTCCAACTACTGCTTCACTATTCCAGGCTTCCCTTTCAACCTTCTTCCCCCTTACCCCCCCCTCCCCAACACCCCCTTCCCCTTCTCCCCCCTCCTTCCCTTCCGTTCCCGCTCCCCTTCCCGACCCCCTCCGCCGTCCACCGTGTACCAGCAACAACCCTCAACCCACAAACGGCAGCGTTTCTCGACCTATTGGACCTCCCTCACTCCACCTTTCTCCGGGGGGGAGCCCCCTCGCCCTCCCCAGCACCTCCGCCAGCCGCTGCTGCCAGTCCCAGTATGTCGAAACAATGCTGGTCCGATCTGATTGATGTGTGCTTTCCCCGTCAATATATTTACCTGCCGCCGCCGCTACGCCTTGTTTTCATGTCACTTGCAACCTTTTCCTCCATCCGTTCATCAACCTGTTTTTATTTGTATACCCTGCTTGCTTTTTGTTCCGATTCGATTGTCCATTCCTCCCTTTGTTTTACCTTATTTTGCACGTTTCGTGTTCCAAATTGATTGTGTCTTGCTCTCTTTGATTTACCTTATTTCGCGTGGGCAATGTAGCGATATGGAACAGTGACTCTTGCCCTCCAGACACGTTTGAGGACCCTGACAGCATACCTGCTTATGGAGATGCAGATGATGGTGCGCTGGAAAGGGAACCGGGAGGAAGCAGTTGGCAAAATGGACATGAGGGTGAGATTGGTGGCGAGCAGGGGGAGCAAGAAAATAGAGATAAAGATGCAAGTGCGTATAAAGCCCTTGATCCAAATGAGATTGACTTGGAGGACGATGCTGATGAGGAGGATGCTTCATGAATGCAAGTGTTTTGTTCTCCCCATAGAAATTGCACTGCGTCTTGCTTCCATAATTTTGCAACTTTAGTAAGGTGTTCGTCTTTCTCAACAAGGCACGTAAGAGTTTTGATACAAACGAGAATGGAGCCTTGACAGATGCGTGATTGCGTGGCACCATTCATGAACCGCAGACGCGCCTCTGCTCGCGCAGGCCACGTCGATCTGTGGCCTTTCAAGAGCCGCTGCCAGCAGCACAGGAAGTCCCATCGCAACGTGGAGGTCTTCCCCCTCATGCAGCATCTGGCTTGTTCTGCCGCGCCGGGAGAACTTTTTGGGCTGCGTCAGCCTCTCCTGGCACCATTCCGCCGCTGCCACGTCAATAGCTCGTTCTGTTACTCCAAAACCGAGGCTTGGAGACACTCGACCAATCGTGGCTGCATGGCGGGCCTCGACGTAGTCACAAACGTACATCCACACACGCACCGCATTGTCACATTTCCCCCATTCCCTTGATTGCGTGCAAGCAACATCCTTTTGGTGTAACTAATCCCTCTCAATCCCACCGCACCTCACCACATCCTATTCCGACACTCCCAAGAACCCGCTCCCAAGGGACAAATCTCTAGGCTGTACACTTCCCCCCCTCCGAAATCCACACAAGGCTCTCCCCGCTCTCCCCCTTATCACTGTGCTCATGTCCGCTTTTTCTCCGCGCGCCAGCGTGTTTCCCCCTGCCCTTCCGCCCCATCATCTCTAGGTTCCCCCCTTTCTTCCACAGATCCTAAATCCCTGCGCGCGCCTGTGTTGCTTTGGTTTGTCGCCGTAAAACCTCTTGAAATTCCCCTTCCTCAAAACTCTCTCAGAAGTTCAAAACTCATTCGTATCAAGGTACATTTCCTCTTTTTGTCCAGCAACGTTCGCAACAGCAGAGCGTCTGGTTGCTCGCAACATCCTCTACGTCCTCCTCTGCCTTAGCTCCTAACCATTCCTCCTCGCCCGAACCAAGTCCGTCGCTTCGACGAACTCAACTCTGATCCAAAGACCACAGATCCGCAAGCACGCACGCCACCATGAGCGGAAGCGGAAACGGGGTCGTCGCGACCTACAATGGCGCGGCGGAGGCGGGCGCGGGGACGTTTTCGGTGAAGGCGGGCTTGGCGCAGATGCTCAAAGGCGGCGTGATCATGGACGTTGTCAATGTGGAGCAAGCGCGCATCGCGGAGGAGGCTGGCGCCGTAGCAGGTTCGTTGGTTGGGCCGACGCAAAGACAGATGCCTCGTAGAGATCTATCTGTTGCTGCTTGCTGGTTCCGCACGCGTCTCGTGGGTTGTTTGTGTGAGTTCCCGTGTCGCGGATCTCATGCTGTGACGGAAGATCGCAGTTTTACTCCGTCCGCCACATCCGGCTTCTCCTGATCTGCGACGGTCGAAGCGCGCCTCGGTCTTGCTGTGCCGCTGGCGGCGTCATCTCAAGAGAACTTGCTCAGTTGGCCAGCTGGTAGGATCCAGGATCTTTTGAATCGCGGTTTCGTTGACTGCTGCGGCGACCGCTCTCTGCTCTCTGTTCGCCTCTCTCGTTCCCTGCTCTCTGCCCTCTCTACAATCCTCCTCCTGTGTCTGCCGTGCGCCTGTGCAGTTATGGCTCTGGAGCGGGTGCCGGCGGATATTCGCGCGCAAGGCGGCGTGGCGCGCATGAGCGATCCAGAGATGATCAAGGAGATCAAGAAGGCCGTCACCATTCCTGTCATGGCTAAGGTACGTTGCGCGTTTACCGCTCTTTCCGCGAATGTTTTTTGCACGCGATCAACTCTTCTACTTGTCTGGATGTGCCCCTTCCCCTTCCCCTTCCCCTTCCCTTTTCCTTGTCTTTTTCCTTTTCCTTCCCCTTCCCCTTTCCCTTCCCCTTGCCGTTCCCCTTGCTTTTCATTTCTGCCGATCCGATGCCCTAAACAGTTATCTCGATCCCGTTGCTCCCGCCCCTCACCAGGCGCGCATCGGGCACTTTGTCGAGGCGCAGATTCTCGAGGCGATCGGCGTCGATTACATCGACGAATCGGAGGTGCTCACGCCCGCCGACGACGTGAACCACATCAACAAGCACCGCTTCGCCGTGCCGTTCGTCTGCGGATGCCGCAACTTGGGGGAGGCGCTCCGGCGCGTGGCGGAAGGCGCGGCGATGATCCGCACCAAGGGCGAGGCGGGCACCGGGGATGTCATCGAGGCCGTCAGGCACGTCCGATCCGTGCAAGGGGAGATCCGACGGCTCAAGGCTCTTGACGAGGATGAGCTTTACGTCTTCGCGAAGGAGGTATGTTGGTGGCTTCTGAGGTGCCTTGTGAAAGTGAAACTTTTGGTTGAGGTTTCTGTATGGTGCCTGTCGTTTGTGTGGGCGCGTGGGCGGAAGTGAGAGGATTTAAGTGGGCCCCGTGTTTCCTAAACCCTTCATCACGGGGTATTTTGTTTGAAGCTTTTATGAATGAATCACGAATCTGGTTTACGTTGACGAATGGAGGAACGTCAAGGCGAATGTACTTTCTGGGAGTGCGTGAATGCACGGAAGACAAATACGTGTTACCGCATACAACACCTTGGCCGATAAATGTTTAGGTTACTGTAACTCACTATCGCCACCTTCACCTGGCAATCTTACCTAACGGTTTGCCGGTTCCCTTACAGTCGTCATTGCCCTCCTCTTCCTCGTTCTGTGCCTCTCCCGTTCCTCCTTCGCTCCTCACCCTTCCCCCCTCCCCGCTTCCCCCCCCTCCCCCCTCCCCCCTCCGCCCCTTCCGCTATGTGCAACCCGCCCCGCTGTGGACCGCAGCTGCGCGCGCCGCTGGACCTGGTGAAGCAGACGCGGGAGCTGGGGAGGCTGCCAGTGGTCAACTTTGCGGCGGGCGGCGTCGCGACGCCCGCGGACGCCGCCATGATGATGCAGCTGGGATGCGACGGCGTGTTCGTGGGCTCGGTAAGCTATGCCTCTAGTTGTTCGTTCCACGTGTTGCCCCTGCAGGTGGGGTGCGTTCGCGTGCCTTGTAAGGTTGGGGATTGACTGTAGTTGTAGCTATTTTGAGAGCTCTCAAGAGAGACCGAAGTTTGCATGCCACATGGGCATTGACAGCTGTCACGGTGAGGGCGTGCGGGGCATGTGCCATTAGCTTCGTAGTGATTCTGTCGTTTGTAGCTGTCATCACAGCTCACCTTCCGAACGTTGAGGCGCTCACATTGCGCCATTAATTATGTAGCAATTTCTGTTGTAGCTGTCATTGCAGCTCAGCTTTCGACCCCCCAACCTTGCTGCTGGCGTTTGCCTGAATCAAACCATTTCGAGTGTTCTGTTCCTCCGTTCTAGCATAGATTGAACTCACAACAACTATTTATTCCGCCCCTATCGTATTCCATCCACCCTTCCACTCCCCCTCCCCCACACCTCCTGTTCCCTCCTGGCGCCCTTTCCCTCCCACACCCAACAACTTTTTTTTTTTTTTTTTTTTTTTTCCCACTTAGCCGCCTTCATTATGTCGTGGCCCTTTTTCCAACCCCATTCTCTATGGTTCCTCCCTTGGCCTCTTCTCCATCCTTTCATATCCAAGGGTATCTTCGAGAGTGGAGACCCTGTGAACTGTTGAGGCGCCATTAAATTCCCTTTTCTCACCTTGGTCCCTACCGTCCGCACCTACATCCTTTCACATATCAGGGCATCTTCAAGAGCGGAGATCCAGCCAAGCGCGCTCGTGCCATTGTGCAAGCTGTCACCCATTACACAGGTGAGTCTTTTCATATCACATCTCCAGGCCATTATTGGTTGATAGACGCATGTGGCTGTCTGTAATGAGAGGCTGTGTGTGGCCAGGGTCCTAGTCCCAGGGTTTAGGATGAAGTGGTGTTTTACTCACTTCCTTCTCTCTTCTTTCCCACTGACTGGTACAGATCCCAAGGTGGTGGCGGAGGTGAGCTGCGGGCTGGGAGAGGCGATGGTTGGAATTAACTGCTCCTTTGACATCAAGGAGAGATACGCTGCACGCTCTGAATAAATCAAGAGATCTCGAGTCAATGGACTCTTTGCTCCTGGTTCTTGCTAAAGTGATTGTGAAAAATGTCTGTGATTGGAATTATTGGAAGGTATTTGTGTCTAGTTTAGAAACTGTTGTTCAATTACTAAGAAAATAAATCTCTACAAGAGGACAAAGGTCCATGCAATTTGGGTGTAACACATGAACATCTACCTTCAGCCCCGCACAGCATGCACCTTGGATAAGCTACTGCTGCTGCTGCTGCTGCCACTGCTACTGCCCACTATAGCTACTCTTACCTTCAGCCCCGCACAGCATGCACCTTGGATAACCTACTGTTGCTGCTGCTGCTACTGCCACTGCTACTGCCACTGCTACTGCCACTGCTACTGCCACTGCTACTGCCACTGCTACTGCCCACTATGGCTACTCTTACCTTCAGGCCCGCACAGCATGCACCTTGGATAAGCTACTGCTGCTGCTGTTGCTACTGCCACTGCTACTGCCACTGCTACTGCCCACTATGGCTACTCTTACCTTTGATGTGGAGGATCGCCCGATTAGGTTTGACTGCTAGCTCGAGGATCTCCAGCTGTACCTGCAGAGCATAGCTAGGGAGGACGTTGCACTGTTAGAGCACATGTCCGGTTCTTGACTTGCCCCTGAGGAATCAGCTGATCGTGTTCTTCGTACTCAGTGGCTCACGCGCGATGCTGCCGCACGCCTTTCTGTCCGCAATGCCCTCCCGCTAGAGGAACGAGTCCATTTTGGCCAGCTTAAGACGGCGAAGGAACTCTATGACGCCGTAGTTGCTCGTTACTCCTCCCCCTCTATTGCTGCCCTAGGCCGTATCATGCTGCCGTACCTCTTTCCTGAGCTGTCGGATTTCCACACTATCGCTGACCTCATGACCCACCTTCGCTCTAGTGACGCTCGCTACCGTGCCGCTCTCAAGCCGGCCTTTCTGACTGCGAACCAGCCTCCGATGTACATCACGCTATACTACCTCGTTACTCGCCTCCCTGACTCCCTCCGCGCCGTTAGGGATCTCTTCCTCGCTCTTGACCCCACGGAGCTCACCCTTGCCTTGCTAGAGAAGCATCTCCTTGAGGCCGAGACCAGTACTGTCGCTGTAGCTGCCTCTCGTGGCACTCCCCGCTCCCCCTTCTTTGAGGGGTGTTCTCCCTCCCTTCTCGCGCCCTCCGTTGCTAGTGGGAGGCACCGCAGCGGCAAGGGCAAGGGGGGTAAGGGTGGTGGGGGTGGCGCTGGCGGGGGTGGTGGCGGGGGTGGTGGCGGTGGTGGTGGTGGGGGTGGAGGCAGTGGTGGTGGCGGGGGTGGAGGCGGTGGTGGCGGCAGTGGAGGTGGCGGGGGTGGTGGAGGCGGTGGAGTGGGCGGAGGGGGCTCGGGTGGCGGTCGGGGTGGAGCTGGCAGGGGCGGAGGCCATGGGACGGCGACTGGGGGTGCAGCTCGTGGCGGCGGAGGCACTAGGGGTGGACAGTAGCAGCAGCCAGGCCAGCAAGAGCCACGCACCCCTCAGGCGCTTCGTGAGTGGGTTGTCCAGCGTGGCTCCTCTGGGGGTAGTGTCCGTTGCCCGTACATCAGGCGCACGGGTCACAGGACTGGTGAGCCCTGCGGGAAGACTGGGCACACTGAGTACCGTTGCTTCTGCCGTCTTGAGGATGCCCAACTGGTTAGGATTGCTAGAGAAGGGGGTGGATGTGTTTAGGGTTTGACTTTGACAAGATCAATGCTGGAATCTATGCTATGTATGCTGGCTCAGTTAGTGTTGAGGGTGATTGTTACTCGTGTGTGTCGCGCGTTGCCGGTGTAGAGGCTGCTGCTCTAGGTGCTTGTGAGTATGCTGCCGCAGGTACTGCTTCTGCTGAGGCCTTGGATAAGCTTTACACTTGACTCAGGCGCGTCTCTCTGCTTCTTTCGCGATTGCACCACAGTCACTTCGCTCACAACAGCTGTCCCAGTCGCTCTGGCTGACCCCTCTGGGGGCCCAGTCGTTGCACGAGCCTCCACTGTCCTCCCTTATCCGGCGGTCCCCTCCGGCTCTCTCCCAGGTCTCCACCTCCCCTTGTTCTCTACGAACTTGGTGAGTAGCGCTGTCCTCCAGGATGAGTTGGTCACTACCACTACTCCTGGGGGTGAGCGGGTGGCGATCTGTACGTGCTCACGGACAGGCCGCCACCTCGCTACGTTCGCACGGAGACATGGGTCGGGACTGTACACACTGACCACTGAGTCTGCACAGGTGGCTGCGTCAGGTCAGGTGGCTGCGTCGGGTCACTTAGCTGCGTCTTGTTCGTGTCGGCTACTCTCGCACCAGACTCTCCTCTGGCACCACCGTCTTGGTCACCCCTCCTTTTCGCGCCTGCGTGGCATGCATTTTCGTCTCCTTGTCTCTGGCCTCCCCAGGTCCCTGCCCCCGCTCCCGCGCTCGCTTGCACTGCCGTGTCTTCACTGCGTCGAGGGGCGGCAGCGCGCCGCTCCTCACTCCTCCTCGTTTTCGCCGACCACTGCTCCTCTGCAGACTCTCCACATGGACGTTTGGGGCCCCACCCGCGTCCGCGGACAGAACCAGGAGCGCTACTTTCTGCTGGTTGTCGACGACTACACACGCTACACCACGGTCTTCCCCTTGCGGAGCAAGGCGGATGTCCGCGGTGTTTTGATCCCCTGGATCACCGCTGTTCGTTGCCAGCTCAGCACGCGGTTTCAGTAGGACCTCCAGGTCCTGCGACTGCACTCTGACAAAGGCGGTGAGTTTTCCTCCCGCCTCCTTGAGGACTTTTGTCGTGCGGAGGGCATCGTTCAGTCGTTCACGCTTCCGGCCTCTCCACAGCAGAATGGGATTGCTGAGCGTCGCATTGGCTTGATCATGGAGGTTGCTCGCACCTCCATGATCCATGCGGCTGCTCCCCATTTTCTGTGGCCGTTTGCGGTCCGATACGCCGCGCATCAGCTCAACCTCTGGCCCCGTGTCTATGTGCCAGAGACCTCGCCTACACTGCGTTGGACGGGGGAGGTTGGCGATGCGTCGGCGTTTCGGGTCTGGGGCGCGCTCTCCCTTGTCCGCGATACCACCGTGGGCAAGCTCTCTCCTCGCACTCTCCGCTCCGTCTTCCTTGGCTTCCCCACCGACACCCCGCCCTGGCAGTTTTACCACCCTGCCTCGCGCCGCGTCCTGTCCTCACAGAACGTCACCTTTGACGAGTCGATCTGCTTCTACCGTCTCCACCCGCACGCGTCTTCTCCAGTCCCCCCGCCGCCCCTCTTCTTGGTCCCAGGTCCCCCCCCGGTAGACCTCCTCCCCCCACAGGGTCCTCCTCCCTCAGGTGTGTCTCAGGTCGACCCACCCCCCTTGGTTGAGCCTTTGGAGGTCTCCTCTGACACCTCTGGCCCAGCTGAGGGGGGTGACCTCGCAGCTGACGACACGGCGGCCACTCGCCGCTCCCTGCGCTTGGAGACCCCTCCTGGTTTTCCGCCTCGGCCGTCTTCGCCGGCCCCGCAGCCTGTCGCTGTGGACTCTGGTGCTGCTGGGGGTGGTGACACTGGGGGTGCGGACTCTGGAGGTGCTGGTCCTTGGGTTGCTGACTCTAGAGGTGCCGAGTCTGCGGGTGCTGGTTCTAAGGGTTCCGACTCTTGGGGTGCTGCAAGTACTAGTGGAAGTGGAGTCGTGGGTGCTCCTGCTGGAGGTTCTGGCGGTGGACCGCAGCAGCAGTTTCGCCGACAGGAGACCCTCTCGCCGCAGCAGCTTCGCGAGTGGGTTGTTCGGCGAGGCCGCTCTGGTGCTGGAGCTTGGAGTACTGGTGTTGGAGGTGCTGGAGCTGGAGGTGCTGTTGGTGCTGGAGGTGCTGGAGGTGCTAGAGGTGCTGGAGGTGCTGGAGCTGCTGGTGCTAGAGGTGCTGGAGCTGGAGGTGCTGGAGGTGCTGGAGCTGGAGGTGCTGGAGGTACTGTAGCTGGAGGTGCTGGAGGTACTGGAGCTGCTGGTGCTGGAGGTACTGGAGCTGGAGGTGCTGGAGGTACTGGAGCGGCTAGTGCTGGAGGTGTTGGAGCTGGAGGTGCTGGCGGTACTGGAGCTGGGGGTGCTGGAGGTACTGGAGCTGCTGGTGCTGGAGGTGCTGGAGCTGGGGGTGCTGGAGCTACTGGCGGTACGGGTACTGCGCCGCGACGACCGTTTTTCTACCCGCAGCCGCAGTCGTCCCTGCCACCGCATGACTCGGCACTTCGACACGTTCTTAGTCTTCCGTCCTCCACTCGCCTTACTCCGCCTCTCCTGCGTCCTCCGCTTGACCAGTCACAGCCGCAGTTACTGCGTGGGTCTCCACTGCCTGCTCCTTCTCCTTACCCTGCGCAGACAGGCTCCCTGGCAGAGCGTCGTGAGCCTGAGTCGCGTCCTGCCTCCCTGTCAGTCGTCAGTCGTGCTCATCGTCCTCGTCCTCCACCTGTCCCCGGCACGCACATTATGGCACTTCGTCCTTCCTCTGTTCCACAGCGTGTTGCTCTGCCGTCTCCTCCGGCGTCCTCTCTTCCGAACGTTCCGGACCCTGAGTCTGACCTTCCTCGTACTGCTAGTCCTACTGTCACTCGTCTCCTGGCCACCTTTGTCACTGACCCTTCCTTTGAGTCTACTGCTGCGTCTGCCTTAGTCACTGAGCTCGTAGACTTTGCTGCTACCTGTCGTCTTGACTACGTCGCGAGTCTTGTTACTGAGCCTGAGTCTGACTGTCCTCCGTCCGTCGGGGGTGAGCTTGCCTTTGGCAGTGACGTCCTTGAGGACAGGCAGTGTGAGCTTGAGTGCCTCACAGTCGCTTTACCTCGTCTCGCATCCATGCTGCTTTGCCCTGAGGGAGACCCGGATGCACTTGACATCCCTGCCCCGCGCACTCACGCGGAGGCGATCACGGGTGAGTACTCCTCTCAGTGGCAGACAGCCATGGACGCAGAGATGACTTCCTGGAAGTCCACAGGAACCTACGTCGACGAGGTTCCCCCTCCTGGGGCGAACATAGTCGATGGCATGAAGATTTTCAGAGTGAAGCGGCCGCCGGGTTCTCCGCCTACCTTCAAGGCGCGTTACGTTGCTCGAGGCTTCAGTCAGCGACAGGGGGTCGACTTCTTCTAGACCTTCTCCCTCACCCCGAAGACGACTACTCTTCGGGTGTTACTGCACGTTGCAGCACAGCGTGACTACGAGCTGCACTCCCTCGACTTCTCCACAACTTTCTTGCAGGGCAGCCTTCATGAGGAGATCTGACTGCGCTGCCCACCTGGCTTATCTGGGTCGTTTCCTGAGGGTACCCAGTGGAGCCTCCGGCGGCCAGTCTACGGTCTCCGCCAGGCGACCCGCGAGTGGCACGACACTAAGGACGACGCTTGCGGCTCTTGGGTTTGCTCCTTCGACTGCTGACACGTCGCTGTTTCTGCGCACCGACCCTTCTCTGCCACCGTTCTACATCCTCGTGAACGTCGACGACTTGGTCTTTGCTACTGCCGACAGTGAGGCGCTGACCCTTGTGAAGACGGAGCTACAAAAGAGACACACTTGCACTGACCTGGGTGAGCTGCACAGCTATCTTGGCTTGCATATCACCCGGGACGGAGCACGGCGCACCATCACTGTAACTCAGTCACACATGGTGCACCAGGTCCTTCAGTGCTTCGGCTTCGAGTTCTCCTCGCCACAGTCCACTCCTCTGCCTACAGGCCACTCGCTCTCAGCTCCACCTTCGGACGAGTCCGTAGAGCCGAGTGGTCAGTATCCAGAGCTTGTGGGCTGCCTCATGTACCTGATGACATGCACTCGACCTGACCTCGTGTACCCTCTCAGCATCCTGACACGCTACGTTGCGCCCGGGAGACACCGACCAGAGCACTGGCGGGCTGCTAAGAGGGTGTTGCGTTACTTGTGCAGTACATCGGGCATGGGGCTCGTGCTTGGAAGACGGGGTCCAGTGGCACTCACAGGACACTTCGACGCTTCTTGGGCCGACGACCAGGCGACTCAGCGGTCGTCACACGGTTACTCTTTCACTCTCGGCTCTTGTTCTGTCTCGTGGAGGTCCACTCGTTTGTCTTCTGTGCTTGGTTCCAGCTGTGAGGCCGAGATCTACGCTGGGGCCATGGCTGCACAGGAGTTACGCTGGCTGACCTACCTGCTGACCGACTTGGGTGAGCGGCCTCGTTCTCCTCCAGTTCTGTACGCCGACAACAAGGCCATGATTGCCTTGTGTCGGGAGAGACTGGAGCACAGAACGAAGCACATTGCTCTTCGTTACTTTCTTGCTCGAGAGTTGCAGCAGTGGTCAGCTGCGCCTTGCTTACGTGGCCTCTCGGGCCAACACTTCTGATGTCTTCACCAAGGCCCTTGGGTCTGGTGATCATCATCGTTTCTGCACTGCTGTAGGCCTTGTGCCTACTCTGCCTCACCTGCTGGTTGCTTGAATCTGTCTTGTACTGTGATATATATATATATATATATATATATATGTATATGCATGCTTGCTCTTGCTAGGTTGTGATCACTGTACTGCTTGTGCTTTTATAACTCTGCATGTGAACTGGCCTTATGGCCGCTTGGTTGTGCTCAGACTGTGTGGTGATCTTGAGATCCACCATGAGCTTTGCTTTGCTTTGTTCTCTTGCTTGACTAGTCTTGTGACCGTTGGTTGTTAGTTTGCTACCTTCCGTGTTTAGTTTGTACTGTTAGGCATGCAAGTCTATTAGGCTAGTACCGTAGTAGTACGGCATATCCAATTCAGCCCACTACTAGGATACCGTGTTAGTACTTTTCATACTCCATTGTTATGTTCACATGTATGGAGTACCGGGGTACAAAATTATGGAGAGAAATATCATCTTGATTACCCCACACAGGAACCATTTCATGGCAGTGATTATATATATGAAAGGTTGTACCTTAGTTTCTTGTGTAGCATAGAGAGAGTTGCCATCCGTCAAACTAGGGAAGTGAAGCCGCTAAAAACGGGTCATCGGTTTGAACATTCGAGCTTGTTGCTTCGCGAAAACATAGGTGGATACAGGGTGGAATGCTGTTTCGTTCACCATCTTCGTCACTGTCGAATGAATAAAGTGTCGCTAGTCCTGAAATTTGAATGCTTTGACTGGATTTCTTGGGCTCTTGCGCTCAATCACTTCGCCTCTCGTCGCGTGACCCCAAGATGGGGTTTCGCATTTCATCCAACCTTGACGCGCCGTCCTGTCAGCTTCTCCGTCCGATAAATCACCCGACGGCCAGGATGCGATGAGGTCTCCACAGGAGTGTCGACTTGGGAATAACAGATCCAGGAAACGAAAGCCACCAACAATAGGGAGCATTCGCGCCTGCCACGTGTCTTCGACCACCTTGAGAGGGCCGAAATTGTCTGGGTCTCGTCAAGATGTGTCTCTGTCGAACTCGCTACGAATCTCGCCCAACACCCCTCCTCACCTCACCTAGGGTTTCCGTCCTAAGCCGTAGGTACTTGCTCATCTGACTGGATTACGAATGCTGCCGACCTGGACCAAGACGACTATGTAATATTGCGAAGGCCAAGCCTGGTCACTAAATGAAGGTCGGCATAGTATTAGGGCCTGGAAAATGTCAGTTCCGTAAACGTCTCGCTTATGTCACAATTGCGAGATCGGCCGATTTTTGGTGGAGGAAGCAGAGTTGGGGAGGAGGCTAGCGAGCAATCGACAGCTTAGGGAGTAAAACGAAGCAGCCATGACGCGACCCGCCTTGGGATTTGAGCGGGGTAGACGAACGTCGGGGTCGGCAGCACCTTCAGGCACCCATGGAGGGGGTAAGTGTGCTATGCTCTGCTCTCTGCGGAGAGAGCTTAGAAGGTCGTCATAAACATTAGGTTTCGTTTTAGGTTCAGCGGAGCGTTCGTTAAATATGGCGTAGGGCTTAGTGGGGTGTGGAGCCGATTTAGTTCATCTTAAAGCGTCAGTGGGCTCTATTCACAGTAACGGTGCACGCAAAGTAGCACCAGGTTAGCTCGCGATTTCAGTCCTCACTTGACGACCGTTTCGACGTATAGAATACCATTGCACGTCTGCGCGGATCTAGTCGCCTTGGTTCATCTGCGGTAGTTTTTACACCCCGTAAGCGTCAGCAGTTTCACGTGCGCCTTTTCCCCGCTTCAAAAAATCCATCGAGGAAGCTTGTAGGAAGTAGCGCGCCGTAACTGCCGGTCTGTCGTCACGAGAAATCGCATTGAATTGCGTGGATTGTTTTTGTCTCGTTTTTAGGATCGGTTTCACGATGCTGTGTGGCCTTCAAGGCGAGAAATCCGCTACGCGAATACCCGCTCAACATCAGGGAAACGTCTACATTCCTGTTACGCGTAAGGGTCGCGCCGTTAGTTCTTAGCGACTTTGACATACTTAATAGGGCGTGCGAGCATTTCGATCGATCACCCTCGCGAGCGTGCTTCGAGCAAGTACGCTGATGAACTTTGACCCACAGACAGCGTAAAGAGACGTCGCAAGTTATTGAATGGTTATTTGACTAGCTTAGCATTGAAAGGCAGCAGGATTAGTGGAAAATGCACGGTTCGCACGGTTCCGCGCACGATTAGCAGAGTGTCGTGTTATTTTGTTAGCTGCTCGTTTGTTAGAATTCGATGCAGTTAATACGGAGGAGCTCGCAGCAAAGAGCGAAGAGGATGAAACCACGGTTGCGACATTAGTCTCGATCTCTTGGAATTTCCAGTTTCCTTCGTGACCTTGCGCACTTCTCCCGCGAACATCATTCCGCCTTAGCGCCACCTTCTCAGATTGCCACCTATTCCCTATGAAACCCCTATGCTCTATGCCATTCGCGTGTGCAGAAGCGTACCACTCCGGGAGTGGCGGCTCAGGCGTCGCGTTTGGATCAAGGTAAGGCCGGCAGTTCCCCAGCCCGCGTCGTGCTCCTCGCAATTCCTCCCTCTGCTTGCATTTCTCTCTATCTCTCTATCGCCCTGTCTTTTACCGCGGTCATCCATCCCCTATCCAGTCGTTTGTCCGCATGCCCGTCTGTCTGATGACTCTCAACATCTAGTTTGGCACTTGTCATCTTCGCTCTTCACGGCTCTTGTAGTACTTTATGGGAGATTGAATCGATCGTGCCCGAAATTTCCGAGTGTTCTGAGGCGCGTCAAAGCACAAATCACCTGTTATTACACTCATTTTCTGTCAGCCAGCCTCAGTCCTTAGCTCAACCTTACCTCAACCTCAACCTCAGCCGTTTCTTATTTCGAGCCTTTGCTGCACTGACCATGCCGGATGTTGCGCCCATGTTTCCCATGCGCATGGATACCAGGCGGTCAGGCCAGGTGGTGCCCTATCGATTGCGCTGTGACCACGAGCCACTCAGCAGCAGGTATGAAGGACCTCCTTTCTTCGTCCCTCCCCTGCCCATCTATCTAACCCCCGCCCCACCCCGTTGACACACTCATCCTTTCGTGAAACCCGTAGTCTCGACCCTCGTTTCCGTGACTCGTTTGCTGGCGTATGTGACCACGGTTCCTCCTGAGTCGCTCCCCGCTGCTGCTGCTGCTGCTGCTGCTGCTGCTGCTGCACATGTGTGTGTGTGCGTGCGTGCAGAATGGGTCCGCCTGAGTTCTACGCGCCCAACGAGGGGGACATGGAGGAGGTGATGACGCCCAGAGTCATACAACACGGCTACAGAGAAACTGTCCAAGGAGTCGACGTGAGTCTCCCCTCTCCTTCCCCGCCTGGCCCCATTTCTGTCTCTTCCCCTCGTGCCCTCCCCGTTCCGCTCCCCCTCCCTCGCTCCTTCATTTCCCTCTTCGCCTCGCCCCTTCCCCCCTTTCTTCATTCCCCGTCTTCCCCTCGCCACCCGCCCTCCCCCCCCTCAAACCCGTTTTCGTCAAAGTGCCACGTGTTCCGTTGCATGCCCAGCTTTGCTGGAAGGTCATAGGCTCATAGGTGTCGTGTTGTCACGCTGCTCGGCGCGGCCACTTTGACCGACTTACGCTGCTCTACCCTTACTCCCACGCTGCATGATTGCTTCTCTTTCTACATTGCCTTCCACGTGTGCCCACGTGCACCCACGTGCACCCACGTGCACCCACGTGCACCCACGTGCACCCACGTGCACCCACGTGCACCCACGTGCACCCACGTGCACCCACGTGCACCCACGTGCACCCACGTGCACCCACGTGCACCCACATCCTCCCGTGCTTGCATTGCATGCTGCCACCACTGTGCGTTGCTGTGCGTGCAGGAGGGCACGGAGGTCACGTACTCGCTCCTGTCCACACGAGGCTTCTGGACGCGCAATAACGTCTCCAACCTCCGAACTGTAGGCACCGCCATGCCACCGCCACCGCCATCGCCACCGCCACCGCCACTGCCACCGTCCAGAACGGGATTTGACTTGGAACGCATTCCGTACCCTGCTGTGCCGTGCAAACTGATGCAGCTGATGCCCTGTCATTGCACGCTCGCACCTGTCCAAGAGTCCCCTACCCTAGGCCGCCTGGAACTCCCTTCCTCACTTTAGTTTTTTTGTCTCTTGGTTGGTCCTTTGCGTGTGTAAATCTTCCTGAACACCCACCCACCCTTCCCTGCACCCCCCTCCCCTCCCTCCTTGGCGCAACTGCGCCTATGTGTTCTCCACTCCAACCAGGCTATGCACAAGTGCCTTAGAGCGCTAAACAACTCGCTGGTCCGCAAGCGCAAGGTAAGGTTGAATTGAACCTGACCTGCTGCTGTCTGTTGCTTGTGAGAGTCTCCTTGGCAATGCTGCTTGCACGTTCACGCATTTCCGAGTGTTTGCATCTGACTTGTGCCTCACATGTTTTTTTCTGTGTTTCTCTTGCTTTTACCTGTGTGTGTGAGTGTTGTCTCTGTGTGTGTGTGTGTGTGTGTGTGTGTGTGTGTGCGTGCGTGTGTGTGCATGCGTGCGTGTGGGTGGGTGCGTGCGTGCGTGCGTGTGGGTGAGTGCGTGCGTGTCGGGTGCATGTGAAATCAGACGGGGCAAGTGTATGGAGTGCCTTTGTCAGGAGCCATGCTTACTCGTGTTGGGGCCTTCCCAGAGCAAAAGACATTCTCAGAAGATGCTCGGCGCAAATGGATAGAGGTACTAGCTCGTCTCGTCTTCCCTCCCCTCCCCCCCCCCCCCCCCCCCCCCCCACACACTCATCCCTCCCCGCCGTACATTCCCTCACCTTCTCTCCTGTTCCGCCGTACTAGTCTTTCCCACGTCGTCTCAGGTAGGCGGCCTCCCACAAAACGTGCCCATTCAATTATAAGGTCTTTGAGACGTCCCCAAAACTCGTCCCTTCCCGCCCCCCCCCCTTCCCCCCTGCCTCAGGACCTGTCTGGTCGCAAGCGACTGCGTGTGTTGGGGGGCGCAATACCTTACGGGCTGCTGCAATATCGACTTGTGGGACGTCCCCAAAACTCGTCGCCCCCTCCCTTCCCCCCTCTCTCCCCTCCCCACCCCCTCTCCTCCCCTCCCGTGCGTATCTCAGGAGGACCTGTCTGGTCGCAAGCGGCTGCGTGTGCTGGGGGACGCAGTGCCTCACGGGCTGCGCAAGCAACGACTCTTAGGGCGTCCTGAAACTCCTCCCCCATCCCCTCTCCCCCGTGTCTCAGGACCTGTCTGGTCGCAAGCGGCTGCGTGTGCTGGGGGACGCAGTACCTCACGGGCTGCGCAAGCAACGACTCTTAGGGCGTCCTGAAACTCCTCCCCCACTCCCCTCTCCCCCGTGTCTCAGGACCTGTCTGGTCGCAAGCGGCTGCGTGTGCTGGGGGACGCAGTACCTCACGGGCTGCGCAAGCAACGACTCTTAGGGCGTCCTGAAACTCCTCCCCCATCCCCTCTCCCCCGTGTCTCAGGACCTGTCTGGTCGCAAGCGGCTGCGTGTGCTGGGGGACGCAGTACCTCACGGGCTGCGCAAGCAACGACTCTTAGGGCGTCCTGAAACTCCTCCCCCACTCCCCTCTCCCCCGTGTCTCAGGACCTGTCTGGTCGCAAGCGGCTGCGTGTGCTGGGGGACGCAGTACCTCACGGGCTGCGCAAGCAACGACTCTTAGGGCGTCCTGAAACTCCTCCCCCACTCCCCTCTCCCCCGTGTCTCAGGACCTGTCTGGTCGCAAGCGGCTGCGTGTGCTGGGGGACGCAGTACCTCACGGGCTGCGCAAGCAACGACTCTTAGGGCGTCCTGAAACTCCTCCCCCACTCCCCTCTCCCCCGTGTCTCAGGACCTGTCTGGTCGCAAGCGGCTGCGTGTGCTGGGGGACGCAGTACCTCACGGGCTGCGCAAGAAGCAGCTGCTGGAGGCGTTGGTGCAGCAGAGGGTGCCCATGGCGCGGGCTACCTGGTACATACGCTGCGTGCTGCTCAACCAGGTCAGTGGAAGGAGATGGGATGAGATTGTGAGTGAATCTCTGAGGCGCCTCAATTCGTTTTGAGGCGCCTCAAAAGTTGGTGCAGCAGAGGGTGCCCATGGCGCGGGCTACCTGGTACATACGCTGCGTGCTGCTCAACCAGGTGCGTGAGATGAGATTAGATGAGATGAGATGAGATGAGATGAGATGAGATGAGATGAGATGAAGACGAGATGAGATGAGATTTTATGAGTTTGTGAGTGCGCTCCTAATCCAAGGTGTCTCAAACGCCGTGGTCGGGGTGGGCAGGGAAGGCCACCTGCTGCTAAGGGCATGCATGTATGTGCTATGCTGTTCGCTAGTGACGCATGCGAGAGACGGGCGCTTTATTTGCCGTCACGCCTGCCTGCCTGCCAGCCCCATCTATTTTTCAACACTTTTGACGCCTTTCCAACCCTTCTAAAAAAAAAAAACCGCTTCAGCCGTAGTAGCCTGCACAATAACATGCTCTTGCAACCTCCTGTCCCTCCTCTCCTTATTTTCCTCTCTCCGCTCCCCCTCGACTCCCCCCCTCCCCCCACCCCACCAACTCTCCTCCGGTTCGGGGTTGTTAATGTCAAACTCTGGCTGCACTGCACCAGGTTCGTCCGGCAGGAGGGCTTGGTGGTGGTGGTAGTGGCGCCAGTGGCTTGGGTGGCAGCGGCAGCAGCAGCTTTGGCGGCGGTGGCGGCCTGGGTAGCAGCAACGCGGAGAGGCAGCAGGTGAAGCGGACAGACCACTGGACGGCCGATTTGCTAGAGTTTGCCAAGCAGGTGTTAGAGGAGGTGGCTTCTGGGACAGGTGCAGCTGCTGCTGCTGCAGTCAATGCAGCACCAGGGGGTTCTGGCAATGCTTCACTCGGGAACACAGCTGCTGCTGCTGCTGCTGCTGTTTCTGGAGTTGCTGGGGTGGCTGGAACGTCTGGTGCTGCTGGTGCGTATGCCCAGAGCCAGGACA
This sequence comes from Closterium sp. Naga37s-1, assembly GCA_947471745.1. Lineage (NCBI taxonomy): Eukaryota > Viridiplantae > Streptophyta > Zygnematophyceae > Desmidiales > Closteriaceae > Closterium > Closterium sp. Naga37s-1. The sequence continues at coordinate 7,195,350 of CANJKZ010000030.1, forward strand.
GCACATGGGGCGGAGTGTGGGGCTGGGGCGGAGACGCGGAAGGGGAAGGGGAGGGGGCGGGGGAAGGAGTGGGGGAGGGCGCGGGGTGCGAGGCGACAGGTCGGTGGGAGTACATATGTCGATTGTTGATGTGGCATTTGTGTGAGGGGCTGGTGAGTCGAACAATGCTGGTAGACTGGCTGCTGAGACAGTTACAGGAGAAGGAGAGTCTTCTCGTTCTTTCCTGCCTCATGCCGCTGCTGCTGGAGCTTGTACCCGTTATAGCCATGTCCCAGGCGCATCTGCGTGAGCTGGTAGACGCGTGCTTGTCCTGGATTGACCTTCTGCCTCACGCCTTGCCTTCGTCAGTGCCTCCTACGGCCAGTGGGGCAGAAGCAGCGCCGATCCCTGCAGCACTCGCAGGGAACCTCACACAGCCTCAGAAGAAGCAGCTATTCCAGCAACAGCAGCAGCAGCAGCAGCAGCACCAGCAGCAGGCATCACAGGCGCCATTCCCTTCCCAGAACCCCACATCACCGCCCATCTCCCCTCTCACTCCGCTCCAGCCCCTCTCAGGTCCCTCCACTCCCATGGACGTCTTCTCCCCCCTCTCGCCCCCTGCCCCCGCAGCAGGCTCCGCTGGTGGTGGTACTGGCGGAGCAGGGGCAGGGGCAGGCGGGGGAGGGGGATCTGGTGGCGGTGGTGGTAGGCTGGACTTGGATGGGCACGTGCAGGTGAAGGGTTCTTTTCCAGGGTCAGAGGAGACGCATGCGCTGGCCCTATGTCTTGCCGGTGTAGTGAAGATTCTCCTCGTGACTGCCCCAGACTCGTTTGTGGGACTCAACTGCTTCCCCCTGCCCCCTCTGGTCTCCTATGCTGCTCCTGCTATGGCCAATTTACCGCCCATGGATCAGCTCTTTCCCTCACCAGCCCCTGAATCTATACTCCAGCCGCCTAGTCAGCCCGAATCGCACTCCCAGTCTCTATCTGAAAACGCCCAGATTCCATTCGGAAACAGCAACCAGCCTGTTGCTATGCCAGTTTATACTCAGCCATCCCAGTCGCCGGGTCAAGCAGGTGGTGAGGGTGCCGAGGGGCTGGATGGTTCAGGAGCGTGGGTTTCAGATCCGTGTAGCGGCTTAAGCTCAGCTATGGAAGCAACAGCAGAAGCAGGAGTGGCGGCAGCGGCATCGGCAGCAGCAGCTGTTGAAGCAGCAGAAGCAGCTCAACGGGACGATTTGAGTGGTGCTGGCGGGTTGAATGTGATGGGAACTACTGAATTTGGTGACGGGGTCGGGGACATGGGTAGTGGTGAAGGCCCTATGGAGGATAATGCTTCTGCTGCTGATGCTGCTGCAAACGCTGCGGATGCAGGGACTGGAGATGCTGCTGCTGCTGCTGCTGCTGATCCCAGCAGCAGCATGCCAGGCAGCGCAGCAGACACAGCCGCAGCGTGGGCAGACGAATTGCTGTGTGACTCGGCTCTGGGAGACGTAGTGGATGGAATAACTGCCCGCGCAGCAGCTCTCGCAAGCAGTGTCAACCCGTGCGTTCTGCGCACAAACGAGGGGAAAGTGGCAGAGGATCTGGAGCGAGCGTTGCGAGGGCATGATGTGGAGGGAGCAGTAAGGTCTCTGTTCCTGGATGGGGCGTTTAGTGAGCTCTGCTGCGCTTCTCTGGGCGTCGTCAGTGGCCGAAACGCGTCATCTGCATCATCTTCATCGTCAGCGGTAGCAGCAGCAGCAGCAGCAGCAGCAGCAGCAGGAAGGGGAGGAGAAGGAGGAAGGGGAGGAGCAGCAGCAGTAGGAGCTGACATGCGAATGGGGGAGGGTGAAAGAGCAGTAGGAAGGGAGGGTGCAGGGGTGGAAGGGGAAGGTTCACAGGCTGCAGGGAGGATGGGCTGGAGGAGGGAGTGGATGGGGGGTGACGCGGTTGCGGTGTGCTTTCTTTTAGAATGGGTTGTTACTGGTGGGGGGGCGGGGCGGCCTCAAAGGTGGAAGTTTCTACAGCTGTTTGGTGGGAATGGTAGTGCTAGCAGGGGCAGCAGGAGCAGCGGGAGCAGCAGGGGCAGCAAGGGCAGCAGCGGCAGCAGGCACAGCAAGAAGCAAGGGAGATCAAGAAAACCTATGTCTCTCCGTCCTTCCACAGGGCGTGCTTTGCCTCTCTCGGACTATTCTCGTGTGTGCTTTGCTGTCTCGGTTTTACGCGCATATGCGTCCAGCTTTCAGCCGCCCATCTTCTCCTCCCTCTCCCATGCGGCTGCTGCAGACGTGGCTGCTGATGCAGGTACAGGTACGGATCAATTCTGCACAGTCAACAGCAGCGTAGCTACAGGGACGGCTGAGCGGGAGGGAGGGGAGGCGGGTAGGGAAGGGGAAGCTATGGAGCATGATGGTTTCGAGGCAGAGAAGGACGAGGGACAGGAGGAAGAGGAGCGGGCGGTGGAGGAGGAGGAGGAGGAGAGGGAGGACGAAGAGGAGGGACAAGGATGTGGGGAAAAGAGGAGGGAAAACGGTAAAAATGCGTTGCCTGCTCTGTTGGAGGCAGAGGAGGAGGTTACAGACTTGGGCCTTCACGACTTGATACTAGAGTGGCTGGAGAAGCGATACTGCTTTGTGGTGGGAGGTCCAGGTGGGGCAAAGCAGAGGCGCCAGATACTGCACGCGCTGCTGTGTGAGCTGGTACAGCAGGGGCTGTTTGGGCCAGTGCTTTATATGAAGCAGCTGCTAGCAGATGGTCGAATGGAGCCTCCTGCTTTTTCTGCTGCTGCTGGAGTAGGAGCAGGGAGAGGAGCAGGTGTTGCTGCCCCTTCTGTTGCGTGGACTGTGGCGTTGCAAGGGCAGGCGTTGGAGCGGTTTTGGGGAACGCAGAGTCACCGGGAGTGCTTGCACCTGCTGCCACACCCACCGCAGTTGATGCGCCTGCTCGCTGCGTTTCCTCAGCAGAAGCAGGAGCAGCTGGAGCAGAAGCGGGATAGCAGGGCTGGGGGGGGACCTGATGGGCTTAGATTTCAGGGCTTGTTTCAGCAGCAGCAGCAGCAGCAGCAGCAGCAGCAGCAGCAGCAGCAGCAGCAGCAGCAGCAGCAGCAGCAGCAGCAGCAGCAGATGTTTCCTGAAAGAGGGTTGTTTTCTAGGGCTACCGATGGTGAGGGCAGGGAGGGAGGGATGGGTGGGGGAAATCTAGGCGAAGAATTGGAGTTAGAGGACGAATGGGAAGGCAGGGTGGGGGTGGTGCAGGAAAGGGAGAGAGCAGTTGCAGAGGCTGTTTGGTTGTTTGAGACAGAGAGGGTTGTCACTATGAGGGCTGGAAGTTGGGTGAAAGGAGGGAAGGGAGTGAAAGGAGTGAGAGGAGTGAAAGGAGTGAAGGGAGTGAGAGGAGTGAAGGGAGTGAAAGGAGTGAGAGGAGTGAAGGGAGTGAAAGGAGTGGAAGGAGTGAGAGGAGTGAAAGGAGTGAAAGGAGTGAAGGGAGTGAAGGGAGTGAGAGGAGTGAAAGGAGTGAAAGGAGTGAAGGGAGTGAGAGGAGTGAAAGGAGTGAAAGGGAAACCTCGACGATCGTCTGATGTCAAGCGGGGAGCGTGTGAGATTCGGGAGGTACGTGAGTTAGAGAAGAGCAAGCAACCGAGGAAGGCGAAGAGTGAGATTCAGAAGAAGATAAAGACGACGAAGGGAAAGAAGGCACGGGAACCGCAGAAGAAGCAGCAGCAGGGTGATCGAGTTGGTGTGAAGTTCGAGGCAAAGCCAGGGAGAAAGAGGAATAGAGCGGAGGGTGGGGAGTCAGCAGTAAGGACGGAAGGGCAGCTGGTGAAGAAACGCCGGAAGATGGTGGGATCCGAGGGAAGGCAGAAGAAGAGAAGGCGGTTGGAGGAGAATTCCAGGAATGAGAATATGTGTGCTCAGGGACAGAAGGCTGGTAGAGTGGTTGGGAAGGGAGGGAAGAGGGAAGTGAAGAAGGTGGGGAAGGAGAGTCGATGTGTAGGGAAGAAGAAAGGGAGAGTAGGGAAACAGGAGTTGACATCAGGAAGACAGAAGGTGCAGGTTGAGGAGCAAAGAGAGAAGGTAGGGAAGTTGAAGTTAGGAAAGCGAAAGGTGGAATTAGGGAAGCAAAAGGCGGAGACTGGAAAGCAGAAGGCGGAGACTGGAAAGCAGAAGACGGAGACTGGAAAGCAGAAGACGGAGAGTGGAAAGCAGAAGGCGGAGACTGGAAAGCGAAAGGCAGAATTAGGGAAGCGAAAGGGCAAGGTAGGGAAGCGAAATGAGAAGGTTGGGAAGAAGAAGAGCAAGCTAGGGAAGCAGAAGAAGTTAGGAAATCAGGTGGCGGAATTAGGGGAGCAAAAGGGCAAGGTAGGGAAGCGAGTTGACAAGGCAGGGAGGCAGAGGGGCAAGTTAGGGAAGCAGAAGAAGTTAGGAATGAAAAAGGCCGAATTAGGGAAGCAAAAAGGCAAGGTAGGGAAGCGAGATGAGAAGGCAGGGAAGCAGAAGGTTAGGATAGGGAAGCAGAAGAAGTTAGGAAAGCAAAAGGCCGAATTAGGGAAGCAAAAAGGCAAGGTAGAGAAACGAAATGAGAAGGCAGGGAAGCAGAAGGGTACGTTAGAGAGACGGAATGCAAAGGTAGGAAAGCAGAAGGCGAAGGTAGGGAAGCAAAGGGCAAAGGTAGGGAAGCAAAAGGAGAAGGTAGGAAAGCCAAAGCAGGTGGTGGGAAAGCGGAGAAGGAAGGCAGGCAAGTCAAAGGCTTTGCCACAAGAAGTCAGAGTGAAGAAAGCTAAGCAAAGGTATCGGCTAGGCAGAAGGGGAGTGAGAGTACGAATTGGCCGGGGTCGTATTGCGGATAGCAATGGTGGTGGGGGAGGAGGGAGAAGAGATACTGTGGAGACGTGGGGGGAGAAGCAGTTGAGAAAGGCAGTTTCGAAGCAGCAGATAGTTACAGTGGAGTGTGTGCTGGCGCTGCTTGGATTTGGAAGGAGCAGAGGAGCAGTGGGGGCGGTGCAGGAGAGCGAAGAGAACACGAATAACGGAGTGAGACAGGGAGGTGGTCTTGAGTTGTGTGGTGGGAATGTTTCTACCAGAGCTGCTTTTGCTGCTCATCCTCCTTCTCCCCGCTTTCCTCGCCCTGCTCCAGCTGCTGCTGCTCCTCCTCCTCCTCCTCCTCCTCCTCCTGCTGCTGCTGCTACTGTAGGGGAGATGTTTTCCTTTCATAGAGTTGAGGCACGGATTGGGAAAAACGCCTCTGGTGTGTGGATGAACGAGAGTGTGAGAGCAGAGGAAGACAAGCGGACAGATGCAGCCAGGGAGGAGCAAGAGCGAGAGCAGGAGCAAGGGGAGGAGGACGAGGAGGCCTGGTGGCAGAACGAGCGTATCCGGAGTCAATGGGAGGGGGATGCGGCGAACAAGGGAGGAGGCAAACCACGAGGCAAAGCGCACACAGGACTAGTGAAGCAGGAAGCGGGTGAGAGAGGAAAGAGTTCCGGTGAAGCGTTTCAAGAGGAGCTGGGGAAGGTTTACAAGGCTGCAGAAGAGGGAAGCAAGAGTGGGTCGCAGTGGCAGTGGGAGTGGCAGGGGCAGTGGCTAGGGCAAGAAACGCTAGACGGAAGGGGCATGACAACAGGAGCACATGCACATTATATGACTCATGCTCACCAACAGAATCTCCACCCAGATCGCATGCCTGGGCCTGCTAAGCCCTTCCCAGCAGCCAAGCTTGACTGTGCCAAAGGCTTAGTGCGCAAGCTGCCGTCTTGGCGCTCAGTTACCAAAGCCCTGAACCGGCTCTCTCCGCGCGATTGCCTCTGTCTCACCCTCCGGCTCACGTCCGCGCTTGTTGGATCGCTACCTACTAGGTTCTCTCCTGACGAAATCCTGCAGGGACCTGTAGGGGTGGTGTTGAGCTGGGTGGAGGAGGAAACGCAGGTCTTGGAAGCAGGGGCTGCAAAAGCCGTGTCTACGGCTGACGCTTTAGTAGCGGCGAAAGCAGCGGCGGCAGAAGCTGCATCGAAAGCGGATGGAAAGACGGGGAAGAATACTAAGAGTGGGCGGGGCAGCAGGGGTTCCCGCAGGGGAGCGAACGCGACAAGGGAGCTGGCGGCGGCTGCTGCTGCCACCGCAGCAGCCACAGCAGCTGCGGCGGCTGCAGCGGCTGCGGCTGCTGCGGTGGCAGCAGCGGCTGCTTCCCCGGCTCCTTCACCCTTCACTGCCCCTTCTCCTTTCATGGCTCCCTCGCCTCTATTCGCGCCGTCCCCGCTATTCTCTCCTTCTCCTATCTGCAGCACTCCGTTTTATAACGCGGATTCCCCTGCTCCTGCCACTAGGGAGTCTCTTGATGGGGCGGTAACCGGTGCGATAGCAGGCGAGCATTCGGGAACCAGTGCAGGAGTAGCAGGAATGGGTGCAGAGGAGTGGGTGGTGGGAGAGGAGGAGCTACAGCAGGTGCTGTATGTCCTTGATACGTGCTCAGATTTCCGTAACCTCACGAGATTTCTGCTTATAGTTTTGGCCCTAGCCCGCTCCAGCGAGCATAGGGGCACCGCGGGGGCAACAGAGCATGCACTGCTGCAGACCCAACACCCCTCGGAAGGGCAGGTGCTGGGGGGGAATGCGCCTGGGTATGGGACTGGTGGTGGGGTCAGTGCGTTCGGGGGGCGTTCGGGTTTTGAGGCTGGTTTGACTGGTGGACCGTGGGGGGTGTCTCGTTTTCAGGGGAGCGTGAGCGCGAGCGCAGCAGCTGCAGCAGGAGTAGGAGGAGGTGCAGGAAGTTTGGGGGGAGTGGTTAGCAGTGGGATCAGCAACAGTGCTGGTGCTAACGGTGAGGAGACTGCTACTGGTGTCGGTGGTGGCGGTGGGGTGTGTACAGGGTTTCCTGTCTCGGAAGGCATTCCTATTCGAGGCCGCGTGGTTGTTAAGTCTTGTGTGCTAGTAGCTTGCCTGGAGCGGTATGAGCCGGTTTTTGTCTCCCTCGCCCAATTGCCATCCCTCCTCTCCCTGCTTCTTCTCAAGGCAAGACAGTCCCTAGCCTTTTGTGCAGTGCAGCAAGTCACTCCATCTGTTGCTGCTGCTGCTGCTGCTGCTGCTGCTGCTGCTGCTGCAGCTGCAGGTGGCATAGCCCCTACCCCAGGTGTACCTACCCCTGGTGCTTCTTTCGTAAGCCACCAAACGGGAGCAGCAGCAGCAGCAGCAGGAGGATGGGGTGGAGGGCGAGGAGGAGAGGGCGGCCCACAGGAGCAAGGGGAGGAATCGGGCCTGTTTGTCATGGATGGGGGGGACGACAGGGATTTGCACCACCTAACGGATTTCATCGGGCGGTTATTGCAGCGCTATGCATCGTCCTCTCCTGAAGTGAAGGAGTGGGAAGTGGCTGTTAAGTCCCAGTCGCAACCCCAGCTGTGGGCTCACATTGATGCCGCGAGAAAGCGATCTGTGGTGGAGGAGGAAGGGAGGGAGGTTGCGGGGAGGGAAGTGGTTGGAGGCGAAGCAGAGCGGTTTGGGGTGTCGGGGCCTGGTCTGGGAAAGAGTGGGGGTGTGGGAGGGAAAGCGGGCTTCGGAGAAGGGGAGGCAGGTGCAGTGGAAGCGTCCCTGGAAAGCCATTTACGGGACGTATTGCAGAGATTGCAGTTGGAAGACAAAGAGGAGGAGGCGGCAGAGGTGGAGGGAGAGGAGAAAGAGGAGGAGGAGGAGGAAGCGGAGGAGGAGAAAAGGGGAGGCGAAGAGCGGGACAGGGCTGAGAAGGCTGGTGGATTTGGCGGGGAGGATAGGTGGGGGAAACGTGGTTTTGATGATGGCATGGACTGGGAGCACACAAGGCTAAGTGCAGTGAAGGAGGAAGAAGGGTGGGGTGGGGCCTATGGCACTGGTGGTGGTGGTGGTGGTGGTGGTGGTGCTGCTGCTGCTGCCGTGGAAACCGAAGGTAAAGCTGCTGGTAACATGTCAGGGAGGAGAAGGAGGAGCGAGAGAAAGGCTCTGGAAGAAGACTGGGCAGTGAGGAAGGCGAGGAGGAGGTGTGTGATAGAAGCGGTTACCAAGGAACTGCGGGACGTGTGTGTGGAGTATGGAGGAAAGGGAGTGAGGGAGAGTGAGCTGTACAGCGCACTGGCATGTGCAGTGATTGCAGGAGCCAGTGATTCAGTCAGGCGAGTCTTTGAAAGAGCTGATAAGCATCGTCGGGTAAAGAAGGCGGCAGTAGAAACAGCAGCAGGCTGTCGGCAGCATAAGGGCAGAAGAAGAAAAAGCGCATGCATAGCAGGGCTGTGTGAGAGGTGTGAGAGGGGGGAGAGAGTTAGCGATTCTGTGGCTGCCAGTGCAAGGGAACGAGTTCTGGAGCACCTGCAGTGCCTGCAGCTGCTGGTATCGGTACTCCCCTCGCAATCTGCCCGCCTGCTAGAAAACGCCCTGATTCATGCTGCAGGGGAGGCTGTTCGAGCTTCTTGTGGGAGTCAGAAGGGCCCTTCCAGTCCCCCTCCTGCCTCCGCTGCTGCTGCTGCTGCTGCTGCTGCTGCCACTGCTGGCTTTACTGGTCTCAGCAGCGGTGGTGGCAGCGGCGGCGGCGGCGGTGGTGGTGGTGCTGCTGCTGCGGCTGGGAGAACATATACGTCTGGTGCTTATGGGACGTTATCTCTGGTAACTCCTGATCTCATCCCGCCTCTGGTACAGGGTAGGAAGGGCACCTCCTCTCTCGCAGTCGCAGGTGAGAGATACGGAGGGGGCGCAGGGCAGAGTGGGACGGCTGCTGCAGAAGGGGCAGTGAAATCGGCAGGTGAAGGTGGTGGGGGAACGGAAGCAACGTGCAGGGTGAAGGCTGAGGAGGAGCAGGAAGGAAGGGGCGGGAGCGGAGGAATGGAGGGAGTGGAAGGAGAGGAAGGAGGTTGGGCGAAAAGGGAGGAGGACACAGATGGTCCCATGGGCCGTTCGGTGCAAGTGGAAGAAGGGTTAGGGTTAAGTGCGGAGGGTGAAGGTCAGCCGGAAGGGCAGAGAGAGGGGGGAAGGGAGGAGGTGCAGGCAGAGGGAGAGGGTCTATCCAGGTTGGACTGGAGCGGGGAGGTGGAACTGGGGGTGGCGTTATCTGTTGTGGCTCTGGGCACTGTTCATGGGCTGGTGTCTCTGCCTCGTGCTGTGGCGTCCCTGTGTGCGCCTCATACCCTTGCGCCGTCAGTAAGGGCCAGACTGCAATGCCTTTCTCCAAGTGATTTGCTGCAGGTGCGAGAGGTTGAGGGGGTTGCTTCTGAGACAGCCACTGCTGCTGCTGCTGCTGCTGCTGCTGCTGCAGTTCCAGTTGCTGCAGGAGCAACGGCGGTAACAGGAGCAGCAAGGGCGACAGAGGCTGCAGAAGCAGCGGGTGCTCGAGTTGCTGCCAGTGCTGTAGCCAAAGAGCAGACAGAGTCTCCAGTGGTATCAAGGGGCGCAGTGCGGTTGAGGCATGTGGGAAGCACCAAGGAAGAAACCCAGGGTATCAGGACACGAGGGGCAGATCGGTCCCTTGGCCCAGCAGCAACAGGATTGGGTTTGACTAACCCACTTTCTAGACAGTCATCCATAGTTAAGCTTAGACAGGGGCGTAGAAGCTCCCGTTCGAATGCGAGAGAGCATGAGAGCGGGGGACAGGGCGTTGCGGGGCGGCAGCAGGTGGTGGGTGGGGAGAGCAAGGAGGAGGACGATGAAGGGGAAGGGGAGGAGGAGCGGTGGCAGTGTGACGTGACTCAGCTTCTGTGGCTGCGTGTGCTTCTTGGATCACACCGGCTAGAGCCGCAGAAGAAGAAGGAGAAGGAGAGGCAGGGCCGGCGATGCAGCCGAAGCAAGAAGAGTAGACGAGTCGCTGTCTCAGCAAAGGCATCAGGCTCTGCGGCGGCGGCGGCGGCTGCTGCTGCTTTCAGTGGTGGCGATACGCTTTTGAATGCTACACATAAACTGGCGAAGGAAGAGGGAAGGGGAGAGGGAAAGGGTGAGGGAGAAGGAGAGGGAGGAGCGGGAGCGGGAGAGGGAGAGGAAGAGGGAGAGGAGTTTTGTACAGCGGTTACATCTGAGAGGGCGTGCAGGTGTGGGTATCTTTCCTGGTGGCCTCGTTTGCTGGGTCCTGTCCATAGGCTGGCACTCCATCGCATGCAGACCTCTCTCCTCTCCACCCGCTTCCTCTTCTTCTCTGTCTATCCCCTCTTTGCTGCTGCGCTGCATGCACGTGCAGCACACAGGGCAGCAAAGGAGGTGGAAAGGAGGGGAAGAAGGGGAGAGGGAGAGTCTGGCAAGGGAGAAGCGAGGCAGGAAGAGGATCGGTTAGGTGGTGGGGAGGGAAAGGGGCCTGAGGAGAGGGGTGACGGTGGGGCATTGATGGATGTTGAGACTGCATTGGAGGCAGAGGTGCTTGAAAAGAAGCTCGTGTTTCAGCAGCAGCAACAGCAGCAGCAACAGCAGCAGCAGCAGCAGCAGCGGCAAGAGCAGCAGCAGCAACAACAGCAGCAACAGCAGCAAGAGCAGCGGCAGCAACAACAGCAGCAACAGCAGCAAGAGCAGCGGCAGCAACAACAGCAACAACAGCAGCAGCAGCAGCAGCGGGAGCAGCAACCGCAAAAGCATGGAAGTAAACGGGTCTGCAGAGCTCCTCGCAGCTGCAGATGCCCCAGAAGGCTCTCCCCTTCCTTGTGCTTGCTTCTTCCCCGTGCCTCCGTCCGTATGCCTTTTATACCAGCTGGCGAAGCAGAAGCAGACACAGGAACAGGAACAGGAACAGGGGCAGCAGCAGGAGAAGCAGCAGCACCAAGAGCAGCAGCAGCAGCAGGGTCAGTGGTGCAATGTGGAGCTAAAGCCGACTTTGATGCGAATGCGGAGGCAGCAGCAATTGATGTTGTGTTGAACCCTGCTGTGCGCTCCGCTCTGCTGCGAGACATACAGTCTTTGGACCAGTGCGTATGGCGGGAGGTGGAGAGGGAGCGAAAGATGGCTGCTGCGTTGCATGCCGCTACTGTCACTGCAACTGCGGCTGCTGCAGCAGCGGCGGCGGAAGCAGGAGGTAGAGAGGCAACAGCTGCAGCAGGGCCGGGTACAGGGGCAGGGGCAGGGGCAGGGGAGGATGCAGAAGTAATGGCACCTCAAGCAGCAGAGTTGCGAGCGCCAGCAGCAGTGGTTGCTGGGGATAGCAGTAGAGTCCCTTGGATTCTACCAAGGGCCTGCTCTGATGAAGCGCTGCTGGCAGTGGTGCCGTTATGGTGCCGCCAGTTCCTCCTCTCGATACTGTCCCAGCGGCTACTGTCACCCCGCGTCCGAGTCAGATCACACGGCGGGCACAGGGCACGGAGAGGAGGGGTTGAACAAGAGCAACGGGAACGAGGAGCGAAGGGAGCAGACGGAGAAGGGGAAGAGAAGGAGGAGCAGGGAGCGTGTAGGCGCAGGAAAGGCAAGAGGAAGTTGGATGGGAGGGAGCAGGTTTTGGGGGGCAACGGAGGGCCGGGTTGGGGAAAGGATGTGGTGGATGGAGTGGGGAGTGTGGGGCGAGGGGTGGATGATGCGTGGAGGAACGGAGAGCAACAGGTGCTGCTGATTGCTCTGTTGGAAAGTCTGGATCCTGCAACGCTGCCTGTGCACCGCGTGCTCTCTCGCCTGCTCCTGGCAGAACAGGTAAGCGCTCGTTGATTGTCGAGTCGACCCAAAAATCAACTCTGATGGCACTGTTGGATAGCTTGGATCCTGCAACGCTGCCTGTGCACCAAGTGCTCTCTCGCCTGCTCCTGGCAGAACAGGTAGACGCTCCTCTCCTTCCATCCACCCTTTGAGCACTTGATTTCTCTCGCACTACTCTCGCACTCCTCTCGCACTCCTCTCGCACTACTCTCGCGCACTACTCTCCCACTATCCTCACACGAGTCTGTTACTCCCCAATTGTTCCAGTCTTCACTCTTTCCCAACACCCTGTTTCTTCTTATGCTCTCTTCACCACACACCCTTGCCTTGGTTCCCTGGTCTTGCTATTTCCCTCTCATTATCCCTGTCACCTGAACTTCGTCTTCTCTCTTCCACCCCGCACACTCCATCCACCCTCCTGACCCACCAACACCCACCCGCCCCGCCGTGCCCTGGCCCTTGTGGTCCCGCCCCCCTTCCCCCCTGCGCGCTTGGCCCCACAGGTGTGTCAGGAGCGGGTGCAAGCAGGTGCATCTCTCCCGTCCGCCTTCCAATCGGCCCTCTGCCTCAGCCCCTTGTATGGAGCCTCGGATCGACCCCTCTCCGCGTCCCACCACCACAGCCAAGCAGCGTCCGTTGCAGGAGCAGCAGCCTCAGCGGCAGCAGCTAGAGGATCAGGGGTTATAAACCTTACCGGTGATGGTAACAGCGAGGGCAGCAGGACTTTCCGGGTTGGGCAAGGGCAGGGAGGGTTTGGGGGAGCGGGCGGGGCGGGAGGTTTAGGTGTAGGTGCGGGGATGGGATGGGAAACAGGAGATGTGTTGCCTCCCGATGGTGTGTGGGAGAGTGAGAAGGGGTTTGCAGGTGCGGTGCTGTCTCGGGTGGTTGTGAGGCCAGAAGCTGCAGCGTTGCTCTCGGAGCTTCTGCGGGGGTTAACACGTAACATGGAAGACTGGGTGGTGAAGCAGGTCAGGCGCTCACTCACTCAGTGTGTCTCCTTCCCTGCATGTTTTTGTTGTTGTTGTTGATGTTGTTTCGTTCTCGTCTTCTCTGTGTGTGGTAATGCATCCACTCACACATGCATCTTGCGTCTAGCTTCTAATATAGCATTCACGAGTCGAGGTTGTTACGTTACGGATAATATACTCTCCATGTTTTTCGTGCGCTTGTCTCCAACACCCCATCTCTCGCCTTTTGTTTGCCTTTCTAATCTCATTCCCCTCCTCCGCGCTCCCTCCATCTCCCTCTCTCCTCTCCCCATCAGGCTCGAGATGTTCTAAGTGGTTCTGTTACAGTCTCCTCCATACGTCCCATCTCTCACCGTCTCAGCGCTCTTGCTCCCCCCCTTCCCAAATTCATCCTTCGTCGCTCCACCCCACACCGGAGAAGGGCCAGACGAAAAAGAATCATCGCTGCTGCTGCTGCTGCTGCTGCTGCTGCTGCTGCTGCTGCTGCTGCTGCTGCTGCTGCTGCTGCTGCAACTGCTGCTGCTGCTGCTGCCACTACTACTGCCGCTGCTACTGCTACCGCTACTGCTGCTGCTCCTTCTGGTGGGATTGGTGGGGTAGCGGATGCTGCAGTTGCTGTTCCTGCTGGTGATCCGGCAGGGAAGGTGGAGGGTATGTCTGAAAGAGAGGAAAAAACCAAGGAAGGAGCAGCAGCCGCAGCAGCAGCAGCAGCGGCAGCAGCAGGAGCAGCAGCAGCAGCAGCAGGAGCTGATTCAGGTGCTGCTAAATCAGATGCACCAACACAGGTCTTGCCTGGGGAAAGGGGGACGACAGAGGCGCCCGAAGAGGGGGTTGTTAAGGAAAAGAAGGGAGTGAAGCTGGGAGTGTCAGTAGCAGGGGAGGAGGGCGAAGGGGGTGCGAAAAGGATGGTCAGGATGGTCAATGGGGAAGTGCGTGGTGTGGGTTGTACAGAGATGGAGGGAGTGGAAGGGCCTGGGGTTTCAACACAGGCAGAAAAGGATGGGGCAGCGGGAATGGTGGTGGTGGGTGGTGCAGGGGAGAGCGAGGAAGGTGCTCGTGAGAGTGACCCCATGGGTCAGGCTGTGGACAGAATAACTCTAGATGGAGGTGTAGCGAGCGAGGAAAAGGGAGGCAGAGGAGGAGACGCGGTTGTGAAGGTGGGCGGTGATGCAGGGAAGGAGGATGAAGGTGGGAGTGGGTGGGGTATAGGCCTTGTCGGGATGGGTGAGGATGCAAGGGAGGCTGCGTTTGTGTCTGGGAATGGGTTGGGGGAGATGAGGAGCGGTGCTGGGTTCGGAGAGGGGAAGTTTGGATCAGTAGAAGGCCAAGGGACGGAGGGAAATGAGGGAGTCAGGGCGAGAGGGGATGGGAGGGAGGGAGGAGCGGTGGGGAACGGTGGGAGGGGTGAAGGGGGAGTGGTGAACAGCCTGCATTCAGGGCTTGATTTAAAGCTGGATGGAGAAAAAGGGGTAGTGAAGAAAGAGAACAAGGAGGAGGGGATGATTAAGGTTGTGGGAACAAAGGAGCAGCAAGGGAATGGATTCGTGGGGATGGATGTGGATGGATTGAAGGATGGGGCAGGTGGGGAAGCGAGGGAAGGGCTGGAAAATGCAGCAGAGGAAACGAGGGTGGGAGGTGAATCGGCAGACGGGAAAGAGGCAGAAGGTGCGAGATTACTTGTGAAGGAGGAGGAGGAGGTTGATGTAGATGACGGGGACATGGATGATGGGGAGCAATTGGGGAAAGGGAATGGGGAGAGGGAGATGGAGATGGAGGGGATAGAGTTGAAACACAGTGCGGTTGAAAGGGGTGCGGAGCAGAAGCGTGGCACAGGGCTGGAAGGCAGGGAGGGAGGAGGTGGAGAGAAGATGGAAACTGATGATGATCGGGGAGGGAGTGGGGGTGGTGGTGATGGTAACGGTACAAATCACAAGGATGATAATGGTTGTGCTGGTGGTATGGATAGAGCTTTTGGCCCTGATGGTGAAGTGGATACCGAGCCGACAGAAAGTGAGGCGGAGAATAACATCGGAGATGGGACAGAGGGGGCGGATGAAGCTGGAGATGCAGAGACCGGGGCAGGGGAGGGCAGCAAGGGGCAAGCAGGCAGGCTGGCGGAAGGGGATGAGGAGCTGAGGACCAGTGCAAGGACACAAGTAGGGAGGAAGGTCCAGCAAGGGGAAGGGGGGGACGAGGTTATTGGGCCTTCCACTGCCTCGTCCTCCTCTCAATCCGCCTCCTCCTCGTCCGCCTCTGGTTCTGCTTCTTCCTCCTCTTCCCCCGCATCTGCTGCCTCTTCTGCTGATTCCCCATCCTCCTCATCTTCCTCGTCGTCCTCATCCACTGCTGCAGCAGCAGCAGCAGCTGCAGACGCAGGAGGAGGAGCAGCAGGGGGAGACGCAGCAGGGGGAGCAGCAGCGGAAGGAGCAGAAGGAGAAGCAGCGGCAGGGGGAGCAGCAGCGGCAGAAGAAGCAGGAAAAGCGTCCTCACGTTCTGCACATGCGTCTGCATCTGCATCTGCCTCTGTGTCTACGTCTGCGTCGGTCTCTGCAGCATCTTCTGCATCTGGGCCAGTGGAGGGGCGTGGCAGCAAGGGTGACACGTCGCCTGGGGAGAAAGGTGGCGATGGGAAAGGGGACGGGGATGAGAATGGAGAAGGGGAAGGGGAGGGGGAAGGGGAAGCAGAAGAGGATGGGGAAGAGGAGCGGAAAGGAGAAGCAAAAGGGGAAAAGGAGGAGGAGCGAGAAGCGGAAAGAGGAGGAGAAGGGGAAGGGGAAGGGGAGAAGGGGGAAGGGGAAGGTAGAAGCTCAAAGAAATCCTCTTCTACCACTCGATCTCCTCCAAAATCCTCTCCTGCAAAATCGTCCCAATCGGCCTCGTCATCCTCTGGCTCGTCCAGCTCATCTTCGTCTTCTGGTTCCTCGTCTTGTGCACAGTCAGGGCACGATGGGGTTGAGGAGGAAGAGGAGGTGGAGGTGGGAGATGTGCGGGATCGGCAGCAAGAGCAAGAGCAAGAGCATGAGCGTGAGCAAGAGCATGAGCATGAGCAAGAGCATGAGCAAGAGCATGAGCATGAGCTTGAGCAGCAGGAGCAGCAGGAGGAGGAAGAGGAGGAGAAGCAGGAGCAGGAGCAGGAGCAGGAGCAGCAGCAGGAGCAAGAGCAGCAGCAGGAGGAGGAGAAGCAGGGGCAAGAGCAGGAGCAGGAGCAGGAGCAGGAGGAGGAGCAGGAGCAGCAGGAGCAGCAGGTGGAGGAGGAGGAGGAGGAGGAGCAGGAGCAAGAGGAGGAGCAGGAGCAGGAGCAGGAGCAGGAACAGCAGGAGCAGCAGGAGCAGCAGCAGCAGGAGCAGCAGCAGCAGGAGCAGCAGCAGCAGCAGCAGGAGCAGGAGAAAGCTGGGCAGGAGGGACAAGAGGAATGGATGGAGGGGGGTTTAGGTGAGCAAGGGCAGGGAGAGGAGCATGCCGTAGGGGAGAGAGGAGACGAGGGGAACAGTGAAGAGCGGATGGAGGAAGGTGGTTTTAAGGGAAATGATTTTGAGAAGGATGGACATGCGGTTATCCTAGGGGAACTTTTTGGGGAAGACCCGGGGATGGATGATGCGATGAGCGAGGGGGGAGAGAATGCCAGTGGGGAGGAAAGTACGGAACAGTTATGGCAGGAGCATGGGAAGGATCTGAGGACGGTTGACGGAAACGCGTGTCTGGGGGAGGGGGTAGAGGGATCGGCGTGGGAGAGAGAAGATGAGGAAGGTGTGGAGGAGGAGGAGGATGAGGAGGTGGAGATGGAAGGGAAGGAGGTGGGGGAAGAGGAAGTTCGGAAGGGGATTAGAGAGGAGGGAATGGGAGAAGAGGAGAGAGGAGGAGAGGGGGTTGGGATTGAGGATCTGGGGAAGAGTCCAAAGCAAGACGGTATGATGGATGTGGAATGGGGGACAGGAGCGGCTGACTGGGAGGGGAAAGGAGTGGAAGGGGAGGGAGTGGCATGGGGACAGGTTGAAGGCGCCAAAGGAGGGGACGATGGTGAAGCGGTTGGGGAGGATGTTGAAGCGGTTGGGGAGGATGTTGAAGTGGTTGGGGAGGATGTTGAAGCGGTTGAGAACGATGGTGAAGCGGTTGAGAACGATGGTGAAGCGGTTGGGGAGGATGGGAGTGATGCGCACGATGGGAGTGATGGTGATGATGGGGATGATGGGGAGAGTGAGGGTGATGAGGGTGATGGGGGTGATAGGGATCAAGGGGAACAGGAAGCAGTTGAGGCGAGAAAAGGAGTGGGGTCTTGTGGGATGGCCGAAACGGGCAGTCTAGAGGGGGGCACAGATATGCATGTTTCTGGTGGGGGGGAAGCAGAGGAAGGGGTGGGGGAAGGGCCTATTTTTGAGTCGACTCGGAAAGGGCCACCAGAGGAGGGTGATGAGAATGAGGCGTTTTTTTCAAGGGATGCGCAGGAGTTGCAGCATATGGAAAGCGAGAGTAGGGTGAGTTTGGGTGACCGGGTGAGTGCAGGGGAGGGCGGGGAGGAGCTGGGGAAGGAATATGTGAATGAAGAGGAGGGAGTGGAGGAGGAGGAAGAAGAGGAGGAGGAGGAGGAGGATGATGAGGAGGAGGACGAGGATGAGGAGGATGAGGAGGATGAGGAGGAGGAGGGGGAGGGGGGGAAGGAGGAAAAGGGAGAGGAAGAGGCAGGGGAACAGCATGAACATGATTGTGGGCAGGAGGGGGAGGAGGGGGAGGAGGATCATATGG
Organism: Closterium sp. Naga37s-1; assembly: GCA_947471745.1. Classification (NCBI taxonomy): domain Eukaryota; kingdom Viridiplantae; phylum Streptophyta; class Zygnematophyceae; order Desmidiales; family Closteriaceae; genus Closterium; species Closterium sp. Naga37s-1. The sequence continues at coordinate 7,212,628 of CANJKZ010000030.1, forward strand.
ATGACTGTGTTGGGGGAGGGGCGATGGAGATGGAGGATGGCGGAGAGGAAGGAGAGGGAGGGGACGAGAAGAATCAGGAGGTGGGTAGAAGTGAAGACAGAGAGTCGAGGGAAGAGCATAGAAGCTATGCAAGTATGGAGCGGCTGGGGTTGTTTGGGGAGAGCGATGAGGGTGGTGTGATGAGATACCATGGAGAGGAGGACGAGGTGGAAGGAATGGATGGTGCTGCTGGTGAAGGTGCTGATGGGGATGGCGGTGATTATAGTTATGGGGAAGGGAGGACAGGTGGTGAAGAGTTTGGGATGCAGGAGGGTTATGAAGGTGGTTTGGGCAGTGGGGAGGGCATGGGTGGGTTTATGTTGGAAGGAGGGGAGATGGGTGAGGAGGTGGGAGGAGAAGGGAATTTAGGGAGAGATGGGCTGTGGACTGAGGAGCATCATGTGTTGGTGGTGGAAGGGAAGGAGGAGAGGGGGATGAAACAGGTGCTCGATGTTCAACTGGTGGGCCCTTGTGTGGAGAGAACGGAGGAGGAGGAGGAGGAGGAGAAGGGTGGAAGAGAGTGGATGGAGATGGAGGAGGGTGGTTGGAGGAAAGGAATGGATAGTGAGGAGAAACTGGGAGGAAATGGTGGGATGGAGACCGCAGGCTGTATTGGAGAGGCGGTGGTGGGTTTAGAGAGGCACGGGGCAGGGATAAGTGGCAGTGAAAGGAGAAGAGAGAGCGGGTATATGGGGAACAAAGGCAAAGTGACAGAGGAAGGGGGTTCAAAGGAGGAGGATAGGGAGGATGAGTGGTGGGACGGCTGGGGAGATAGTGCGTGGTGTGACGAGAATGCGGAAGAGGGTGAGGTTTGCTGGAGTGATGAGGAGGATTCTGAGAAGGACTCTAGAAGGGGTACCAGAGGAGAGAGGATATTTGCGGAAAGGGCTCTCTCGGCCCGATCCAGAGGCAAGAGCAAGGGCAAGGGCAAGGGCAAGGGCAAGGGCAAGGGCTCTAGAGCGAAGGCGAAGCGCGGAAGCAGGAGGAAAGGTAGAGTGGAAGAGAGAGGAGGAGCAAAGGCACGGAAAGCTGGGCGTGGTAATTTGAAAGGCGGTGCCGGGTCTGTGAGAGGTGGTGGGAAAGGCAGCAGCGAAAGCGCAGGGGATGCTGAGATGAACGAGGCGGACGGTGCTGGAGTAGCGGCTGCAGGGGGGGCTTTGGAGGGGTTTAAGAAAGACGATTCCCTTGGGTCGGGCAATGCCGGTGGGGATTCCGTTGGGGGGAGGGGCATTGAAATCGGTTCAGATGGTGTTGGTGGGAAGGGAATGAAGGAGGCTGGGGATAGCGGTGGTTTGCAGGAGGGACGAGGAGAGAGTATGCCGGGAGAGGGAAGGGGAAAGGAGGTGGGAGGCGATATGGAGTGTGGGGGGGAAGGAGGAGGAGCTGCTGGTGTAGAAACAAGTGTATTGGATTCAAGTGAAGGAGAAGAGGATGAGGAGGAGGAAGAGGAAGAGGAAGAGGAGGAAGAGGAAGAGGATGAGGAAGAGGAGGAGGAGGAGGAGGAAAAAGAGGAGGAGGATGAGGAGGACGAGGAAGAGGAGGAAGATAAGGAGGAAAAAGAGGAGGAGGAGAAGGAAAAAGAGGAGGAAAAAGAGGAAATGGAGGAGGAGGAGAAAGAGAGAGTTGAGGTGAAACAAGAAGAGACGATGGAGGAGGGGGAGGAGGAGGATAGTGAGGAGGATGCGGAGAGTGAGGAGGATGAGGAGAGTGAGGAGGAGAGTGAGGAGGATGAGGAGAGTGAGGAGGATGAGGAGAGCGAGGAGGAGGAGGGGAGTGAGGAGGAGGAAGAAGGGGGGGAGGAGGAAGGGGGGGAGGAGGAGGAAGAGGAGGAGGAAGAGAAGGAGGATGAGGAAGAGGATGAAGAGGAGGCGGAGGAGGAGGAGGAGGAGGAGGAGGAGGAGGAGGAGGAGGAGGAGGAGGAGGAGGAGGAGGAGGAGGAGGAGGAGGAGGAGGAGGAGGAGGAGGAGGAGGAGGAGGAGGAGGAGGGGAGGGGGGGAAGGGGAGGAAAAAGTGGAGGAGGAAGAGAAAGTTGATTCAAAAGAGGAGAGGATGGAGGAGGAGGAGGAGGGGGGGGAGGAGGAGGGAGAGGAGGAGGAAGAGGAGGATGAGGAAGAGGATGAAGAGGAGGAGGAGGAGGAGGAAAAAGAGGAGGATGAGGAGGACGAGGAAGAGGAGGATGAAGAGGAGGAAGAGGAGGTGGAGGAGGAGGAGGCGGAAGAGGAGGGGGAGGAAGAAGAGGAGGGAGAGGGAGAAGGGGAGGAGAGTGAGGTCAGTGCAAGTGCTTCAGATGATTCCGACGAGGACAGTGAATTGGAGAACGAAGCTAGAACTGCTCTGGACTTTTGGGGGTTCTTGTGGGATGGGGATGGGGATGGGGCAGGGGATGAATCGAGTGAGGCATGGGATGAGTCTTATGATGATGATGTTTTGGAAGAGGGGGAGGAGGAAAACGAGGAGGAGGAAGAAGAAGAGGAGGAGGAGGAGGAGGAGGAGGAGGAAAATGAGGAGGAGGATGAGGAGGACGAGGAAGAGGAGGAGGAAGAGGAGGAAGAGGGGGAGGAAGGGGAGGAAGGGGAGGAGGAAGAGGAGGAAGGGGAGGAGGAGGTGGAGGAAGGGGAGGAGGAGGAGGAAGAGGAGGAGGAGGAAGGGGAGGAGGAGGAGGAAGAGGAGGAAGAGGAAGAGGAGGAGGAAGAGGAGGAGGATGAGGAAGAGGAGGAGGAGGAGGAGGAAAACGAGGAGGAGGATGAGGAGGACGAGGAAGAGGAGGAAGAGGGGGAGGAAGAGCAGCAAGAGGAGGAGGAAGAGGAGGAGGAAGAGGAGGAAGATGAGGAGGAAAATGAGGAGGAGGAAAAAGAGGAGGAAAAAGAGGAGGAGGAGGAGGAAAAAGAGGAGGAGGAGGAGGAGGAGGAGGAGGAGGAGGAGGAGGAGGAGGAGGAGGAGGAGGAGGAGGAGGAGGAGGAGGAGGAGGAGGAGGAGGAGGAGGAGGAAAAAGAGGAAAAGGAGGAGGAGAAAGAGAGAGTTGAGGTGAAACAAGAAGAGAAGATGGATGAGGGGGAGGATGAGGAGAGTGAGGAGGATGAGGAGAGTGAGGAGGATGAGGAGAGTGAGGAGGAGGAGGAGAGTGAGGAGGATGAGGAGAGTGAGGAGGATGAGGAGAGTGAGGAGGAGGAGAGTGAGGAGGATGAGGAGAGTGAGGAGGATGAGAGTGAGGAGGATGAGGAGAGTGAGGAGGATGAGGAGAGTGAGGAGGAGGAGGAGGAGAGTGAGGAGGAGGAGGAAGGGGGGGAGGGGGAGGAGGAGGAGGAGGAGGAGGACGAGGAGGAGGAAAGGGAGGAAGGGGAGGAAGGGGAGGAGGAAGAGGAAGGGGAGGAAGATAAAGAGAGAGTTGAGGTGAAACAGGAAGAGGAGATGGAGGAGCGGGAGGAGGAGAGTGAGGAGGATGAGGAGAGTGAGGAGGATGAGGAGAGGGAGGAGGATAAGGAGAGTGAGGAGGGTGAGGAGAGTGAGGAGGATGAAAAGAGTGTGGAGGATGAGGAGAGTGAGGAGGAGAGTGAGGAAGATGAGGAGAGTGAGGAGGATGAGGAGAGGGAGGAGGATGAGGAGAGTGAGGAGGAGGAGAAGAGTGAGGAGGATGAGGAGAGTGAGGAGGATGAGGAGAGTGAGGAGGAGGAGAAGAGTGAGGAAGATGAGGAGAGTGAGGAGGATGAGGAGAGTGAGGAGGATGAGGAGAGTGAGGAGGGTGAGGAGAGTGAGGAGGATGAGGAGAGTGAGGAAGAGGAGGAGGTGGTGGTGGAGGAGGAAGAGAGGGGGAGGGGAGAGGAGGAGGAGGAGGAGGAGGAGGAGGAGGAGGAGGAGGAGGAGGAGGAGGAGGAGGAGGAGGAGGAGGAGGAGGAGGGGGAGGAGGAAAAAGATGAGGGGGAAGAGGAGGAGGAAAAAGAGGAGGAGAACGAGAATGTTGAGGTAAAAGAGGAGAAGATGGAGGAGGTGGAGGAGGAGGGGGGGGGGGGGGAGGAGGGGGAGGAGGAGGAGGAGGAGGAGGAGGAGGAGGAGGAGGAGGAGGAGGAGGAGGAGGAGGAGGAGGAGGAGGAGGAGGAGGAGGAGGAGGAGGAGGAGGGGGAGGAGGAAGAGGAGGAGGAGGAAGAGGGGGAGGAAGAGGAGGAGGAGGGAGAGGTGCAAGGGGAGGAAGAGGAGGATGGAGAGTCGGGTAGCAGAGAGGAAGGAGAAGCAGATGAGGAAGATAGTGAGAGTGACTCCGGCGATAGTGATAGTGTTGAAGGGTTGGTGGGTGAGGGAGATGAGATGGAGGATACTCTTGCGACGTTGTCTTTTCAATTCGGAAAAGGGTTTGGGTTTTGGGAAGAGGAAGCAGGAAGAGGGAAGGGAAGAGGTCTGGTGAGTTTGGAGAGCGAGGGTGAAGGGCGAGGGATAGGGCATATGTCTGATGATGGGGAGAAAAAGGGTGAGGGAATGAGAGGAGGAGAGGGTGAGAGCGAAGGAGAGAATGGAGGGGTGTATGGGTGGGGGGATGGATATGAGGTTAAAGGGGAGGATGTGGATATGAGAGAGGGAGAGGGGGGTGAGGGAGGGGAAAGTGTGGAGCAGGAACAGGGCGATGAGAGTGAGGGAGTGGAGATGGGGAGTTTGGAAGGTGGTGAAGATGAAAGAGAGGAGGAGGAGGAGGAGCAGGAAGGTGAAGGGGAGGAGGATGAGAATGAGGAGGAAGAAGAAGAGGAGGAGGGTGTTAGCAATGGGGGGTACAAGCAAGAGGAGGGTACAAGCAAGAATAACGGTGATGTTTATGTGGACCAGGGTGCTTCTTGCGAAGCGGCGAAATTAGGTGAGGAGGCAGGGGAGGTGGGATGGGCAGCGGGGTATGCATTGATGCAGGGGCCGGGGAGTGGAGGTGGGGTAGATATTGCAAGGTGGCAGGGGCCGGGGAGTGGAGGTGGGGTAGATAGCGCAAGGTGGCAGGGGCCGAATGAACTTTTGGTCACGACAGGGTTTGGGGATGAGGGCCAGATGAAAGGAGGAATGCAGGTGGAGGTGGGGGTAGGGGGCAGTGGGGGTGAGGTGGAGGAGAAGGAGAGAGAGGGGTTGGGGGACAGTGAGCGGAAGGAGGAGAAGCAAAAGGAATCAGAGGAGGAGGATGGTGATGGTGATGCTGATGAAGAGGAGGAGGAAGAGGAGGATGATGATGATGATGATGATGGGTTGTTAGATGCTGAGCTGGCAGTAGCAATGGAAGCAGAGGGGATGGAGGAAGAGGAGCAGTATGGTGAGGGAACGGGTGGTGCGGGCACGAGTGAACGGACGGATGAGGCCAGCGGGAAGGTAAAAGAATGGGGTGGAGTAGGGGTTAAGATCGATAGCGCTAGTGATGATGGTGCAGAGGAAGAGGAGTGGATGCTCGGGGAGGAGTGGATGTGTGGGGTTATGGCGGGGCAATTGGGGATGAATCAGGGCGGGAAAGGGAAGGGGGTAGAGGTTTGGGAGGTGAAAGGTGGAGGTGAGGAGGAAGGCAAGAGAGGTGAGGGTGAGGGGGGTGAGTTTGGAAGGGGGGAAGGGGTAAGGGTTTATGGTGGGCCTGGGGCGGAGGAGTGGCAGGTGAAAGGAGAGGGACGTTTGGTAGAGAGCGGTGGGAATGAGGGGGTGGGGGAAGAGAGGGAGGTGGAGGAGGATGGGGGAAAGGAGGAGGGGGAAGGACTGCAGTGGGACGCAGAGGGAGATGATGATTCAGACGAGGATGAGGAGAGTGAGGAGAGTGAGGAGGAGGGGGAGAGTGAGGAGGGGGAGAGTGAGGAGGGTGAGGAGACTGAGGAGGATGAGGAGAGTGAGGAGGATGAGGAGAGTGAGGAGGAGGGGGGACGACTAAAGTGGGACGTGGAGGGAGATGATGATTCAGACGAGGATGAGAGTGAGGAAGAGGGGGAGGATGAGGAGGAGGAAGAAGAGGAAGAGGATTTTGGGGAGGAGTGGGCAAGAAAAGAACACGAGGCGGACGGAGAGGAGGAAGACGAAGAGGAAGAGGAGGAATCTGAGGAGGACGATATGGTGGAAGGGGAGGAGAGTGAAAGCGGGAGTGATGAGGATGGAGAAGAGGAAGACGAGGACGAGGAGAGTGGTGGTGATGATGAGGAGGAGGGTTTGATGGTAAAGTGCGAGCAGGAGGAGGAAAAAGAGGAGGAAGAGGAGGAGGAGGAGGAAGAGGAGGAAGTGGGGCTAGGAAAGTTGGGGGATTGGACCCTGGAGGGGGGAAGTGAAGAGAGTAGCGAGGACATTGGTGAGAGTGAGGAGAGTAGCGAGGACATTGGTGAGAGTGAGGAGAGTAGCGAGGACATTGGTGAGAGTGAGGAGAGTAGCGAGGACATTGGTGAGAGTGAGGAGACAGAGAGGGAAAGGGAGGAGAGTGAGGAAAGCGAGAGAGAGAGTGGGGAGGGTGAGTGGAGTGAGGAGAGTGAGGGGAGTGAGGAGAGTGAGGATTGTGAGGAGAGTGAGGGAAGTGAGGAGAGTGAGGGAAGTGAGGAGAGTGAGGGAAGTGAGGAGAGTGAGGGAAGTGAGGAGAGTGAGGGAAGTGACTTATGTGGGAGTGTGTCAGAGGAGCGTAGGGAGAGTGATCTTGGCATGAAAATTCTTTACGAGTCCGATTCAGACGAATCGGAGGCTGGGGGTCTCAACAGAACGGTTGCCATGGGTGCAAGTGACGAGTCTGGTGCCGATGGCAGTGATTTCTCAGAGGAGCTCGAGCTTTATCTCCCCGGGGAGTCTGAATTGTTTTGCTTTTCAGATCGCCACCCGTCGGACCCTCGTTACCTGTTGGATGTAGAGTGCTGCTGGACTGACCGTGACTCGTTCAGTGACGATGCACTAGCGTCACAATGTGATTCTCTGTCCCAAAGTTCAGAGTGCGATTCTCTGTCTAGCTATACTTCCCAGAGTTCTGGTAGTTTTAGAAACGCTAACAGCTTCGGGAGCTCTAGGGGGTTGGGGAATTTAAGAAGTGATTCTCCCATTTTCTCACCTACTCCAACCGCTTCTGACCCCCTCTTACCCTCCTCTCAAGTTAACCGTTGGCCCTCCATCATTTTGCAGTCATCTCTTCCGCGCTCTGCCTCCGTACCAGTTCCATCCTCCCCGGACTCTTCGCCCGGAAGGCTTGCAGCACTCTCAGACTCTCTGGCTTCGTCTCTTCCGTCTTCCTCAGCTTCTCTCGGGCCGGTATTGGAAGCTCTCCTTCCCAGCAGGAGCAGCGCCAGGGCGAGGGCCAGGAGGAAGCAGCGGCGGAAGCGGCGTGGCAAGAGGCTGAGTGGGAAACCGAGTGTGAAGGTGGGAGAGGAGCACCCGTGGGTGTTTCCGGATACTCTTTGGAGGCCGTTTGGCTCTTGGGCTTGTGAACCAGATGCTCTGGGAGGCGGAGGAACGGCAGTGGGGTTAGCTGTGGAGGAACGGAATGGGGGAGGGAGAGCGGAAGCAGGAGCAGCAACTGTTGTTACTCGCTGTGGGTCGTGTTTAAGGCGGGGCTGCTGTGATGCTGTGGGTTTTTCTCGGGGGTTTTGTGGTTGTTGTGAGTGCTTCGGTGGGAGAAAGGCGAAGCGAAGGAGAGGTGAGGCGAGTGGTGGTGTTGCTGCTGCTGCTGCTGCTGCTGCTGCTGCTGATGGTGGTGGTGGTGGTGATGATGGTGGAAAAGGAGGATGGCGCACACCTGCAAGCACGTCAACAGCAAGAGGTCACCGCAGATACAGCCACCAATGCCAAGAGGTCCCATTGCTTTCCTCACACCACCAACATCAACACCAATGTCAGCATCAGCACAAGCGCAGACATCGATCCAAGCAGCAACAGCACCACTACCGCCATCACCAGCAGCAGCTGCACACACGCCTATCATCGTTACCATCACCACCACCGCTACCATCATCGGAACACACGTCTCCTCCTGTCGCTTTCACCACAGAGCGTGCCTTGGCCCGCCTCGTCCTGCCCTGTCTCGCGCGCGCTTCAGACGAAGCCCGGTCCGGGTTTGCCCAAGACGTCATACAGCAATTCTCCTCCCTCCACACCTTCGTCTCTGCAAAGCCTTTCGCCGCTATCTCGCTCGATGGCTCTGCACTTCCTGGGGGGGGGTCTCCGTTTGGGTCGACTCGCAAGATAGTGGCTCCTGGGAGGGGTTTTGGGAAGCGTTTGGGTGGTGATGGTGGTACTGCTGCTGCTGCTGCTGCTGCTGCTGCAGTTCCTGCTGCTGCCGCAAGTGCTGGTGGTGCTGGTGCTGGTATTTCTACTGCTGTACCTGTAGTTGCTGGTGGGGCGGCATACCCTGGCTCGCGTAAGAGACCTGCCTGTACAGGGAATGAGAATCCTGATCGTGGCGATACTGGCGGTGCTGCTGGTGCTGCTGGTGCTGGTGGTGAGGGTGCAGAGGGTGCAATCGAGTCCTCCTCGCCCCGTGCCTCACTCCACGGCCTCCACTCTGCCTTCTGGCTTCGTCTGCAGTTCCTCTTCCCGCTGCTGCCCATGGTTCATGCTGACAGGTGCGTGTGAGGATGTCTGTATGTATGTGCGCATGTGTGGATGGGTGGGTGGGTGGGTGGTGGTGGAATGGGTGGTGGTGATGGGGACTGGGTGGGCGGGCATGCATGTAAGCAGATGTTTTTTATAGCATGTATGTGGGCAGATGGTTTTTAGCATGTATGTGGGCAGATGTTTTTTATAGCATGTATGTGTGTGTGCCTTCCGCTTCCCTTTCCCCTCCTTATCCCCCTCCCTGTCCCCTGCTCATCCTCTCCCCACCTCTCTCTGTCCGCCTCTCTCTCTCCCCCATCCCCCCTATTTCCACCAACAGGGACTCCCGGTCAGACCCACCATCAGCTCGTGCTCCTTTTTGAGTCGACTCAAAAATAGACCTCTCTCTGTCCCCCTCTCTCTCTCTCTCTCCCCCATCCCCCCTCTTTCCACCAGCAGGGACTCCCGGTCAGACCCACCATCAGCGCGTGCTCCTATGCCCCGCAACATGCGCCGCTCCCTCACTCTCACCCTCCTCCACCTCCTCGCCTCCTCCGCCATCCAATGCCCCCTCCCTGCCCCCGCTTCCCCATCTCTCCCGCTCATCTCTCCTCTGCTCGCCCTAACCTGGTCGGGCACTTTCCCGTTGCTCCACCGACCCACTAACAAAGCTTATGCTTCAAACACCGTGGGAATGAGAGAAGCGCCGTGGCGGCTTCTTATTCAGCAGCAGCAGCAGCAGCAGCAGCAGGAGGGGGGGGCATCAGGAGACTTGTTATTCGACACGCTTCTATCCATCTTCTATGCCCTGCTCACTCCCTCCTGGCCTGTCTGGCTTCGACCCTCTCCGTCCTCCTCCTCCTCTTCCTCTTCCTCGTCCGCGCTCCCTCTCCCTCTCCCTCCCTCATCCACGTCCTCCCCATTGCACAAGCCGCTCAAGGACGTGGCTCCTCTTGACCCTGACATGCTGGAAATGCTACAAGTGAGCAAACAGACCATAAAGCATGCACCGTGCACCATGCACCATTCATTCATCGACTCATTAGGAGCGACTTGTGGTCGACTCAAAATGCATGTGCACCCCCGCTCTTCACCAATCCAATGCAGTTTCACAGTTTGGCCCATTTTCCAGTCCTCCTCTCCCCATCCCTCTCCATGCCGCTTCACAGTTTAACGCCAACCATGCCAACCATGCCAACCATGCCTTGGCCTGCCCTCTAGACTTTTGACGTTTTGCTCACAGCCCCTTTCACCCCCTATCCCTCCCCTTCCCATCACGCCCCCTCTTGTTTCTTCTTTCTTCTTCTTCTTTCCTTCTTTCTTCTTCTTTCCTTCTTCTTCTTCTTCTTCTTCTTCTTTTCAGGCGGGAATCGACTCTCTCTTCCCCGACCCTGCTCTCTGGTCCCGCCTGCAATCCGCCCTCCCCGTCCTCCCCTCGCCTCCGCCAGTCACCATTTCCGCCGCTCCCCCAGAACCCTCTCCCCCTCTCCTCGCGGCAGCTGCTGCCGCATCAGCAGCAGCAGACGGCACACCTTTAGAACCCAGCATGATCCCTGCAGCCGTTGCCACTCCCATCCCTTCCACCGTCTTCTCCCCTCCGCCTTTACATGTGGCCTTTTCGCCCGGTCGGAATCGTGGCTCTAACCCTAAACTCCGGCTGCCACCTCTGATCGTCACCCGCTCGCTCTCCTCCCCTCACAGCCCTAGCCCCTGCCTTCGCCTCCCAGCCGCTCTTGTAGCAGGACTATCACCCGCAGCAGCAGCAGGTATAGGAGCAACGGCAGCAGGACCAGCAGCAGTACCAGCAGCAACAGGAGGAGCAGCAGCGTTAGGAGTAGGGTCAGGATCCGGGGGAGCATCCTCAGCAGCAGCAGCGGCAGCTGTAGCAGCTGCTGCAGCAGGTGCAGTGGCTGCATCGGCAGCAGCGGCTGCACCAGCAGCAGCAGATGGAGCAGAGATGGAGATAGATCCATGGTTATTACTTGAGGAATGTGCAGGAGGAACAGCCAGTCTAGGTCTTTCGGCCGCTGCTGCCGCCGCAGCTGGTGCTGCTGGTGGTGGTGGTGGTGAGTTTGCGGGAACGTGGGGGGCGGGTGGAGGGGATGCGGTGGCTGCAGCTCCCAAGGCGGTGGGGTGGCTGAGAGGGGCCGTGCGGCGCAAGCGCAAGGGGATTCTCTATGCCGTGGGGCATGAGGATGATGAGATCATCCGGTAGGGACGGGTGCATGGAGAGGAGGCTAGTTCTGAGGCGCCTCAAAACTGGATTCTGTATGCCGTGGGGCATGAGGATGATGAGATGAGATCATTCGGTAGGGAGGGGTGCATGGAGTGAACGTGCTGAGGAGCAGGAGGAGAAGGAGGGGAAGGAGCAGGAGAGGCCTCTCAAAAGGCGCAAGCGCAAGGGGATTCTGTATGCCGTGGGGCATGAGGATGATGAGATAATCCGGTAGGGAGGGGTGCATGGAGAGGGGAAGATGGAAGGTGGAAGGTGGAAGATGCTGAGGTGTAGGGGAGGAGGCGAGCCGACGAGCTGACGTGTAAAGTTGTCTCTTCAAGCACAGAGTGCACCCTCGGATCGGATCAAATGTTTGGTTACCAAGAAGCTACCGTGATTCTCCGATTGTGCAAGTGGTCCTCCTGGTGTCTTGGTTGAGTTGAGGCTTTGCCAAAACTGATACCTACCTGCATTTGATTTGGGATAAAAGTTAATCGAGCTGGGTTTTTGTGTGGGTTTCTGGGGTTCGGTTCGGTGGGTTAACAGTAAGAACAGTAACATGGTGTTTCTGGCTGGTTATCTAGCCTACGGCTGAAGTTTCTAGGGGGATGTTGCATATGCAACAGAATTCCTTAGCGGTAGGTTTTTACTCAAGTAGGTGTGCTAGTTGCAGTATCTAGAAGATACATGTAAATAGGACTGATGCTAACAGAATTTCAGTTTTGTAGACTGTTGTAGCTTCAGAACAGTATCAGGCTAGCACTGTAATGGATCAGCAGCAGCGATATTGTCGCACCAGAGGCAGCTTCTATGAGAGTAGAGAGAAAAACAGCTTAGGGTACGGTACTATACTACGGTAACAAGAAGACAGTGTACACAACAAGTGCCCATGGAAATTACTACTACCATATGACCATGGCCAGCACTCTGCACAACCATGTCATTGTCATATCACAATCATCACCTCACCATCACATGCCAACTGCCAACTCCCCACAGTTACGGTACCATCATAACAACCAAGCGCCCTGCCCTCCCCACCTGCAAATCCGACTTCAAGAGGCGCCCTCCCCTCATACAAGACAACCTAGGGCGAATTCTTCCGTTTCATCAGGTCTGAAAACAGCTTGGTCGGCGCAGAAAACCCCGCCTCCATCATTCCAAACATGGCTTTAATCTCCTCGTTCGGGTCATCCATGCCCTGCTTGCTCGGCAACCCCCTGATAGGCGCCAGCTTAGTACGCAGAGCAGCAACGGTATTGGCCAATATCTGCTTCTCCCGCGCCCGTAGCGCTGCTGCCAGCATTTCTCGCTCCTCTGCTGCGGCTGCCTCTGCTGCAGCAGCAGCTGACGCCCGTTCGGCTTCACTCACCGATTGCTTCTGCTGCTGCCCCCCACCAAAACCCCCGAAAAACCCTCCAAAAACCCCACCCCCGCCGCTGCTGCTGCTGCTGCTCTCGGCATTTGCCGCGGCGGTGGCGGCGGCGGAGGCGGCGCCGGCGGAAACGGCGGAGCCGAGATTGAGCAGCCGGAGGTCGTCCTCCAGAGTCTGCGGGAATTCCGCGACCCGGTCGTTACAGTCACGCAGCAGGATCTGCAGCGCCTCGTACTCGTTCGCCTCCGATAGCATCACATCGCGCTCGAAGCTGATTCCCGCGAGTTGCGCCGCGTCCTGGAGCCGCGCGAGCCGCATGAACGCGATCAGCTGACGTGGAAAGCGGTCCGTGAAAAGCGGAAACATCTCCGATGCAGACAGCCCCTGGTCGTTTAGAATCTGCCGCTTGAATTCCAACAGCGGGTCGCCAGGAACGAGCGAGACTGGCAGCAGAAGGAAATCGGACGGCGAGGGGCGCGGCACGAAGCCATACGTGAGGAGGAGATCCGCCGGGGTACGATCCTGGCCGTACGATGCGAGGAGAGGATCGCCGGAAGAGAGATCAATGTGGGAACGAAGAACCACGCATTGCGACGCGGGGTCAAAATCGAAAGAGGACGGCGGAGGAATAGCCGGGTTAGAGGGTGCGGGCGAGTGGTTAACTAGATCTGCCAAGGGAATCAAGGCGAATAAGTCGACCGAGGGGAGGTACACGGCACGCGACAGCACCACAGCAAAGGCTTTCTTAAAAGACTCCGGAGAAAAAGGAGCGGAGGCTGGAGAGGTCGGGAAGGAACTAGGGTCCGCGTCAAAATGCGTGGCTTTAAGAACGCTATACACCGCTTCCATTTCCGCCACCCGGCCGTCAATCTCGTCGGCGATCGTCGTGCCGGCCAGCAGCCGCTGCCGGTCGTCTGCCAGCCAAAGCAGCGGCGATGACGTGGCTTCCGAGAAAGTGCGAATGTACGGAGCCCAGAGCGACGCGTCACCCTGAGAGCGCTCCCACATCAGCCAAAGAGTCAGCCCGACCAAATCGCCACGTCCCTCCGCCGCCTTCGCCACCACTGGGTGCTCCGCCACGTCGACTGACGTCACGACAAAATTCTCCGGCACCCGCAGCGCCACTTGGCCCTTTTTAATTGGCTCCTTGGCGGAGAGCCCGATTCCCGCCGCTCCGGCGTCCGCGGGCGCAACAGGTTGCGCGGGAAAGCCCGCGGAGGCGAGCCATTGCGCTAGTTCCGTTGCGCGCGCCAGGCGGGTCTTGTTTGAGCCTGCGGCTCCAGCCACTCCCGCGGCGACTGCGGAGATCACTCCGCGGCGGATGCGGCGGGAAGATGCCCGCGCGTGCGGAAGCGGAGAGGCAGAGAAAAGGCTCCGGCGCCCCGCACCAGCGAGCGCTGCGCATGAGAGCGAAGAGAGGGAGGCTTGCGCGGTGGTTCGCGCGGCGTCGCGAGTCGCATGCCTCGCAGACCGCTGCGGCGCTGTTCGAAAGGCCGCGCGTGCGGTGCTTTGTACCGAGATCTCCATCCCGCGAGGTTCGATGCGGAAAGAGGAGCTTAGAGATTACGGAAAGCCTGACCCAACGCTTTGACGGCGAAAAAACCTCACGATAGCTTGGCGACGGCCTCGCGACTGCCCGACGAGCGGCGAACTAATGCTCCACGTCGCAGGTGTTTCAAGGCGATGTCTGCGACAGGCCAAGCTATGGCACCACCGAGGTCTGTTCTGAAACTTGAGTCTGTTGACGATGAGACAGACGGGCCAAAAACTCAAGACGAAGATGAAAGAACGGTAGGAGAGTCGCATTGCAAGGAAGAGGTTGGGGGAAAGTGGAGCGCAAATGATCGGTTATGAATGTTCGACAAAGGTTTATTTTACTAAAGTCACGGTTTGAAGGGTTTCAAACCTGTTGTGTTCGGAGGAACTTTTTGGGAATGACGAGTGGGGGGGACGAGAACTGTACACAGCATGGCTTGTGGGGGTTATGTGGCACTACGGGGATTTCGCGAAAGCCACGTGTCTTGCAGTGATTGTCTGACGCTTTCGAGGCGGGGTGGGGTGCACAATGAACAACCACCTCGTAACTCCATTACAGACAGGATAGCCTGAGACGACCAGTGAAGGGGATCATTTAAAGGCTTGCCTAATATAGAAAAGAAAAGGGAGAACTACAGAAAAAAATACGTGCTCCAATATATCACAAAAGAGTGCGTTTCTTCGCTGTATTCATATACGGCCGAATAACCCACTCGTTTTCAGCCTCTGGCTGGTCCATTGTTCCCAACTTAATCTGCCCAGAAAACACCATAAACAGAAATAACAGCATAAGCAGCAATCCCGAACAAACATTCTAAATTACAGCGTCAAAGGCAACCGTAACATCACACTGGAGCAGGCGAAATAAAAAGGGAGAGGCGCCACATACCTGGTACAACCGGAGCTCAAATCTAGGCCCGACTTCCTTGAGCTGTAGAGACTTGGGACCTTGAGGCTTCTCGTATACGTGGTGTCTATGCACAGAGGAACAGCCGTGCATGATGGGCGGAGGAGCAGGGTTTAAACGTCAAGGAATATGAACCAACTGGTGTAACAAACAGTAACCAACAACTCTGGCGGACAGTAACCAGCCGCAGCGCTAGCAACAGACTCAGAGAAGCAGCAGGAGCAGAGGAACAGGAGGAGCAGCAGCAGGCGCAGCGAAGAACAGCAGCAGGCACTGACCGGAAGGAGATGTAGTCGGACTGGTTGGCAAATGTGATGACACGCTTGGAGTCAGGCTTGGGCACCGGGAAGAGATACTTGAGAATGTTGCTCGTGCGCTGCCCCAACTGCAACCACCATGCCATGCATGAGGGCAGGGTGCAGAGGGGGAGGGGATAGGGGGTAGGGGATAGCAGGGGGTAAGGGCAGGGGGGGCAGGGGACAGGGGGCAGGGTGCGGGAAACCAGGAGTGACGAACAGGGATTTGGGATCGGAGGTGAGGAGCGAGAGGCCAGAAACGAAAGGAGGGAGGGAGGCAAGAACCGGACCGGGTGGAAGGGAAGAAGGGGAAGAAATGAGAGGTGAAGAGTGGGACAAGTGAGGAGCACAAGGGGTAGTGCATGCGTGGTGGTGGTGGCAAAAGAGGCAGGGGGGGGGAGGAGGGGGGGGGAGATCGGATGTGGGGAAGCGGCAAGGGGAAAGGGCGGGCGAAAGGGTGGGGAGAAGGGGCGGGGGGGAAGGTTGGGGGGAAAGGGTGGGGGAAAAGGGTGGGAAGAAGGGGCGGGGGGAAAGGGTGGGGGGAAAGGGGGGGGGCGGGGGGGGGGGGGGGGGGGAAGGGGAGATGGGAGAGAAAAGGAACAGGGAGAGGGAGAGGGGTACATTTGGGGTGCGTTGGTGTGGAAAAGAGTACCAAAAGGAGTACCTTGGTGGAGAAGTTATCGAGGATGAGGTGTGGGTATGCCTCTGACATGGTGCCTATTGTGGCTCTGTCCTGAATGTCATGCCGTGTCACCTGTTTCACACACACACACACACACACACACACGCACACACACACACACACACACACACACACACACACACACACACACACACACACCAGCACGCACAGCAGCAGTACCACACGCAATGCAGAAGCAGCACAGGCACACAGCAGCAGCAGCACCCAGGAGGGTGAAAACACGAAATGGGGAGATGTGGGAGTGGAGGAGTGAGGAGCGCAGAGGGCAAACGATGGTCCAGATGAAGTGGAGGAAGAAAGGGGCGGGAAGGGGAGAGGGGGGGTGTTGGGAAGAGGGGGTTTGGGGCCACGGGAAAGGCAGCTATAAAAGGCCCGAGAAAGGAAAAGGAAACAAAAAAAAACGGGGAGAAGGAGAAGAAGTAGAAAAAGGCCGAAGTAGGCCCAATGAGACAAGACAACGAGCCTAAGAGTAGGCCCAATGATACAGTGCTTGTATTCTCTACACGTCTACAAGGCAGGTAGCAAGCAAGACCCCAAGGCAAAGGCCCGCACCACACCACGTTGAGGAGGCCGAAGTAGGCAGTGGGGCCGTAGGGTAGGTGGCAGACAACGAGCCCGTCCGGCTGCCCCCTGCCTGCACCTTGCCTCCCCCCCTGCCCCACTCCCTGCGCCCTGCCTGTCCCCCTGCCCCCATGAGACCCCCTATGTGAGAGAGAGGGTACGCACCACATTGAGTAGGCCGAAGTAGGCAGTGGGGCCGTAGGGCAGGTGGCAGACGACTAGCCCGTAAGACTGCCTAGATCCCCCTGCCTGCCCCCCTGCCCCCATGAGACCCCCCTTATATGAGAGACTGCAGAGAGAGGGTACGCACCACGTTGAGCAGGCCGAAGTAGGCAGTGGGGCCGTAGGGCAGGTGGCAGACAACGAGCCCATCGGGCTGCCCCCTGTGCTCGTGCACCACTATGATGTCTGTGAACGCACTGCTGCGCGCCGATGCCACTATCTCGTTGATCACCTGAAGGGAGGGGGGGGGGGAAGGGGATGGAGGGCAGCAGAAGGAGGGGAGGAGTGGCTTTTGAGAGTTCCCAAGAGCCCGTCAGGCTGCCCCCTGTGCTCGTGCACCACTATGATGTCCGTGAACGCACTGCTGCGCGCCGATGCTACAATCTCGTTTATGACCTGGTGGGGGGGAGGGGAGTGGAGGGGAGAGAGAGAGGAAGAAAGCAGAGTTGGAGCGCGACTTTAGAGCCGCCTCAAAAGGATTTCCAGGCGCAACTTCCCCAACCAACCCGACCTGCCTCCAGCCCCACCAATTCTCCCCTCAGACCCATCTGGCCTCCGCGGTTGATGTGCTGAGCATTGGGGAAGACGAACGATCTTGAGCTCCTTGACAAACTGCGTGAGGCGGGTTAAACGGGTTTTCCAGGTGCCTCCCAACCCAACTCACAACGCAATAACCCAACCCACCTAGTCTCCCCGCACCGCAGTCCCACCCCAACCTTCCCTATCCGCACCTGCCCTCCGCGGTTGATTCTCTGCGCGTTGGGGAAGACGATCTTGAGCTCCTTGACGAACTGCGTGAGGCGGCTGCTGGGGTCGCGCGACGTGGTCAGCAGCACGCGCGGGTCCTCCTCGCCCGCCCTCGCATACTCGTCGTCCACATGTGATCGCGGCTCTGGGGAGCAGAGGGGGAGCAGAAGGGGAAGAGGGGAGGGAAGCGGGGGGAAGGGGGGAGGGGGAGGGGGGGGGAAAGAGAGGGAAATGGTGAGGCGGGTCCTCCTCGCCCGCCCTCGCATACTCGTCGTCCACATGTGATCGCGGCTCTGGGGAGGCGCAAGGGAGGTGGGGGAGGGGGGGGGGGATGGCGGGGAGTAGAGGGGAATCGTGAGAAGCACACGCGGGTACTCCTCGCCCGCCCTCGCATACTCGTCGTCCACTTGCGACCGCGGCTCTGGGGGACAGCAACGGCAGGGAAGGGGAGGCGGGGAGGCGTGGACGAGAAAGGAGGCGGTGAGCAGACTTTAGAGTGAACGCATGGGTTCACTCAAAAGTCACCACGTGCGCCCGTGGCTCTGTGGAGGGAAGAATACCGACCAAACCCACCAAACCCGCCAAATTCCCCAAATCCCTCAAACCCTACAAACCCTCCAAACCCGACCCCTGATCCCCCACCTGATCTCCCTCCGTTAGCTCCCCCTTTCACCCGTCCCCCGTCCCCCATCCCCCCTTTCCATGTCCCCCGTCCCCCGGCTCCCCGCGTTACCCGCGGTGTAGTCGTCTTCAAGGTCGATCTCGTCCCGCAGCGCCAACGCCTCTTTGGGTGCCCCAAACCCGTCAAACCCCCGAACCCGTCAAACCCCCAAACCCTTCTTCCAATCTTTCGCCTGACCCCCCGTCCCCCGCACCCCGTCCCCCCGGCTCCCCGCGTTACCCGCGGTGTAGTCGTCTTCGAGGTCGATCTCGTCCCGCAGCGCCAACGCCTCGTTGCGCAGCTCCGTGGGAACCGGCCGACCCTCTGGTGGCCAGAAAGACGAGAGATAGGAGGGAGGCCAAGGGAGGGATGCGAGAGGAGGAGCACGCAAAGAGACGCGCGAGTATTGAGGCGGGATGAAGCATCGTCGAATCGCACGCGGAGGTGCGCGCGAGAGACGGAGGAGAAGAAACAGAAGAACAAGACGGCGGAGTACCGAAGCCAGGAAAGAAATTCCGGAGAATAGGGAAGGGATACGAGCGCCCTATTGCTGATAGGTGAATGGAGAAATGCAATGAGACGGCGGGAAGAAAGGGCGGACAGACGGGCGGAAAGATCAATGCTACGCACGAATAGCGTGCACTGCGCAGTGAATCGCGCATAGCGCACAGTGCGAACAGCGCACAGCGCGTAGCGCAAAGCGCGCACAGCGAACAGCAGAGCGCGTGGGCGCGCAAAGCGCAGAGCGCGTCGTGGGCGCGCACCTTGCAGCGCCTGGCGGATCTTGAGCTTCTTCTCGTACTGCACGCGCTCCTTGCCCTCCAGGTTCTTGCGGTACAGATACTCGCGCCGCAGCCGCGCGTTGCGCCGAATCATCGCGCCGACCGCGCTGGATTCCTGGGAGTGTTGGGCCGAAACGGGGGAGGCTCGCTGCGGCTACGAGCTACTGCGATGCTGCGTGTGGAGTGCTTAGTCTAGGGTTTCTGCGGGGTTCGTCATGGGCTATCGTGAAGGGTGAAGGAGGTTTGCAGCAAGCTTTTGAAAACTTGTGCCAGTTGCCGTAGCGGTTTCTTGGGTACTACCGTATGTACCGTAGCGGTTCAGAGCGGTGAATCGAACGAACCGCTTTGCTTAGCAGCGTGAAGGACCTTACATCCGTTTATGATAATGAGAACAACATTATAAATTTGGCTGTTCAGGATAGAAATGCAACGGTAACTCAAGAAAAAAACAAATGACTGAGGTTGCACAAAGGGGAAAGAGGCTTGTTAGAGCAGATCTTATCACATGCGTTTTCACATCTTGTACCTAATGTGTACCACATTACAGAAACAGTGTACGAAAAAAAAGTTGGCCTTCGGATTCGGATCCAATTCAGGCACCGTACAACCAGACTGCTCCTAGTCTGCTACTGTTGTACATAATCGAACAGTGTGCAACAAGGGAATGGGGAAAATAACCAGCTGAACTGGCCAAAGAATCAGACGGATCCAGCTAAGCATCAGAACCCCAGCCACGAAAAGAGGCCCTTCTTTGCGTTGCCTTGAGAGGCCGACGAGTCTGGAGGCACAGTTTCAGAGCCACCACCTCCATCACTTGAAACGCCTGATGATCCCGAGGAGGAATTGGAAGCTGGATCAGTAGCGCTTGCACCAGCAGAAGCAGCAGAACCATCTTCAGAAGCTCCTAACATGTTGGACCCCTCAGGTTCTACCGAAGGATGAGAGCCTTGCGCAGTAGCAGTAGCAGCAGCAGCAGCAGCAGTAGCAGTATTGTTCGATGCACCTTCCTCAGCAGTTCCTTGGATGCTAGCGTCCCCCCCTGTACCTTGCTGCTGTTCCACATCTTGATTCTCGCGCTCTTGCCCTGCTTCCTGCTCTTGCCCTTGCTGCTGGCTGCCTTCCTCAGACCCATCTGAACCGCCTCGCACTCCCCCTTGTTCGCTGGCTGAACCCGGAGCTGCTGCTGTAGCTGGGGAAGGGAGAGAGGCAGGAGCATGGCCAACAGCAGAAACCGCAGGCGTACTGGTGGTATCAGCTTCGCCCGAGTTGCCCGCGTTGCCTTTGCCTGCAGAAATCCCCTCAATGCTCTCACCCTGCTCCTCTCCTTTGCTGCTATCTGCCCCTTCCTTCTCTTCATCAGCCCCTTCCTCCTCGCCTCCCTTCCCCTTCTCACCACCTTTCCCTTCCCCAAGCGTACCTGCACCTTCTCCTTCCTCCTCACTGCTCACACGGTCCTTCGATCCTCCTGGAACATCCACTGAAGAAACACCTGAGAGTCCACCTGAGCCCTCACTACCGGCGCCACCAGCTCCCCGCTCTCTGTCCGCATCTCCTGACGCCTCTTTGGATGCTGAACCTTCCTCCACGCCATCTTTCTCGCTACTGCCATGTGGGCTTCCAGGCAACTCCCCAACTGCACTCCCTTTGCTTAATGCCGCCACTCCGCTTGTATCCTCTCGCTTCTCCCCTAGACCCCCGCCTTCTCTCGTCTCCTCTGCATGCCCCCCCTCCCCGTCACCCTTCTCTGTCGCAGCAGCCTTGATTATCGAGTCGTCCCCTTCATGGATTCCCCTGGTTGGTTCCTTTTCACCATGCTCACCGCTCCGCCTGCTGCCACTGCTGCTGCCACTGCTGCTGCCACTGCTGCTGCCACTGCTGCTGCCCTTGCCAGCACCACCATGCGCCTCCTCTTCCTCCACCTCACTTCCCTTTCCTTCTTTGCCAACATCTCTTCCCTTCTCCTTCTCCTCCTCCTCATCTCCCCCACCAATCCCCTTCAAAAGCTCATCAATAATCTCCTCCTCCTTGCCCTCCCCTTCTCCGCTCTCTTCCTCCTCTACCTCCTGCCTTTTCTTGCTGCCACCTTCCCCTCTTTTCTTCCCAGAAACTACCTCCTCTTCTTCCTCCTCCTCTGCCGCCTTTTTCCTCTTCTTCTTCTTCTTCCCGCCTCCCCCACCCGCCCCCTCGTCCTCTTCCGCACCATTCAGCCTCTTCATAATCTCATCCAAATGCTCCTCCTCCCGCCTCTCCCTCTCCCTTCCTACACCTTCCAGCATCGCCTCTGCCTCCCTCAACTTCCCTTCCGCCTGACTCTCTACGCCTTCCTCTCCCTCCTCTCCCTCAACACTCTCCTGTACTACCTTCTTCTCCTCCACCTCCTCCCCCTCCTCCCCTCCCGTTTCCCCTCCACTTCTGTCCGTTTTCTTCGCTGATTCCCGAGGCCCGAACCGCCTGCTTTTCTCGGTGTTGTCTTGCGCGCCTTCGCCCTCTCCTTCCGCATCATCCCCGTTCCCATCACCATCAGCACCAGCACTGCTGCTATCAGTGGGAGAGAGACCATCCTGCTGCCCCTCCTGCTCCTGCTGTTGCTGCTGCTGGTGCTGCTGTTGCAGTGAAATCTGTTGCTGGTGCTCCTGCGTTAACCCCTGCTGCTGCTTCTGCCCATGAATCGCGACCCACGACGGCGCGGCTATTAACGATCTAGAGCTTATGAAAATGAAGGACGCGAGAAGAAAACCCAGGAACAGGCAAGTGCACGGCAGCAGGAGAGAGTAAACGGACGACGCGGAGGATGCATAGTGAGGCACGCCGCCAAACGCGGATTGCGGACCGCCGAGAGAAGAATACCCCCCTATGCCCCCAAAGGGAGATCTTCCAGACAAAGAGAACGTTCTAGACCGCCCGCCGCCGCCGATGCCGCTAAGGAGACCGGAAAAGAACCACCCTCCGCCTCCCCCAAATCCGGCGCCAGCAGCGCCTCCGCCGCCGCCGCCGGCGCTTGCGGAAGAGGACTTTGCAGCGGAGGAGCTGAAATAGAAGGCATTGGAGCGGCGAGTGGCGGCACCGCCGGCGGCGGAGGGGAAGCGGGAGGAGGCATGGGCGGCGGAAGAGGCGGAAGGAGGGGGCGCGGAAGGGAGCTCCCAGTCGAAGGCCCCGAAGCCGGAGGTGGCGCGGCGATCGCGGGTAGACGAGCGCATGGTTGGGTCAGGCGGAGAGGGGGTGTGGCGCGGAGAGGAAAATGCGGAGTGGAACGAGATTGAGAGAAACGGTGGTTGATGTCGCAACAAAACCGGGCGGATTAGAAGAGAGATTCTCTCCTACTAATCCCTTGCGATCTTGATAGTGCTGGAAGCGTTGGTGGTGACTTTTTGCTGCCAAGCAGTGTGAGATCGGGGTGTGAGATCGGGGAGCAAGTACAGCTCCACTGTACCCTCCCTCTCTCTGTCCAGATCGGCTCACGTTGAACGGAAACGCATTCACGAGGTGGCTAATCGAATCAACGTCCGCACTTGGCACAAAAACAAATCCGGCAGGAAGTGAACAAAAATCCTGCAAAAAAAGCCACGAAACCCTACTAGTGCCTAAAAAAAGGTGCTTCGTTTATTAATCTATGGATGACTGATGAGACTAACGCATCCATCGAGTGATCGACGACCGATCGCCGTGTTGATGCCTGACGCATTGCGTGCGGAGCAACGGTCTAAACTCGACTCGGTTTCACTTGCTTTTAATCCATCGCGACCAGTCACCTGCGATCGCGCAGAGAAAGCGGACGACGTGCCTTTCCCGCTGCGATGAACGCCAACTACCATGCATGAGTGCACGCCAGCTAAAGGCGGGCAAGACGGCAAGTCTCTTGACTGACTTCAGTTGATTTGAACTTCGGAGGGCGAAACATGTGCTCTTGTTCTCTCTTGTCTTCTCTGGGGGCTCGAGCTCAACTCTCCCGATTTGCTCAGGTGGGTGGATTGTGCTTGTGCGGCTGGTGGCTTGGGGGTGGCGGTTGGTGCGGTAGGTACGGCGGAGGAAGGCTCGGGAGGGATTCGGGGAACGGGCCCGGTTCGGAGGAAGAGGGCGAGTTGCTCGGCTCGGCAATATCTGGGACTGTACAATTGTAGAGTTCGACTCTCGTTATGTTATTCGAGTATCACTTCACTTGAACGTTCTGAAACGAGGGCTGCTTGTACCAAATCAAATCAGGGAAACCAAAACGAGCATTTTTACAAGGCATAGCATCATAAATCCAACATAATGTACAAACCACAAACACTGCTAGCAAGGTTTCCAAAAGCCCAGTAGTGCGCGACAAACACACTCCAACAATGCAAGCCATAGGTGCATGGACTGGCTGTACGGTATAACTTACTCCAAAAGACTGTACCAGTGCCTTCAAAACCGTGTATATCCATCCCACAAACATCCATCCCAAAACCATCCATCCCCATGCAACTCACATCACACCCAGGCCAGTCTGCCGCACTCCCTTCCCTCCCTTGCATGCTTCCTTCGCCTCCCTCCCATCCTCACCTGCTCTCTCCCATCCCCTCCTCCGCACACCCTCCCCTCTGCATCTCCCTCCCTATAACCTGCAGGCAGCAGGCAGAGCAGAAGAAATACCAAATCCAGCCCCCTCACTTGCGCTACCTCTCCCATGCTCCATCCACCTTCATCCCTGAACATCAAATAACACACTCACCCATGCCACCTTCCCGGCCTGCTTTCATCCACTCGTGTCACCTCATGAATAACCCTCTCCGTCGCAATCTCTCTCTCTCCTTCCCCCACCTAACTCGCGGATACAGAAGCGCCCAGCGGAATTTCAAGTCAGTTTCCAAATGGATTTTGAGTAGACCGATTAGTTGACGGTACCGTAGCAATTAACTCGCTGGCACAGCAGCAGCGAGTGCTTTCACGAGCTCGCGCTCCTCGATGGGCTTGGAGAGGCACCCATACATGCCCGAGGTGACTTTTGAGTCAACTCAAAAGTCAACAAATTATCTAGCTGGCACAGCAGCAGCCAGTGCTTTCACGAGCTCCCGTTCCTCGATGGGCTTGGAGAGGCACCCATCCATGCCAAGTTGGTGTTTGAAATTTCACAGAAACCAATTAACTGGCTGGCACAGCAGCGGCCAGTGCTTTCACAAGCTCGCGCTCCTCAATGGGCTTGGAGAGGCACCCATCCATGCCGGCAGCTTCGCAGCGCTGCCGCACCTCCCCAATGGAGTCTGCTGTGAGGGCGAAGATGGGCACGTGCGTGCACACCACCTGTTGCTGCTCCTGCTGCTGCTCCTGCTCCTGCTGCTCGTGCTGCTGGTGGTTGCGTTGGTATTGCAGCTCGGCCTGTCTCACCCTGCGAGTAGCTTCCAGCCCGTCCATTCCAGGCATCTGCAGAGAGAGGGGGGGGAGAGAGGGAGAAGTGGGTGTGTGTGTGTTGGGAGGGATTTTGAGGCGCCTCAAATGTTGGTGCTGCTGCTGCTGGTTGCGTTGGTACTGCAGCTCGGCCTGTCTCGCCCTTCGAGTAGCTTCCAGCCCGTCCATTCCAGGCATCTGTAGAGAGAGAGGGGAAAGGGAAGTGGGGGAGAGAGAGAGGAGGGAAGTGGGAGAGGGGAGGAAGAGGGGGAGGGGGAGTGGAAAGGGGAGGTGAGGTGCGTACATGCGGGCGTGTGTATCATTGCACAAACTACTCCCTGCACTTACTGAAAAGGCACCCATTCTCTCTCCCCAACAACACACGAAACAGCACACAAAACAGCAAATGACACGTCACAGTCAACAGCACACAGCACAGCAGAACAGCACGCACCTGCAGGTCATGAAGAGTGAAGGGTGGTCCATGAAGACCATTTGGATGGAGTGCGGCAACGCAAGCGCAGCCAGACGGAGCTCTTGAGAATTCTCAAGAATGACTCACTTGGAACAGTGCAGCGCACGGAACAACACACAGAACAGCACACGAAACAGCACACGCACACACCTGCAGGTCCATGAAGACCATTTGGAAGGAGTGTGGCAACGCAAGCGTAGCCACAGCCGCAGCACCACTATCCACAGCCACAGCATTCACTACTCCCAGGCGCTGCAGCACCTTGGATACCACCTTACGGTTCACCATGTTATCATCTACCACCAGCACTCTGCACCCCTCAAACACATGCACACATGCACACATGCACGCATGCACGCACCTGCAGGTCCATGAAGACCATTTGGAAGGAATGCGGCAGAGCAAGAGCAGCCACGGCCGCAGCACCGCTGTCCACAGCAACAGCATTTACTCCCAAGCGCTGCAGCACCTTGGACACCACCTTACGGTTCACCATGTTGTCATCTACCACCAGCACTCTGCACCCCTCCCAACCGCCCCTCGCTCCTCTCTCTCCAGTTGATCCTATCTCGCCCCGTTGAACCCTCTGGGGTCTCTGCCCGTTTTGACTCCGTTGACTTGGGTTTGACTCGGGAAGAAGCCCTCCCGCAACCCTGCTTGCCCCTGCCGCTGCTGCCGCTGCTGCTGCTGCCGCTGCTGTTGCTGCTGGTTCTGCTGTTGCTTGTGTTGCCAGAGGTGCAGCAGCGGGAATTCCATTACAATTTTGGGAGGAGGAAGAGGAGGGCAGAAGGGGAGTGATTTCAGTAAGCAAATCATACGTGCTTGCACTAGCACGAGCATCCTCTGTTGCAGCAGCAGAAGGAGCAGCAGAAGCAGCAGCAGCAGCAGATGGACGTGTAGACGCCCCCCGCCTCTTCTCCCCACCCGCAACACTACCCTCCCTGACAGCAACCCCTCCTCCAGACCCTCCCGCTCCTCCTGCTCCTCCCGCTCCTCCTACTCCTCTCCCTTCCACCCTCCACTCGCTGCTATTGCTGCTGCTGCTGCAGCAGCTGGTGCAGTCCCTGTGCAGGGCAATGAGAGGCGGGAGAGCGGCTAGCAGGGCACTCCGCCTGAGAGGCTTCCTCACCATGCCGTCAAATCCGGCGAGAGTGGAGGGGTCGGAGGGTGGGGCTTGCACGAGCACAGCTATGCTCGGCAGCAGCAGCGGTACATGCCTGCTGCTGCGTGCACGGCTACTGCTTGTTCCCGCTCCTGCTGCTGCCCCTGCCCTTCCTCCTGCTCGTCCTACCCCCCTTGCTCCCCCTGCTACCCCTGCTCTGCCTGATTCAGCAGCGGCAGCAGCAGCAGCAGCAGGGTCAAGGGCACGAGCAATGAGGGTGCGGATCTCGTTCCCAGAGAATCTCCTTCCCCGCACAGTCAACGCACTCTGTTCCACTAGCACCAGCGACACTGCCCTCTCCTTCTGCTGCTGCTCCTCCTGCTGCTCCTGCTCCTGCTCCTGCTCCTGCTCCTGCTCCTGCTCCTGCTCCTGCTCCTGCTCCTGCTCCTGCTCCTCCGGATTCTCCCGTCCCTCCTGCGTGCCAGTATACAACAGAGGCTGCTCTGTTCCTGCCACGCCCGCTGCTCCTGCTGTTTCTCCTGCTACAGCAGACGGAACCGCATCCACACCCGCAGCAGCAGTAATAGCAGCAGCAGTGGGGGAGAGAAGCGGGGAGTGGTAGTCAGTATCCGTAGAATCCGGCACACTTAGCAACGCAGCAGCAGCAGCAGCAGAGAAACCAAGCGCAGCACCAGCAGACCGGCTTTTCCTGTGCAGAGATCCCCCTGACCCACCTAACGCCCCATCCACAACACCGCCGGGCCCAGCAGCAGCAGCAGCAGCAGCAGCAGCAGCAGCAGCAGCGGCAGCATCACCAGCAGCATTGCCAGCAGCACCAGAAGCAAATGGCTCCTCACATGCAGCGCCCCAGTGCCCATTCGTTCCTCTCGTCTCCCTCTCTCCGCCTGCCCCTCCTCCACCAGACACCATAGACAACCCCCCCACCCCCCCCCCCACCTCGCCCTGTCCTTTCCCAAAAGCCACCCCTCGCACTGCTGCAGTTTGCCCTACCTATGGAACCCATTGCACCGAAGCTCACCGCATGGCTACCACCTCTCACCCCTTCCGACCCTCCCGCCGCTCCTGCCGCCCCTGCCACTCCCCCTCCGGCTCCTCCCCGCCCTCCCACCCCACCCGCTCTCCTCTTAGCCACCGCCGCACCCTCCTTATCCGGATGAGAGTCCGAGTCCGAGCAAGCCGAGATGAGGTGGAGGGGAGGAGCAAAGGTTTCGTCTGGTCCCGAGGGGAGAAGAACAAGAGGGATTTCCGAGAGGGAAGCTGCCAGGAAGACGCGCAGGCCGAGGCGGCGCAGAGATGAGGCGGTAACCGCACGGCGCACGGGGCGGTTGTCAATGAGGAGAACACAGGCGTTGAGGAGAGGAGAGGGGGGGAGGGATGGGAGAGGGTGGGGGTTGGGTAAGGTGGAGGGGACTGGGACAGACGTGAGCGGTACTGCTGCTCCTGCTGCTGCTGCTGCTGCTGCTGCTGCTGCTGCTGCTGCTGCTGCTGCTGCTGCTGCTGCTGCTGCTGCTGCTGGTGCTGCTGCTGGTGCCGCTGCTGATACGGACGCTGCTGGTGGTGCTGTCTCAAACGCAGCGGCCGCTGCAGCAGGAGCCACAGCAGCAGCAGCTTCGGGGCGAGAGGAGGAGGAGAATGAGGAGGAGGAGGTGGAGGAGGAGGTGGAGAGGAGCGGGGCTGCTTGCAACTCAACGTCGAAGAAGAATGTGGTGCCGACGCCCTCACAGGACACGAACGACATGCTGCCACTCATCATCCTCACCAGACGCTGCAATGCAATGCACCAGTCAACGCAAGTCAGGCACGGGAGGAAAGGGAGGCAATTTGTGGCGCGCCTTAGAAATCGTCGAAGAAGAATGTGGTGCCGACGCCCTCACAGGACACGAACAACATGCTGCCACTCATCATCCTCACCAGACGCTGCAGCAGTCAAAGCAAGTCAGGCAAGGGAGGCAAGTCAGGCAGAGTGATGCAGGATTCCTTCGTACAGGCGAGTGGTGCCGGTGACTTTTGAGTCGCCTCAAAGGACAATGCTTGAGCCGTCTCAAGAACAACCTTTAAGGCGGCTGGAAAAAGGGCTGCTGGGAGGGAGAGTGTGCCTGGCAGATGGAGAGGCCGATGCCAGTTCCTCCATACAGGCGAGTGGTGCTGGTGATTTTCTTTTAGGCGCCTCAAGGGCGAGTAAACACGACTACTGAGGCGCCTCAAAACAGGCTGATGAGAGCTTGAGCGCACCTGGCAGGCAGATGGAGAGAGGCCGATGCTGGTTCCTCCGTGCAGGCGAATGGTGCTGGTGATGTTTGATGCACCTCGCCTCACGGAAGACCCCTGAGGTGCGAAATGCGACTTTTTCAGGCGCGTCGAAGCAGGCTGTTGAGAGAGGGAGGGAGAGCGCACCTGGCAGATGGAGAGGCCGATGCCGGTTCCTCCGTGCAGGTGACTTTTGAGGCGCCTCATGAACGACCTTTGAGGCGGCTGGATAAACGGTTGTCAATGCTAAGAGCGCACCTGGCAGATGGAGAGGCCGATGCCGGTTCCTCCGTGCAGGCGCGTGGTGCTGGTGTCGGCCTGGGTGAACGGACGGAATATGAGGTGCCTTGCTCTCTCCGGTATGCCGCAGCCTGTGATGGGAATGGTGGAAGCATGGGAGGGAGAGGAGGGGAAAGAAGATATTTCAGTCAAGGAAAAAAGGGGGGAGTGGAAGAGAGGGTGAAAAAGGGGGGGAGGGGTGGGGTGGGGGGTGGGGTGGGTAGAAGGGGGGTTTCAACAGGAAGGAATGGAAAAGGTGGGATAGATGGCACGAGTAGGGAAGAAAAAAGGTAGAGGAGCAAAGGGAATGCTAATGGCACATAGAGAGGAGCAGCAGGAGATGGAAGCATGTGGAAGAGACGGGGGAGGGCACAAAATCACTGTTGAGTGGAGGAGAGATACACGAAAACTAGAAGAGGAGGCCAGATGATAGACACAGAACAGAATGTTATTTACACTAGACACAGAACAGAACTACATGCCCCCCTCTTTCTCTCACCTTACCCCTCTCCCCACTCTCCCCATTTTCCCCATCTCCTCCTTTCACCACACTCCCCGCTCCCCTTCTCTCCGTCTCCCCCACCTCCCCCCTCTCCCCCACCTTCCCCCCTCTCCCCCGTCGCCTCCGCTCACCTGTATCCTCCACGCTAATCACCAGTCGCACCGTCTGCCCCTCCCTCACACTCCCACTCCTCCTCCTGCCATCCCCCTCCCCTCCCCCTCCTCCTCCTCCCCCTTCCAGCAGGTGCCGCACCTGCCCCCAGCTCCCCACACTCTCCATCACCCGCTTCCCACTCAGACTCAGATACTCTCCCCTCCCCTCCTCTTCCACCCACACCATCTCCGTTGCAGCTCGTGGCGGCAGCGGCGGCGGGGGAGGCGGGGTCGGGGGGGGAGGGGACGGGGCCGACGGGGGGAGGGTAGGTTGGAGGGGGAAAGCGGGCGGGTGAGTGGCAGGGAAAGGGGCGGCGGGGGGAACGTGGGTGTGGGAGGGTGGTGGCGGTAGTGGGGGGGAGAGGCGAGCCGCTGAGAGTGGGTTGATGTTGCTCCCACCGCAACCACCACTGATGTTATTGCTGTTTCTTGGATCACCCCCAGGGACAACAGGTAGGGCAGAGGCAGCAGCAGCCCCAGCCCCAGCACCAGCACCAGTACCACCAGCAGCAGCAGAAGAACCAGCAGCAGCATCAGTGAGATTCGTGCGGCTGCTGCTGCGGTTCCTATTCCCGTCCCTAACCACCACCTCTGCAGCATCAGCAACCCTCACACACAGCAGGATATGCCCTTCCTGCGTGAACTTAAACGCGTTCCCAATCAGATTCACCAGCACCTGTCTGAACCGCAGTGGATCCCCCACCAGCCTCCCCGGCACCAAATCCGCGACAAACGCTGCCAACTCCACCTGCGGCTTCTCAGCCGTCCGATCGACAAACAGCCCGAGAACGTCGTCGATCTCGGCGCGTAGATCGAACGGGAGAGCCTCGAGCTCGAGGCGGTCGGCTTCTATCTTGGAGAGGTCGAGGATGTCGTTTATGAGCGTGCAGAGGGCTCGCCCGCTGGCGCGCGCCGTTTCCACGTAGTCCAGCTGGGTGGGGTCGAGTGGCGTTTGTAGCAGCAGGTTCAGCATGCCTGCGGAGGGAGGGATGGAGGGAGGGGGGGGTAGCGGGGCAGGGGCAAGGGGAAACAGGAGGGGAAGCGGGAGAAGGAGGGGAGGAGGGAGGAGCGAACGGGGGGGGGGGGGGGGGGGGGGGGAGGGGGGGGGAGAAGGAGAGCAGGAGAGCAGGAGCGTGAGCAGGGAGAGCCTCGAGCTCAAGGCGGTCTGCTTCGATCTTGGAGAGGTCGAGGATGTCGTTTATGAGCGTGCAGAGGGCTCGCCCGCTGGCGCGCGCCGTTTCCACGTAGTCGAGTTGTGTTGGGTCCAGAGGCGTCTGTAGGAGCAGGTTTAACATGCCTGGGCGGAATGAGGGGAAGTGGGGGCAGCGGTGCGGGGGGAAGGGGAAAACAGGGAAAGGGGAGAGCGGGAGCAGGAGGGGAGGAGGGAGGAGCAAACGGGGGGGGAGTAAGAGAGCAGGAGCGTGTGCAAAAGGGGATGAGATGAGAGCTTCGAGCTCGAGGCGGTCCGCTTCGATCTTGGAGAGGTCGAGAATGTCGTTGATCAGCGTGCAGAGAGCTCGCCCGCTGGCCCGCGCCGTTTCCACATAGTCCAGCTGCGTGGGGTCGAGGGGAGTTTGCAGGAGCAGGTTCAGCATACCTGGGGGGAAGTGGGGAGGAGGGAGGGAAGCAGTGTGGGAGCAAGGCGGAGCATGGGGGGGAGGGGGGGAGCGGGAGTGGCAGGGGAGCAGGGGGGCAGCAGGGGGGAGCAGAGGGGAACAGGGAGTGAGTAGGGGGAATGAGATGAGATGCGATGAGGCTGCTGGCCCGCGCTGTTTCCTTTTAGTCCAGCTGTGTGGGGTCTAGCGGCGTCTGTAGGAGCAGGTTCAGCATGCCTGGGGGGGCAAAAAGGGCGGAGGATGGGGGGAGCGGGGGAGGGGGGGAATGAGGAGCGGGGTGGCGCGGGTAACGAGGGAGCAGGGGGAGCGGTGGAAAGGGGTGGAATTATTTTGGGAAGGTGACTGGATGAGAGGAGATAAGGGAGAACGTAGGGTGGAGGGAACTGGAAAAGGAGAGCCAAACGGGGAAGTAGGGTTGGGGGGCGGGGGAGGGGGGGGGGGGGGGAGCAGAAGCTACGCAAGAGTGCCCACACACAAAGGGTGGGATTCGGAAGGGAATGCAGTGAACATGTTTCCCCCTTACCTGCCGCCTCACCCCTCTCACCCCTCTCACCCCTCTCACCCCTCTCACCCCTCTCACACCTCTCACACCTCTCAACCGCGTCTCTAACCCACTCACCGATCACGCAGTTCATGGGGGTGCGGATCTCGTGGCTCATGGAGGCTAAACCAGAACCACCGAATCACCTCACCTCACCCCTCTCAACCGTTCCTCACTTAGAACGAAGACCCACAGCGCACGTACCGATCACGCCGTTCATGGGGGTGCGGATCTCGTGGCTCATGGTCGCCAGAAACGCGCCCTTGGCTCTACTCGCGGCGGCCATGTGGTCTTTGAGGCGCAGCATGCGGTGGTAGTCGCCCTCCATGGGGGTGCGAGAACCACCGCCTCACCCCAACCCCCCTCTCAACCGCCTCCCACCCCCCTCTCAGCCGCGTCTCTCTCTCACACTCTCTCTCACTCTCTCTCTTCTTTCTCACGTACCGATCACGCCGTTCATGGGGGTGCGGATCTCGTGGCTCATGGTGGCGAGGAAAGCCCCCTTGGCGCGGCTGGCGGCCTCCGCGGAGGCGAGCGCGGCGGCCATGTGGTCTTTGAGGCGCAGCATGCGGTGGTAGTCGCCCTCCATGCGCTCCACCCCGCGCACGATCGCCCACAGCACCACCGCTATCAGCAGCACCAGTAGCAGCACCGGGAGGGCCCAGAGGACGGGGGAGACTGGGATGTATGTCGTGTTGATGTAGCTGGGGAGGGGGGGCAGCGGGGGAGGGGTGGGGGAAGAGTGGGGGAGGAGCGAGGGGGGAGCGGGGGCGGAATGGGGGGAAAGCAGGGGGGAAGAAGGCATGAGAAGTGTTCGCGGAGGCGAGCGCGGCGCCGCGCCCCGCCAGAGAAACACGCATGCAGCGCCTCGCATAGCCCGGCCACTCACACCATTCACTACTCTAGTTTTTAAACGTCTCAAAACGCGCCCCGCCAGAGAAACACGCATGCAGCGCCTCGCCTAGCCCCGCCCCGCCACTCACACCATTCACTACTCTCTCACTCCCTCTCCCCACTCATGCCCTCGCATCCAAACCCCTTCTTCCCCTCCGTTTCCCCTCCCCTTCCACTCCCCACCCTTTCCACCCCCATTCCCCTCACCTTCCCCCCTAAACCTCCCCACCTCACCGGCAGTGCAGCTGGAACGACTGACTCGGGTCCCCGAGGTAGATGGGGAGTGCGAGGGGGAAGTCGCGCACGGCGTCCATCCCCGCCAGGTCCAGCCCCGCGGACGCGTGCAGCGCCTCGTAGTCAAACGCCAGCGGGCCCCCGCTCATGGCGGGCGAGGGGGGGTCGTCCGCCACGGGCAGCGGCGGCGGAGGGGACGCGGAAGAGGGGGCAGCGGCGGTGGGGGAGGTGGGAGCAGCGGCGGTGGGTGGCGCTGATGGGGAGGAAGAGGAGGAAGAATGGTTTGACGCTCCGGGAGAGGCAGAGGAGGAGGGGGAGGAGGGGGAGGCGGGGGACGCGGGGGGAGGCGCAGGCGCAGCAGACGGGAACTTGGGCGTGCGCTTATATAGCACCGTGTAAATAGGCGAGGAGGCGGTGGGGAGCGGGCCGTCAGAGAGAATGGTGAAGTTATAGGCCACTATGACCCACCCGCGGATGTAGTGGCTGAACCAGGACGGGTCTTGTGGGGATGGCGTCAGGGCAAAGCGCGACGCGGAGGAGCCGGGGGGCGGAGAGGACGGGGGGGCACTGGGGAAGGAACCGGAGGGGGAGCCGGAGGGGGAGCCGGGGGAGGGGAAGGCGGAGGACGAGGGGGAGGAAGCGGGAGGGGAAGACGAGGAAGCGGAGGAAGCGGAGGAAGGGGGGAAGGCAGAGGGGGAAGAGGCGGCAGCGGAGAAACGGAGCGAGGAGGAGAGGTCGGGGTCAAAGACCGGGAAGGCCTGGGCTATCGTGGCTAGTGTGGTGCTGGGGCGCGCTGCTCCAGAGGCGGAGGGGGAAGCGGAGGAGGAGGATCCGTAGGGAAGGAAGGGCTCGGAGATAGCCCCCATGACGCCCTTGCGGAGGGTGCGGTCGAGAGCCGAGGCGAATGGGGGGACTGGGGGGAGCGGAGGGGGGCGGACGGGGCGCGGGACGGGGAGAGGGGGACACGGGCGGAGGGGGGTTGAGGAACGAAAGGGGAGGGGAGGACGGGGGGGGGGCGGGGGGAGCAGGAGGTGGGTGCAAAGTACACATTTTCGGAGAAAAATGACGGTATGGAAAGAGGGGAGAGAGGGCTTCTGTGGGAGGTACGAAGGGCACAAAAAAATCGTC
Organism: Closterium sp. Naga37s-1; assembly: GCA_947471745.1. Lineage (NCBI taxonomy): Eukaryota > Viridiplantae > Streptophyta > Zygnematophyceae > Desmidiales > Closteriaceae > Closterium > Closterium sp. Naga37s-1. The sequence goes on from CANJKZ010000030.1 coordinate 7,245,708, forward strand.
TCTCAACTCAATTCACGAAAGCGAGAGTGAGAGTGAGAGGGAGAGGGAGAGGAAGAGGACGACTCACAGGAGACGATGTCCATGCCAGGAGACAGCACGACGGTATCCGCGAGCTGAAGCGCCGGGTTACTCGAGAACAGAATCACCACTCCGTACTCCTTCCCGCGCGCCTGCTTCCCCTCCGCTTGCCCCTGCCCCTGCCCCTGCGCCTGCCCCTGCGCCTGCCCCTGCGCCTGCGTCTCCGCGGGGTCGTCGTAAGGCAAGCAGGCCTTGGATTGCGCGTATGCCGCCGCGGCGGGCGCGAATACGCACGCATTCAACCCGTGCTGCGACAGATTCGCCTCGAACTCCCGCCGCATTGTCGCGTTCACTCTATGCGCGTACAGAATCACCGCGGCGAGCGGGCGCGCGTACGGAGTCGAGCTCGTAAACGACTGGTACGTGGCTAGATCGAACAGGCTCTGATGCGAATCCCCCGCGAGGTAATACGTCCTGATTAGATCCGTGATTGTCGCAGCGCTGCTGCTGGTGGTGTTGAATTGGTTCTCGAAGTAAGTCGTGTGCTGTAAGCAGATGCGCTGGAGGGAGACGGAGCGCGCGTGGAAGCTGTTGACGCCGGAGATTACGAACACGCCGACTGTGAGCGCGAGGCCGAGGAGCAGCCATAGCCACACCACGCGCTGACAGACGGGGGAGGGGGGAATGCGGCGGCGGAAGGGGAAGCGGAAGGGAAGCGGACGGGGAAGGGGAAGGGGAGAACGAGAAGAGAGGGACAATGAGCGTCGGGGGAAGGAGAGCGGGGAGTGGGGGGGAGGGGATGGGAGGTAAGCGAGAGCGCGAGACGGAGCGCGCGTGGAAGCTGTTGACGCCGGAGATTGCGAACACGCCGACCGTGAGCGCGAGGCCGAGGAGCAGCCATAGCCACACCACGCGCTGACAGACGGGGGAGGGGGGAATGCGGCGGCGGAAGGGGAAGCGGAAGGGAAGCGGACGGGGAAGGGGAAGGGGAAGGGGAGAACGAGAAGAGAGGGACAATGAGCGTCGGGGGAAGGAGAGCGGGGAGTGGGGGGGAGGGGATGGGAGGTAAGCGAGAGCGCGAGACGGAGCGCGCGTGGAAGCTGTTGACGCCGGAGATTGCGAACACGCCGACCGTGAGCGCGAGGCCGAGGAGCAGCCATAGCCACACCACGCGCTGACGGGCGGGGGAAGCGGAGGCGGAAGAGGGAAGGGGAAGGGAAGCGGAAGGGGAGAACGAGAAGAGAGGGACAATGAGCGTCCGGAGCAGGGGAGCGGGGAGTGGGGGGGAGGGGAGGTGACAGATGCGCTGCAGCGAGACGGAGCGCGCGTGGAAGCTGTTGACGCCGGAGATTACGAACACGCCCACCGTGAGCGCGAGGCCGAGGAGCAGCCATAGCCACACCACGCGCTGACGGGGGGAAGGGGCGGAGGGGGGAGCGGACGCGGACACGGAAGCGGAAGCGAAGGGGAGAATGAAGGGAGCGCGGGGAAAAGGGGGGGAAACGGGGGAGAAACGGGCTTGCGCGAAGCCGTTTTTTTTCTGAAAAGGCCTCTATGTGAGCAAATGTTAGTCCCTAAAAAATGATAAAATCAATGTAAAGAAGCTTATCGCCCAAGATTTCTAACCGGGTTACCATAGCTTGCTTACCCAGCTGCTGCAAAGCTTTTTGCTTTTCTGCTCCGGGGGAATGCTGTCGCCGACGTAAAGGTCACAGCAGCGAGAGAATAGAATAATAGAGCTCACCTGTCGCCATCGCTTGTTAAGTCGCACGAGCGGGCGCGTAACGGATCGCAGAACCGAAGCAGACACCTTTGACCTGCTGCCCCACTCCAACAACCCCCCACCCACCCACCCTCCGCCACACCCGCGCATCGCCTCCTCCCTTCCCTCCTCGTGCTCTCCCTCGCTCTCCGCGCTGACCGTTCTACCCGCTTCACGGCCCGCGGATTTCCCGCCGAATTTCCCGCAGGCTTTTGCGCCGGCGCCGCTCTCTGCCGCCCAGCCCCACATCGGCCACCGCGACCTCGGCGCGCCGTCCACCGCGGCGCCACGGTGGAAGGAGGAACAGGCGCAGGGTGACATCGGCGGCGGCGTCATTTTCCCGCCGGTGGAAAAGCTCCCCTCCCCGTGCTCGTCTTCTAGCGCGGAAGCACCTATACAGCTACCGCAGCCGCGGCTTTCCCCCGCGCCGGCGGGTTTCGAGTGGTGAACGCGGCTCGAAACTCTACCAGTACTACTACTACCACCGCGGCGCGTGCCATTCGAATCGGAACGCGGTTGATGATGCATGTGCGGAGCGGGCAGCCAGCCCCACCGCGCGCTGGTGTGGGAGTGCGGAGACCGTGACCGCCATGGCCCCCGCCATCTCCCCCCCCCCGCGGCGGCGTTCCCCGCAAGCGCGGAGTTTCCCGATCGTCGTTCCGCTGCGCTTCCAAAAGTTACATTCCTGGCCTCCCTGCTGCTGCGGCTGCTGCTGCTGCTGCTGCGGGTGCTGCGGAGACTGCGGCTGCTGCTATTCGTACCTCCCCTGGTCACCTTCTCAATCCTCCGCTTCCCACCAGTCTCAGGAGCAATCCTCGCGGCGGCTCCCGTCGGGTCGTTACCAGCGCCGTTAGAAGTAACGTTGGATACGTCGAGGGCAATGTGTCCAGCCGTCTCGCCATTGGTGGAGAAAGCGCCGTTGGCAGCGCCGTTGACAGCGCCGCTGCCTTGGGTCTTGTCGCTGGAACAATGTTGTGTTCCCAGTAAGAATTCATGCTGCTGCTGCTGTTGCTGCTGTGGAAATTCGGCATTTCCAGCCATAGAATCGTCTCGATGTTCTCCTGAAATCTCTACATGAAATTTCCCTATCGATATCTTTCAAGTTACACTGCTCGGGAGGGTCGCAACCTCAAAGCCTTTTAATATACCTTGTACATCCAACAAGAGCATTGGTCACCTGTGACGATCGACCACCTGCAGTAAGCGCCTGTACGTTGGTCAACATAACTTAGCTTTGTTATGACTGCAAACCAAACCCTAGACTTCATAGGCGTTGGGCAAGCGGGGAGTCGGACGGGGAGTCGGGTCGGGTCGGGGACTCGGTTCAAGGGGAGGAAGAGAAGAGGCAAAAACGACAAGTGGGCGGAGGCCTCACCGTCTCCGCCAGCCATTGGCTGAAGGTGTTCTGCGGGCTCGCGGGCGCGGAAAGGAAGCGGAAATGCGGAGGAATGACTGTGTCAGTCAGCGCAGAACCAGGTGTGGATCTTGAAATCCGATCCTACCACAACCCAATTCAAAAGGGGGAAACGGACCATATACACTCTCTGATACGTAAGCAAAACCTGTTGAGAACTCTTCCCTGCCGTTTAGAAGGTAGAAGTCTAAAACGTTTTCTGTTACGACAAAAAGGGATACTCTTGAGGTACCAAGGGCGCGCAATTGACTGAGCTTCATATTGAAACAACCAAGTCAAGTTCAAACTCTCCATATGCTTCGGACTCTCGAAACGTTTTGGGCGTTTGTGAAACCAAAAGTCTGTAGTCTTGAAAATAATTCAGTGTAGCGGAAATAAAAAAGGCCGAAAGAAAGAGCAAATGACTAAGATAATGCAACTGAAAAGGCCTAAGGAAGCAGTGGCCTGGAGGAGAGGAATCCAACTGTGTTCACTGTGTTTATTTTTTGGGCGACCAGCCGTACATTTGTTACTGTCTCTGTATATTTTCGCTTTTTGCATTGCATGATGACTCCCATGGGCACGAGGAACAGCGTTCCCGCAAAACGGTGGAACGTTGTTGAATGTGGCAGGCAGCAAGCTTCTGCGTTGACCTACAAAATCCAGACTCGCATTTTACTGTAGCCGCGTGTTTGGCAGGTGAGTGACGTCTGATGATTACTATGTGCAGAAGTCCACAAAGCCCCTTGGTTGCAACCACGCTGTGGGGGGAGCTGCTGGCGGCAGGCCCTCCTTTTCAGGGTGTACTTAACATACAGTCCTGACCAACCAGGTTGGACCCAGATACCGTCCCGGTGTTTTGTACCTTCTGAATTCTGTTAAATTTATGTTCTGGATCCATCTAGGCGTCTGAATCTGGTTGAATTAGCCTTCAGTAATATGGCTAGGGTACTTTGAGGAACCAACGTCTGGATTCCCACGTGCACTTACAAAATCGAACCCGCCATAGAGCATCTCAACTCCACTCTCAGGTCTGCTTGCCCAAGTTCCCATATGTTTGCTCGCAGCCTGTTTCTGAGTACTTCAAAGTGTGTAAATGTAGTGTGCCTGCCTATTGGAGAATCCAGTGTTTGTTGCGAAAAAGGCAGTTCGGATCATTCCATCAATTTATGCCTTACGTGAGCAGCACAAGGCTCTTGGGAAACACCTGTCTCGAATCAGGTGTACAAAGCCGAGCTACCCTGCTTCTTGCACTCTTGATTTCCCACCCATGGTGGGAGAAGGCAGGCTCCGGGTACTGTACGGAAGGTGCGGGAGGGGGCACCACACACCACCTCCACCACCACTACAGTACAGTACCACCCACCATCACCACCACCACCCATGTTTGTTGTCACGGATGCCGTTACTCGCGGCATCGGCGAAGGCTGCACCCACCAATGGCATGTCCGCATGTTCCTCGTTAAGGTCAGCTGCACTTGCCTACATAACTATCCACAGCAAGAGAGTCTCCTGATATGAATTGAAATGTTTACTAAGGTTGGGTGTTACGAGTGCAATTGAGTGAACGAGCGAGAATTGCACTATCGAAGCAAGAGTACAATGAGCGAAGGCATGAGCGAAGAATATATAGCGAAACTACAGTGGTAACGGTAAAGTGGGAAATTGAGGTGCGCTACGGGCCTAGCGCCGAGGTTTGGAGAATTGTCGAGGCGGAGGTCCGGAGCGCGGGTTACCAACCGAACCGTTAGGTTGGGTCGCGTCGTGAGCAGTGGCGGGAGTCGTGGTCGAGGCGAGTGTCGTAAACGGGTAACGTGCATGGATGGGTGCTGATGGCGGGAACGGTTATGTACGCGGTAAGCAGGGACGCGAAGTAAGGGAAAGGAATTTTCCTTACACTACCCCCCCTTCCCAAGGAGGCCCCTCTTACGAGAGCGCGTGTACATCTCGGAAGTTTCGGCTGCGCAGATACTCAGTGAGGACAGGGTGACTCTCAATTCTATCCAAGGGGACCCAGTTGTCTTCGGTGGGCGTGCGGTCTTTCCAGCGGATCAGGAATTCGATTCTGCGGGCTCCCCGTGGGTCACGTACTCGATGGCTCAGTATTTTCTCAGGCGTGATGATTGGCTCAGTCGGCGGTCGTGTCATGCTGGCGGGGCGGTTGCGAGGCAGTTGGCTGGTGGATGGCACGTATGGGCGAAGCAGGCTGGCGTGGAATGACGGGCTGACGTACCAGTCAGCAGGGAGGAGGAGATGGGCGGTGACGGGTGTGATCATGTGGCTGATGCGAAATGGCCCGCAATATCGGGGGCGGAGTTTTGGGGTGATGGGCAGGCGGAGGTTTTGAGTGTCGAGTAGAACTAGGTCGTCTGGCTGGTAAGTGACAGGTCGGCGGTGGCGGTCAGCGTTGCGTTTAGCGATGATGTTTGATTTTTTTATTGCTTCGGCTGCTCGGGTCCGTACTGCTTGCAGTATTTCTGCGAACTGTTGCGCGCGTGGGACTGGGTTGTCGGGATTCGGGGTCATGGGTACTGTGGGGTCTTGTCCGTAGTTCAGGTAAAACGGTGACTGTTGGGTCGTGGCGGATGGCGAGTTGTTGTATGCGAATTCGATGAGTGGCAGTTGCTGTTCCCACGTGGTCGGGTCGTCGCACGTGGCCCGGATGAGCTGTTCCATGGTCTGATTTGTCCGTTCTGTCTGTCCGTCGGTTTTGGGGTGGTATGATGAACTGAACTGCAGTCGCGTGCCGAGCTGCTGCCACAGGTTCCGCCAGAAGTTGCTGGTGAATTTCGTGTCGCGGTCGCTGATGATCGCTGCTGGTATCCCGTGTAATCGAACGATGGTGGCGATGAAGGGGCGAGCTGTTTCTTCGGCTGTGATTGATTTCTTGCATGCTGCGAAGTGTGCCATTTTCGTCAGCCGATCGACGACGACCAAGATCGCGTCGTTCCCACTTGCTCCAGCCGATAACCCCGTGACGAAGTCCATCGTCACCTGCTGCCAAGCACGCTCTGGGGGTGGTATCGGCTGCAACTGTCCTGCCGGTCGTTGTCGTGACGACTTCATGAGCTGGCAGGTGGGACACGATGCCACGTGTCGTTGCACGTCGGTCAGCATCTCGGGCCAATAGTAATACCGCAGCAGCTGCTGCCGTGTTTTCTCTACCCCGAAATGTCCCAAGGTAACTCCGTCGTGTGCCTCCTGTAACAGTAATTCCCGTAGCAGTGTGTACCCTGGTACCCAGATGCGGTCGGTCCCGGTTTTTACGTAATAGACTCCCTTGGCTCCTGCGAACTGCTGCGAATTTCCTCCTGTGAAGAATGGGTCCGTTTGGTACCCGGGGTAAATAGTCCTGTCAGTAGCGGGCTGGTCTGGGCGAGTAGTATCGCGTGGATTTGGGCAGTGGGGCGGGTCAGTGCGTCAGCGATGTTGGATGCTCCCTTTTTGTAGGTTACCGTGTAGTGGAAGTTTGACTCGAGGAAATCGAGCCAGCGGATCTGTCGTGGGTTGAGGTGGGGCTGTGCGCGGAGGTACTGTAGGGATCGGTGGTCTGTCCGTACTGTCACGTCTGCGCCGGTCAAGTAACAGCGCCAGACCTTGAACGCATGCACGATTGCGAGCATTTCGCGGTCGTGTATCGGGTAATTTTTCGCGGGCGGATGCAGCTTTCGTGACTCGTAGGCGATGGGCTGTAGGCCGTTGCCGAAATCCTGTAGCAGTACGGCTCCAATGGCGATGTCGCTTGCGTCGGTTACGACTTCGAAGGGGCGGTGTGGGTCAGCGATGCGCAGTACGGGCGGTGAACAGAGAACAGTTTTCAGGGCAGAGAAGGCAGCATGCTCTTTCTCCCCCCACGTAAAGGGGACCCCCTTCCGCAGCAGATCCGTCAGTGGGGCTGTTAATTGCGCCATGTCGGGGACGAACCGACGCACGTAATTAACGAACCCTAAAAAACGTTGCAGCTCCGTGATATTTGTCGGGGGGTGCCACGCTTTGACCGTGTCCAGCTTCTTTGGGTCGATTTCACCCCAGCCTCCGAAATAACGTGTCCTAAAAATTCTAACCTGTCCTGAAAAAACTCGCACTTGGAACCCTTGGTCAGTAGTCTGTGCTCGTCTAAAACTTTAAACACTGCTTCCAGATCTGCTAAATGCTGCTGCTTATCACGACTGTAGACTAGGATGTCGTCGAGGTAAACTATGACGCATTTATCTAAAAGTGGCCTAAACGCATCGTTCATGTTGCCGGTGCGTTGGTCAACCCGAATGGCATCGCGGTGTACTCGAATGACCCGTACCTAGTCCTAAATGCTGTCTTGGCGCAGTCTGATGGTTCGACCCGAATCTGATGGTAACCTCCCCGTAAATCTATTTTCGAAAAAACCCGTGCTGTTCGCAGCTGGTCGATCAGTTCGTCAGCGCGGGGAATGGGGTATCGCGACTTGACTGTTACCCGGTTCAGTGCTCTGTAATCGATGCACATGCGAAACCCTCCGTCTTTTTTCGGTGTGAACAGTATCGGTGCGGCGAACGGTGACGAGCTCGGTCGGATGAATTTTTTCTCTAACAGGTAGTCTAACTGCTTCCTCAGCTCATCGAGCTCGGGCTGTGTCAGTCTGAACTGTCGCTGTACGGTTGGCTATGCCCCGGGTGTTAGAATCTAGCAGCAGGAATGAATGAACTATCCCTCCGTCTTTTTTCGGTGTGAACAGTATCGGTGCGGCGAACGGTGACGAGCTCGGTCGGATGAATTTTTTCTCTAACAGGTAGTCTAACTGCTTCCTCAGCTCATCGAGCTCGGGCTGTGTCAGTCTGAACTGTCGCTGTACGGTTGGCTGTGCCCCGGGTGTTAGAATCTAGCAGCAGGAATGAATGAACTATGAAAGAGTTGGGTACAAGTATGAAACCCTAAAAGGGGCTGTACCCCATATTGGCTACCCCACTACAGCCTACACATATATAACATGCATATGCGTTGACACACCCCCATAGGCAAAGTGGGGGAGAGCAAGGGGTCACAAGACCAATCAAGAGAAGCAAAGCAAGCTCAGGGTGGATCACAACGTCACCACACACACTGAGCACAAGCAAAGGGCCACAAGGCCAGTTCACATGCAGAGGTATATATGCAACAACAACAGCACAGTGATCTCTACCTAGCAGAGCAAGCATGCAGCGCAGACGGCGGCATGACGAGCGCGGGTAACGGCATGGGGGAGAGCGTTCAACGAGGGGAGGCAGGGGAAACGGCGGAAGGGAACGCGAGCTTCGTAGGCACGGCCCTGTCGCAAGTTGTGAAGCTGTTTCTCCTCTCCCAGGTTCGCGCCCTGTTGCACGAATGCCCATGTCTCTCGCACGAATTTATCCTTGCACGAGTAGAGTTTCCAGGGTAAGTATGATCCAGTTTCTGGGCACAAAATGATATACCAGTCATCATGGCAAGCTCATGGAACCCTATTCAATACTCTGCCTTTTGTCCAGCTGTCAACCGGACACCATGCCACACTCCACACTGCATATTGTTCGTCCATCCATTCCCTCTCACTCGTACCATGTTTGGAGCATTTCCCTGCTCGTCTCCTATCCCATTCTTCTTGCCCCAACATGTACCCACTCCTCCCCTCCTTTTCCCACCCCACACCCCCCCTCCCCCCCCGTCCTTTCCGCGTAATGCACCCATCTTTCAGCTAGAGTCATGTGAGGACCTGAGTGTGACTGTAGCGGGGTCCAATCGGGAGCTCCTTTCAGGGCGAATCGCTGCAGTCACGCTGTCGGCACGAGGGGCAGTTTACAAGGTGGGTGGATCTCTCGCCTATTTGTCGCCGTTCCGTCTTCCATTCTTTGACTTCATTTTGCGTCGCCCGCTCGTGTTTGCAATCGTATGGGCTTTTGCTGCTACTGGTGTTCTTGCCGTTTGTGCCATCGTGTAACGGTCTGAAAGCCTCCTCTTTGCACTATGTTAATGGCGCATCTGCCTGCTCTGTCAGCAGCAGCTGACACGTGCTGGAGTCCTTTGAGGAAGAGAATCATAATCTCCATTCATCATGGATGTGCTCCTCAATCCTGACCATTGCTCGCCTGTGTCACCCCGAATTATGATCACGTGGATTGACAGGGTGTGAGGCTGACGTCAACGCACGTGGCAGTAGCAAACATTGCAGTTGACGCCAGGGGCCAAGCACAGTCAGGCAGGTATGTATACTGGCATGGAAGTGGGTCAGCAGCTGACTGACTGACACCAAGCAGCAGAAATTCTCATGTCTTTGCTCATGTACATTGAGTCTCTGGAGTTAAGACTCTGGACAATGCAGGTTTTCCTAGTTTTACCTGTGATTGCCTTCACCAATCTTGGTCCGTGCCTTGTGTGTGCAGTTTCTTATGCCACAAGTTCCCAGTGCATGTCAAGGCACATGTGTCCGAAAGTGACTTCAATGAAAGGTAACTACCACTCATGCTGCTTTTTCCTTTCCACATTTTGTTGAAGTAGAACTCTCACAAGCAACGTGTGCTGTTTGTTTACTGCCCTCTCTGCTTTTTAATGCCCTCCTTGTCCTTGCAGCCTTCAAAATCCAGCACTCCATAAACCATTTAGCGATTTGCTCTCACTCAGTTTGCCACTGGAGCCTTCGTCACTTCGTGTAAGGTTCAGTGACGGTTCATTGCACCTCAATTCTCCAAATGCTCCCTCTCTTCGCCTCACACCAAAGCTCTGCCCTCGCGGTAGGAGTCTTGAGTTTGATCGCTGAACCGATGGTAGATCAGATCAATCAAGAGCACCAATGGTCGACTTGGGGCCAGAAACCAGGATTTCGTTGTTGGAAGTTCACCAGGGTTTTCTAAGCCTTCATGGAACATTCATGGTTATTCCATAACCTTGTAGTAATCTTGATTTGTCATGGAATCTTGATTTGTTATGAAATCCTGTTCTGTATATGGTTGATACAGGTCCTCACCACACCAACGACGGAATCTCAGTTTCGTACTACCGATTTGGGCAATAACGATAACCCACACAGGTGCACGTCGTCACTTGGACGAACCGACATGGCAAAAACGGGCAGTATGCGCGGGAAAGCGGGGCACACCATCAACCAAAGCCAAACTCAAATTCAAATATTTCCCTCCCGTTAGACCGCGATTCGCCGCACGCAATTTGTGGTGGGTGGTGCCGTGGACTTGATGTGTTCCCCAGGGCTTTTCGAGTCGCGTCAATCCAGCCTCGCATAACACCTAATTGTAACCCCAGTTTTGCCGCAAGCCTTCGGCTGCCCTGGAAACCGTACGATCGAAGTGTTTCGTCCACTCGTCGCTGAAGTCGCCTGAGCCTTCCCGATGATTGCACATGTGCTTGCAGTCCAAGCCAAGCCTGCAATAGCAGCAAATTATCAGAGCGAGAGGCAAAAGATTGTCCATCCATGGCCGATAAGTCTAGAATGTTATTTCGTTTCCAGAAGTCAAGAAAACACACTCCCAGCAGCGTGCCTCTCAACTGTGGCTCGTTCGCGCTTGCCGACCTTTCCGCTCTTTGTGTGCCAGACTGGCAGCCCGAGCTGTGTTGATTCACGTTTAGTATCAGTCTTACAGAACTTAATCACACGGATAGTGTACATGGTATTTTCGGACAATCAATCATGCGCGTCCATTTGGCTTAGCTTACGACCACAATGAGAGTTCTCGCTCGGCAAAGGAGACACAGCTCGGAGTACCTTTTAGTACAACTTACCAGCTTAACTTCCAGACCTAGGCGCCCCGAAGCGCGAACTTGTCGCTCGTCTTCGCACAAACCAATCGCGACGCTTCGACAAAGCCTGGTTGCCTTCGTGGTTGTGTGCTTGCTGACGTGGAACCTGCGGCCCGTCACGTGTTTCAGCGAGTTTGGGCTGCTTGATTCTGAGTCAACGCCTTCATCTCCAGTCAACGGGGTCAACGCTTACCTCGACGATTATGCCACAGACGATAGCACCAACGAGCTGCCTGGTAGTAGCATCAGCACCAGGGCTGTCAAAGTCGCTGCCACCCCGTCGGCGACAGGTGACAGTCGCACGACGTCGCATGGCTTGTCGCACGACGCCGAGTCTGTTCGTGAGGGGTCGCCGTTCAAGCTGCGACCAGACCTCGCAGTAGAAAACGGTGGCGACGAATACGGCGACGGAGAGGACCAGCAGAAGGAAGACGGTGCCGCGAATAGCGGCGGTGATAGTGGCGCGGATGGCGGCGGGGATGACGGCGGGGATGGCGGAGAGGGAAGCGCAGACAAGGATCCAAGCCCTGCCGGGGATCACGGCGGGGAGGGCGGAACAGGTGATTACGGAGACCTGGACGTCGACGGTGATAGCAGCAGTGGTGGCGGAGCCGCCGCAAGTGGCGGCGAGACTAGTAGGGATGGCAGCACCGGGGACGATGTTGGAGGGGGAGTTGGGGGGAAGCATGCCGAGTCCCCCCCGAGCCTTTCTCCGCCAACGCCCGCCCCCCCCTCACTTTCCGCCAAACCGCTCCCATTGCTACCGTTACCTTCGCGCTCTCCCCCCGCTAATCCGCCCCCCTCCAAATCGCCCTCTCCTCCGCCAAAGCCAGCCTCTCCTCCGCCGAACTCGCCTCCGCCTCCGCCGAAGTCTCCGCCCCCTTCCCCTCCGCCGAAATCGCCCCCGTCTTCCCCTCCGCCGAAGTCTCCGCCGCCTTCCCCTCCGCGGACCACCTCACCGTCCGCTGCTACCGTGCTGTCATGGGGCGGGTTTAAGGTGCGCGCCGGTTCTAATACCACCGGAAGTAGCGGCGATGCCAGCACTAATACCAGTGGCAGCAACAGCTCCGCGAGTAAGAGCAGCAGCAGCGGCGGCGGAAGCAGCAGCAGCAGCGGCGGCGGCAGCGGCGGCAGCAAGAACAGCAGCAGCGGCAGCGGCGGCAGCGGCGGCAGCAGCAGCGGCAGCAGCGGCAGCGGCAGCGGCAGCGGGGGCAGCGGGGGTAGCGGGGGCGGATCAAGCCGTAGCACACCAACATCGCTGCGCTCATCTGAGTCGGGCTTTAAGGACCGGAACGGCAGTAATACTACTGGTAATAGCTCCAGCAACCCTGGTAGCGGCACTAAGAACTCTACCATCAGCGGCAATGACGGCGGTCAACCCGCTAAGTCGCGATCCCCGCCGCCCTCCCCGCCCCTGACTTCCATGACGCGCCGCCCCCCGCCTACCGGAAGCGGTGGGAGCAGCAGTGGGAGCGGAAGCAGCGGCGGAGCGAAGAGCAGTGGTAGTGGGAGTGGCACAGACGCTAGTGGGAGCGGTGGGAGTGGAGGCTCAAAAAGTACTCCCCCTTCACCTGCTGCTGGCAATGTTTTCAAATGGAAAGCTGGTGGCAACACCAGTGGCGGTAACAGTAGCGGTAGCAGTAACAGTGGTAACGGTAACAGTACCAGTAGTGGGAGGAGCGATAGCAACTCAACGGCTCCTGTTGTCAAGCGACCTATAAGTCCGCGGTTGAACGGCAGCAGCACTGGCAGCAGTGGCAGCAGCAGCAACACCAGTAACAGCAGCGGCGGCGGCGGCGGCAGCGGCAGTGGTAGTGGCGGCAGTAATTCTTCTGGGGCCCGAGCGATGACGCATCGAAACAACACCAGCAGCAGCAACAGCAGCAGTAATAGCACTGGCAGCAGCAGGAGCAATACCACCAGTAACAGTAGCAGCGGGAGCAATACCACCAGTAACAGTAGCAGCGGAAGCGGCAGCAGTATTACTACCAGTAATACCAGTAACAGCAGCAGCAGCGGGAGCAATACCACCAGTAACAGTAGCAGCGGAAGCGGCAGCAGTATTACTACCAGTAATACCAGTAACAGCAGCAACAACAGCAGCGGCAGCACCGGTAGTGGCGGCAGTAATTCTTCTGGTGCCCGAGCGATGACACGACGAAACAACACCAGCAGCAGCAACAGCAGCAGTAATAGCACCAGTAGCGGAACCAGCAGCAGTAGTAGTGCCTCCAGCAATAGCAGCAGCACCACCACCAGCAATACCACCAGTAATACAAGCAACAGTAGCAGCAGCAACAGTAGCAGCAGCAACAGTGGCAGCAGCATTACAAGTTCCACTTACAAGGGCACAGGCTTTAAAGTCAACCTGAAGAACAGCGGTAGCAGCAGCAACAGCAACGGTTCGTCCCAACCATCCACCAGTTTTGCTCAAGGCCTTTCCAGCACGCACGGCAGCAGCACAGGTGGAGAGGGGTGGGAGAGCGGGAGTGACACTAGTGCGGGGAACGGAGGAGAGAGGGGGTCAACGTTTAGGAGGAGGCAGAGCGTACCGACGGCCAATGCTGCGACATACAGCGTCAAGCTTGGTACTGCTGCTGGTCCTGACGGCAGCAGCAGTGGCAGCAGCAGTGGCAGCAGCGTTTGGAGGGGCGGGAACGACATCGCTGTTGCTGCTGCTGTTGATGATACTGGTGATGGTGCTGGTGGTGGCGGTGGTGCTGATGATGGTGGTGCTGATGGTGGTGGTGCTGATGGTGGGGGTGAATATGGGGCGACTGGTGGTGCTGACTCTGGCCCGGACGAAGCAGGCGATGTGGGAGGATATGACATCGATGGTGATTATAGTGAGTTGGGCGGCGATGGGGGTAGTGACGCCGCCACTATCGGAAGCAATGAGGCAGGCAGGGAGGAAGGCAAGGAGGGGGGAACGGAAGGGGGCAATGAGGCGGGCAGTAACGGTGGTGGTGGTGGTGGTGACAGTGTGGATGCTACGTCCACCAAACTTCAGGTGGGTGCTACAAGCACAAGTGCAGAGTCTTCCTCCCCACCCAACCTTTGGTGGCACTCGTTGCTAGACGCGGGAGGGACTTATGGGGGGGGAGGGCTAGGGGGATACTCGGATGGGGGGGCGGAGGGGGGTAAGGGCGGCGGAGATGGGGCGGGGGATGGGGATGAGGGGAGTGGGGGAAGTAAAGTGGGTGTGCAAGAGGCGTCGGTTGACTATAGCGAAAGTGACTCTCAGGGGTTTGATATTGATGGTGGCGGTGAAGGGGACGGTGATGCTGACACTGATGCTGATGCTGATGCTGATGGGGATGAGGATGGGGATGAGGATGGGGATGAGGATGGGGATGGAGATGGGGATGGGGAAGGGGATGGGGATGCTGATGGTGATACAAGCGACCATGAGGGGTCTGACTGGAGCAGCTCTAGTGATGGAGGGGTGGATGTGACTGTGGGTAGTGTTGATGGTAGTGATGATGATGGTGATGGTGGTGATGATGGTGGTGATGATGGTGATGATGGTGGTGATGATGGTGGTGATGATGGTGATGATGATGGGAGTGATGATGGTACTGATGATGGTGATGATGTTACTGATCATGGTAGTGATGACAATGCTAGTGATGGTGATGCTTATACAGGGTTCGATATAGACGGAGGTACCGGCACTGATTCCATAGCTGCTGGCTCCGGGGCAGACAATGCTTCTGAAAATGCCGCTGGTGGCGGCGTCACAGGAAGCAGCAGTGAGTATGGCGCCCTTGAGAAGTCTCAGAATGCTTTTGACAATGCTGCTGGCACAGGGGCAGACAACGCTTCTGACAGTGCTGCTGCTGCCGCTGGTGGCGTCACAGGAAGTAGCAGTGAGTATGGCGCTCGTAAAAATCCTCAGAATCAGCCTGATGTCAAGGGTGGTGGCACTGGTGGCGGCGGCAGCAGCAGCAGCAGCGGCGGCGGCAGCATCAGCAGCAGCGGCGGCGGCAGCATCAGCGCCATTGACTACCTGCAAACCAGCAGCGGCGATGGGTCTTTTGACTCTTCTGACTCGTCTGACTCGTCTGACTCGTCTGGCTCGTCTGGCTCTTCTGACTACTACAACCACGCTTCTGGAGATGCTTCTTCTGACAGCCACAGCAGCCACCCCCTCGTCCCGATTTCTACGGAGTCGTTGGGTCTTCGATCCACCTTTACACCTCAACCCAGCAGCGGCAGCAGCAGCAGCAGCAGCAGCAGGCACGGCCCCTCCTCCTCTCCTTCCTCCTCCTCATCCCCCCCTCCCAGAACCAGCAGCAGCAGCAGCAGCCGCATGAAGTCTGGCCGAGTCTCGCCCTCCCCCTCGCCTTCCTCCTCCTCCTCCCCCTCTCTCTCGTCTCACATGTGGCCCTCCACCTCCCCCTCCTCTCCCTCCTCCTCTCCTTCCCCTGCCACCGACCGCCAGTCGGGGTTCAAGGGAAGACAGGGCAGCAGCAGCAGCAGCGGAGGGCGAAGTAGCAACCCCGACCCTCACTCCCAGCTGAAACACACTCCGTCTCGAATCTCAGTCCCCGCTCGTACTGCCCCTACCGCCCCTGCCCCCCCTGGTTTCCACAACAAAGCTCCTAAGCCCCCTGTGACGGGGGACAGGGGGAAGAGCAGCGGCGGCAGCGGGAGCGGCGGAGGGAGTGGAGGTGGAGGGGGTGGAGGTTTGGGAGAGGCTTCAGGAGGAGAGAGTGTGGCTCAGCTGTATCTGCTGCCTCGGAACGAGTCTCGGGCGAGATGCCTGGACGGCAGGTGAGGAAGGGAGATATGTGGAAGGCAGGTGAGAAAGGCGAGATATGTGGAAGGCAGGTGAGAAAGGCGAGATATGTGGAAGGCAGGTGAGAAAGGCGAGATGCCTGGACGGCAGGTGAGGACGGGAGATATGTGGAAGGCAGGTGAGGAAGGGAGATATGTGGAAGGCAGGTGAGGAAGGGAGATATGTGGAAGGCAGGTGAGAAAGGCGAGATGCCTGGACGGCAGGTGAGGACGAGGGGAAGAGGAAGCGAGACGGGGTGAGGGTGAAGGCTGGGGGAGTGTGACTGGAGGGGGAGAATCTTCTTGGACTAGGAGTGGCAGGCGGTTTTTTTGGAGAGTCACGTTTGGGCTCTCCACATTCCTAGTCACGTTTGGGCTCTAAGAATCTTCTTTGTTGCTTCCTTTCCTGTGGCTTTCTTGCTTTGCTTACATCCTTTCCTCTCCTCTCCTCTCCCCTCCCCTCTCGCCATCTCAACCCGCGTGTCACGGCAGTGCTGCTGGCTATTATCTCCGCGTTTGATGAGTCTATTTTTGAGTCGACTCAAAAATAAACTCTCCTCTCCTCTCCCCTCCTCTCCTCTCCCCTCCTCTCCCACCATCTCAACCCGCGTATCACGGCAGTGCTGCGGGCTACTATCTCCGCAGAGGATACGGATCTGGGGCCAAGAAGTGGATTCTCTTTCTAGAGGTACGCCCATCCGCCTATACCTGATTCTTGAGATGTCCCAAAAGACCTTTTCCGCAAGGTGGTGCTATACGCTTTTTGCCATGTCTCCCAAGTGTAGAACGCTAAAGTCAAGGGGATCTCTGACTAACCATCTTGCCATCTGTCTGTCTCCCTTCCCCGCTCCCTGCCACTCCCCTCCGCGCTCCTCCCCTCCCCGCGCCTCCCTTCTATCCCCACTTTCTCCCATCCTCGGTGCGAGGTGGTACCGGGAGCAGGGCGGGGGGTGGTGTTTCAACCCCAAGCAGTGCACCGCACGAGCCAAGGGACCTCTTGGGAGCTCCAGGCAATGGGCGGCCACTAATGTGAGTGAGCCACTCTTGGAGATTAGTTAGTCGACTCAGACATCAACAACCATGGGCAATGGGCGGCCACTAATGTGAGCCTCGCCGCACCCCTGCCGTGCCTTGCCTTGCACGCATGCCATGCTGCTCGCACCCATGCTGGTCTTGGCGTTGTCATTTGCACCCCCTCGTCTTAACCCTGCACATTCTCCCGCACAACCCTTGCGTTTTTTGAGGCGCCTCAAAAGTTGCACGCATGCCATGCTGCTCGCACCCATGCTGGTCTTGGCGTTGTCATTTGCACCCCCTCGTCTTAACCCTGCACATTCTCCCGCACAACCCTTGCGTTTCTCGTCCCCCAAGACAACAAACACCCCCCACCCCACCCCACCACACCACACCCCCTGTCACCACCACCCTCCATCCCCAATCCCCTCAGCCGCTCAACTTTGGAGGGGTAGCGAGCACGGAGAGCCGAGTGAACCCGGTGTTCTACAACTGGAACCTCGTTCTCCTCAAGTACTGCGACGGCGCCTCCTTTGCCGGCGCTCTCTGCCTTCTCATTTCACCCCGTGCTGCCTCCTCTCTCCCTCCCTGCAATCCAGCCTGGAGAACCAACCACTTGCGTTTCTCCTCTCGCCAGCAACAAACACCCCACCAAAATCCCCCAACCCCCAACCCAAACACCTCACCGCCCCCGCCACCCCCAACCCTCTCCCCCTTCCCCAGCCGCTCAACTTTGGAGGGGTAGCGAGCACGGAGAGCCAAGTGAACCCGGTGTTCTACAACTGGAACTTCGTTCTCCTCAAGTACTGCGACGGCGCCTCCTTTGCTGGCTCTGCCTTCGGCCGCCCTGCCAAGGCACACGCTCCCAGCAACCGGGGGAGCAGCCGTGCTGCTGCTGCTGCTGCTGCTGCTGCTGCTGCTGCTGCTGCTGCTGCTGCTGCTGCTGCGGTGGGAGGGGCAGAGGCGGCGGAAGCAGGAGGTTCGGGTGATCCGCCGACGCTGTTTTACATGGGGCATTGGAACCTGCAGGCTGCTATGCAAGGTGAGAGAGGGGACCTATCTTTGAGTCGACTCAAAAGTAGACTCAAAATTTGAGTCGACTCAAAAATCGGGTGATCCGCAGACGCTGTTTTACATGGGGCACTGGAACCTGCAGGCCGCTATGCAAGGTGAGGGCGGAGGGGCGGGGGAGCGGAGGGGCGGAGGGGTAACCCTGAAGGAACCACCCTAGTTACTCTCTTGCGCTTCCACATGGGGCACTGGAACCTGCAGGCCGCTATGCAAGGTGAGAGAGAGAGGGGCGGTGGAGGGGCGGAGGGGTGTAGCACTGAAGGAATCACCTGATTCTGGAATCTCCTACTCTTCCACATGGGGCATTGGAACCTGCACTGCAGGCTGCTATGCAAGGTGAGAGATAGGAGAAGGGCGTGAGAAAAGGTTTGCCAAGTCTCAGAAGCAACCTCTTGGCGAGGCTCTCCCCCCCCCCCTCACACCACTTCGTTATCCACCCCACTCCAACCCACTCCCACTGTGCTGGTGGCCGGGTGCAGTTACCTTTGTGACCCACCACTTGGTTACCCATTCCGGCCCTCCACCCCTTTGTGACCCACCTAACTGCCACTCTCGTCCACCCCCAACCCCAACCACTCCCACTCACCCGTCCTCCCCGCGCAGACCTGTTGGCGCGGCGGGGAATGAATCAGGGGAGAGGCGCGCTGGTGGGCGGGTGCAGTGCCTCATTCCGGAACCCCACTCCATAACCCACTCCCACTCACCCGTCCACCCCGCGCAGACCTGCTAGTGCGCAGGGGCATGAATCAGGGGACAGATGCGCTGGTGGGCGGGTGCAGTGCGGGGGCGGTGGCGGTGTCTATGGTGTGCGACCCCATCGCTGCATGGCAGCATGGCAGCATAAAAGCATGGCAGCATGGCTCTAGCAGCCGCTCTTGAGAATTAATTCCCAAGAGTTGCCCCAGCGCCTTCATTCCCCCTTCCTCACCCTCTTTACTCAACCACACTCCCTCGCACTCCTGCACACTCCCTCGCACTCCCTCTCTCTCCCCCACCCGCACAGACCTGCTAGCAAAGCGCGGCATGAATCAGGGGACAGACGCGCTGGTGGGCGGGTGCAGTGCGGGGGCGGTGGCGGTGTCTATGGTCTGCGACCCTATCGCTGCATGGCTTGCTCGCTTCCGCATCCGCACCAAGTGCTTTATGGACGCGGGGGTCTTCCCAGGTGTGTTTCCCCTGGTGTGAGGGGCGTGGTCCCAGGTGTAAGCCTATCTCCTCCCTGTCTTGCGTTCGCCTACAGTGCTTCCGCATCTGCACCAAGTGCTTCATGGACGCGGGGGTCTTCCCAGGTGCGTGCATGTGGTGGGTTGTGTGGGGTCTCATATGGCAGGCGTGTGTGGTTGTGCAGTTGACCAAAAAGGTCGCTTCCGCATCTGCACCAAGTGCTTCATGGACGCGGGGGTCTTCCCAGGTGAGAGGGCGGGCGTGGTGTGGCAGGGAGGTGTGTGGTTGTGGGCGGAGTCCACTACAAGAGTCGCTTCCGCATCTGCACCAAGTGCTTCATGGACGCAGGTGTCTGTGGGGTGTGTACGGGAGGTGTGTGCAGGAGGTGTGTACGGGAGGTGTGTGCAGGAGGCAGAGATTCTGTTTCTCCTCTGGATTGCGCTCATCTGCTCACCTCACTGCCTCCGCATCCACACCAAGTGCTCCCCCCCCTCATCCCCCACTCCCCCCCTCCTCGCCCCACGAGGCGGATTATTACTATGGGCAGCACACACCATCTCCCCTTTTCCACTTATCCATCACAACCCCCCTCTTAAGTCGACTCAAAAGATTACTATGGGCAGCACACACCATCTCCCCTTTTCCACTTATCCATCACAACCCCCCTCCCTCCCTCTCTTCCCCCACCCCACTTCTCTCGCCAGGCATGGTGGATTACTACGGGCAGCACTCGCTGCGGCGTGAAATAGGACGAGTTTTGAGGCGCCTCAACACCCCCGCCCTCCCTCTATTCCCCCATCCCTCCTCGCTCGCCATACGTGGTGGATTACTACGGGCAGCGCTCGCTGCGGCGCAAGGTGCAGCACACACCATCTCCCTTTTTCCTCTTCCCCCTCCCCTACACCTCCACTCCCCCTCCTCCCCCACCCCCTACACCTCGCCAGACGTGGTGGATTACTACGGGCAGCGCAGCCACTGCGACGCAAGATGCAGCGCATGGCATTTACCCCTTCTCCTCCCTCCCTTGCCCACCTTTCCCCCACTCTCCCTCCCCCCACCCCATCACCCTCCCGCCAGACGTGGTGGATTACTACGGGCAGCGCTCGCTGCGGCGCAAGGTGCAGCGCATGGCGGGCTCTCAGAACATCAACCGCGCCGGCATCAGCTACTCCTGCAAGCAATGTAAGCTGCGAGCAATGTAAGCTGCAAGCAATCGCTGAGAGCAACCCGGATTAAGCCGTACCAACTATATTGGTGCGACTTCTGAGAATTCTGAAAAGGCGCTCAGAACATCAACCGCGCCGGCATCAGCTACTCGTGCAAGCAATGTAAGCTGCGAGCAATGCTGAGAGCAATCAGGAGTAACCCGTATCAACCCAGAACACACCTCCCTGTGGTCTCCATGGTTTCTGCCTCCTCCCATCCCACTAGCTGTTCTCTTGTCACATGGGTCATCCTCTCGCCCTAAAACTCCAGCCGTTCTCCTCCTCAACTAGACCTCTTCCCCCTCTTTCCCCCCTCCTCCCCCCTCCTCCCCCCTCCTCCCCCCTCCTCCCCTCTCCTCATCCCCTCTCCTCCTCCCCTCTCCTCCTCCCCTCTCCTCCTCCCCTATCCTGTCAGCGCTGGGCAGCAGCAAGGAGGCATGGAAGTGTTTCTTCCCAGAGTACAATCTAAACTTCGTGCGCACGCCCATGTTCCTCGTCAACTCGCTCCTCGACTACAAGGCCGTCGCCATCGCCCTCGCGCCCCGCAGCAAGACCCGCTCCAACCCGCTCCTCCGCTGCATGCGCTCTCCGCGCTTCTCCTCCTGCTCCGCTCTGCAGCTCCGCCTGCTCCGCGACTTCTCGCAACGCGTCAACCGCACGATCTACGGCATCGTGCGCGCGAGAGCCGCGGCGCGCGTCCCGTTCCGCGCGTTCACGTTCAGCGCGTCGACGCACTGCGTGATAGGAAGCTCATACTGGAGTAGTTTACGTATGGGCATGCGGGAAGCAGACGGGGGCGGCGGGGAGGGGGGTGGGGGTGGGGGTGGGGGTGCGAGTGCGCTGGGTGTGAGTGTGCGGGATGTGAAGGACATAGTAGGGGGAGGTGGAGAAGGGGGGGGAGGTGGTGTCGATGATGTGTTGAACAGCAGCGGGTTTGAAGGCGGGTTCGGTGGCGGCTTTGGCAGCGGCAGCAGGGAGACCACTTTGGAGGGGAAGTTCACTGATTGGTACTTTTCGTGATTGGGAGCCGCGAAGAAAATCCCGTGGGAGAGGTGAACGGGAGAGAGGAAGGGGGAGGAGAAGGGAGAGGGGAAGGGAGAGGATAAAAAGGGGGGAGGGAAGTTGTGTGGTGGAGGTAGGAGAGAAACCAGTTTTGAGGCGCCTCAAAAGTCGTCTCAGGAGGAGGGAGGGTGTGTGGTGGAGGGAGGACAGAAACCAGCTCTCCCCGAAAAGCAACCCCTCACGGCAGCGCTTGCTTCTGTTGCATAGCTGGGGCAGCAAGGGGGAGGGGACAAACGAGAGGAGCAGACGCAAGACAGGCAAGAGGAATCTCAGCTGCCTAAGGGAATGGAGCAACCGGTGACTTTTGAGGCGCCTCAAAAGGCGTGAGGAGCAGACGCACGGCAGGCAGAGGAATCTCAGCTGCCCAAGGGGGGGGGGTGGGTAGAGCAACTGGTGTACACTGTGGGACGCACATAGTCATCAGTCTGTGGGACTGCTCCACATCCATCTGAGAGTACTCTGCATGCATATGCCCGGGACTCGGACAGTTTGCGAGCCAGACGTTGTTGCCATGGGTGGGTGGGTGGGTGGGTGCCCCCGGCTTGCGAACAGGCTAAGGTCCAGGTGTGGTGTGTGCTCGGAGCAAGCTGTGTGCGTTGAACAAGCCTCCTCCCCCCCACCACCACCCGCCCCACCTCATCATCCCACACACAATGGGCTGGGCTGGTGGCTGCGTGCATTGCAGCAGCTTGATGCAGCCTGTACAGAAAATACCTTCTCTGGCGCCTCAAAGTTGCTGCAGGTGCAGCCTATCCAAGCCTTTGAGGCACTTCACACCAGTACTGGATACCGTACCAGTACTGTGGATGAGAGCTAAGAAAGCCTGTTCAGCTACGGCACTGCTTTTATAGTTTCCTCTTCTAGCAGCAGCAGCAGCAGCAGCAGCAGCAGCAGCAGCAGCAGCAGCAGCAGCAGCATAAGCAGCAGTGCCAGCCCTACTAACCCTCCGGTACCTTTCTGTCTTGCCTGCATACTTGCTAGAAACTATGGTACTAACCACTAACTTGCAAAATTTTCGCTTGTGGTATGCCACCTGCGACACTAGTGTTCAGGCATGTGCATTGATACTAATACCAGTTATCACACATGATGTACATGTCATCATATGAAACCAACATGATGGACTCATTAAAAATGATGCACAAAAAAAATTAAGGCCAGAAACGCGCACACACACGCAGACAAACATATACAAAGAACCAATATGCACATACCCTATTCACTAGATCCTAATCTAACACCAAATTTGGTTGATTATGCACTTTATGGACTGAGCAGCTCCCACTGTAACTCAAGTCTATTACAGAAGAATCGTATTAATGGCTTTTTCTATCATAAATACTAAAGCAATGTTTTGGCCTCCACAGGAGAAAGAACAGCAGAGGGGAGCGTAGCAGCAGAGGGGGCTGTAGCTGCAGCAGCAGCTGAGATTAAGCGATGACAGCAGCAGAAGCAGCAGAAGCAGCAGCAGCAGCAGGAGCAGCAGGAGCATCAGGAGCAGCAGGAGCATCAGGAGCATCAGGAGCAGCAGGAGCAGCAGGAGCAGGAGCAGAAGCGGAGCCCCACGTCCCATCCTGCTTCCCCTCTTCCCACCGCATCCAACTCCATATCATGCTCCCTAGTTCCCAACTGTGTACAGGAAGCACAGCAGCCGGTGTAGCCAACATTTGATCCCCTACCAGCCTGCTATTGCTTTTGAGTTGACTCAAAAGTCTGCTTCCCCTCTTTTCACCGCACCCCACTCCATATCATGCTTGCAACTGTGTACGAAAGCACGGCAGCCAGTGCAGCCGACAATTGATCCCCTGCCACACTGCTATTGCTGCCGCTGCCGTCGCCACTGCCGCTGCTGCCGCTGCTGCTGAAAGGAGCAGCAGGATCAAAGTGTGAGCTGCAAGGCAGATCGGGATACTCTTGCCCGAGCAGCGAGGGGGGTGGTTGGACGCTGCTGGCCTTTGCTACATGAGAAGGAAGGGAGGCAGTTTCAGAAGGCGGCAAGGTGTCCCTTGCTTGGTCACGGTACACGAGATGAGTGACCTGCCCCTCTGTCTCTACCGGATTACCACTGCTACGTCTACCGCTGTTACTAGCGTCACTGTCTTTTTCTGCGGAAGCACGTGCACTGCATATGGCAGCATCACACTCCCGTTCGTCACCTGCTTTTGTATCCCTTTCACATTTGCGCTGCTCCTGCGGCTCCTGCTTTTCCTCCTCCACCTCCCCCTCATCCTCCTTCTCGATCTGCTGCTGCTCGCGCTGCTGCTGATGCTGATGCTGCTGCTGCTGCTGCTGCTGCTGACGGTGCTGCTTCTCCTGCCGAACTACTGGTATTGGGGGGCGGGAATGGAGCATCCAGGGGGGGAGAGACGAGGGCAGCGAGCTAGCAGCAGGGAAGGGGGAACCACCAACCCCACCCAGCTCAGCAGCTTCAGCAGCCGCAGCACGTCCAGAACCTTCACCAACCGAACCTGCTGGTGTCATAGCAGCACCACCACCACCACTGCTACTGCCTCCCCCACTCCATCTGCTTTCCCCTGCGCCCGTACCCTTGCCTCCTTCCATGCCTCTTGCCTTGCCACCCACACTCATCCCATTCCCACGGCACGGCCTCAGTGGTGCTTCTTCAGCAGAGCTCGTATCACCTGTTGCTACGAGCGTACCTGCTGTAACCTCAGCGATTCCTGAGCCCGTTGCGCCCTCTGCTAACTCTGCCCGCCCTGCCTGCTCTGCACACTCTGCCTGCTTCCCCCACGCTCCACCCTCCCCACCCTCTGCTGCACCCCCCTCGCCCTCAGCACCCCGCCCAGTATCTCTTACTGCTGCCGCTTTACCCCCGCCCTCCTTGCCTGCAAAGCTCTTGGGAACAGCAGGGGCAATGGGCACATGGTGCAATCGCCGGTTCGCCTGCTGCTGCTGTGCCTGCTGGTGCAGTGCCTGGAAGGGAGGTTGTGGGAAAGGCGGCATGGCTGCTATGCTTGTTGGCTGTGGTCCACTCATGCCTGTTTGCGCCTGCTGCTGCTGCTGCTGCCACACTGCTTGCTGACTGGGCATGGCGGAAGCGGGCACGGCAGAAGCGGGCAGGGCGGAAGCAGGGACGGCGGAAGATTGCACAGCGCAACGAAACGCAGCTGCCGCAGCAGCAGACGGGAAGGGATGGATTGCAGGAAGGGGCATGAACCCGGGGAGAGCACTGGGCGGCTGCGGGCGCGGGAGCGGGGCGCCAGCAGCAGAATACATGCTCATGCTTCCGCCGCTGCTGCTACCACTGCCGCTGAGCGGATGGAAATACGGCGGCTGCTCAAACATACCTCCCGCACCCATCACCACATCTCCCGCGTGCGACCCAGGCGGGAGCGACGGGAGAGTGGGGCCGAGAGGGGACGCGAGAGGGGCGTAAAAGGAAGTGTGTGGTGGGGGGGGGAGCCAGGGAAGGGAGGGGAGATGAGCCGACGGGAAGCAGTGCTGGGGGGTGTGGGAGTGCGACAGTAGCGACGGGTCTTGCGGCGGTGGCAGAACGGAATGCGCGTATGGCGGAAGGAAGGCCTCGTGGAACGACGCTGCTGCGCCTATACCTCCTGCTCCTGCGCCCCCTCCGCCTCCCCCGCTTCCGCCTCCCCCTCCCCCTCCGCCTCCGCCCGGCATGTCTGCCGGTATGCAATAATAGTCATTCGCGACGCGTGCTCCTGCGACGGCTGCAGCAGCGGCCCTAGCGGCTGCAACTGCTGCGGAGGACGTGCCTGCAGGCATGCTTGCTGCTACCATGCTCTGCAGCATCTGCTGTTGCTGCTGCTGCTGCTGCTGATGCTGCTGCTGCTGATGCTGTTGCTGCTGCTGGCGAAATTGATGCTGCTGCTGTTGCTGAAACTGCTGAAAATGCTGCTGGTGCTGCTGCTGTTGAAACAGCGCGTCCTGTGCTGCCCGTCCCGCGCTGCTCAATCGCGCAGCAGCATCGAAAACATACGGAGGAGGAGGAGGCGGCGGCGAAACCAACGGCACGCCAGGAGTAAACCACCTATCACAACCAGGACCGCCCTGACCCCCAGCGCCCCCAACGTCGTGAGCCGCGCTGATTTCACGGTCGCCGGCGTGTGGCATGAGCGTGTCACCACACGCGCCGATTGGATTCCCTGACGCGGGAAGGATCTGCGCCTGCGGCCACGCACGCTGCGCTTGCCGCGGCGGCTCTTCCCCCGCGGGAAGCTTCCCGTCCCGCGCCACCTCTCCCTCAGGCGACTTCCGCTTCCGCTGCGCCCTTCCACGCTGCTGCTGCTTCTGCTGCTGCTGTCGCGGCGGCGACGCCTCCGGAGCTGCCGGCAGCACGTGCGCCTTCCCGTTCCGCGGACTGCCGGATCCCGCGCCACTCCGCGGAGTCTCACATTGGAGGGGCTCACTCCGTTGCTCCCGTTGCCGCCCCTTGCCCGCCGCATGCCTCCCCGCGTCCGCCTCGTTGGGGTTGCTTGCGGGCGACCCGCTGGTGTCAGATCCGTTATGCGAAGGAGACGACTGCCCCTGATGCGTCAGATCGCTCGGCTCGCTCTGCAGACTGCGTTTCACCGCCGTCGGCGCCGCTGCCGCCGCCGCCGCCGCCCCCGCCCCCGCCGCCGTAGCCGCCGTCGCCGTCGCTGCTGCGACCGACGCTGCCGCTGCTGTGCCAGACGCGTCGTGCAAATTTAAAGTTAGTAACGGATTTCGCTCACGGCGGGTATCAGCGCGTGGTACGGATGGCTGCGCCTGTTGTTCCTGCCAGGGAGCTTCCGCGGGAGGCGGCGGCGAACGCGCAATGCGCGAAGCGTCTCGTTTTGACGACATACGTTCAGTTGACGTTATCCCTGATATCCTCGCCTTGCCGCGATTCCAGCTCCAATCAGACGGATTCAGATCCCAGATCCCTCCCCCTGCCGCGGCGATTGCTCCTTTCCGCACGCTGCGCTCCTCTCCCTCGCCGCCTTTCACGCTGCCGTTATCGCTGCCTTTCGCACTGCTGTTGTCACTGCCTTGCATGCAGCATGACTTGTTCTCCCCATCTTCGCGAGACGGTTCCCCCGTTGCCTGATCTGCTGCGGTTGTGCATACGACTGAATTAGATGCAGTAGCACCGACTGTGGAAGTATCAGCGTGAGTAGGTTCTGTGGAGCCCACCGGTTCACCAGCAACCGCTGGAAAATAGCAAGGAGCGAGAGAGAGAAAGAGAGGGAGTGAGAGGGAGTGAGTGAGTGAATGAGAGAGAGAGAGAGAGAGAGAGAGAGAGAGAGTGAGAGAGTGAGAGAGAGAGAGAGAGTGAGAGAGTGAGAGAGTGAGAGAGTGAGAGAGTGAGAGAGCGAGAGAGCGAGAGAGCGAGAGAGCGAGAGAGCGAGAGAGCGAGAGAGCGAGAGAGCGAGAGAGCGAGAGAGCGAGAGAGCGAGAGAGCGAGAGAGCGAGAGAGCGAGAGAGCGAGAGAGCGAGAGAGCGAGAGAGCGAGAGAGCGAGAGAGCGAGAGAGCGAGAGAGCGAGAGAGCGAGAGAGCGAGAGAGGGAGAGAGAGAGAGTGAGTGAGAGAGAGAAAGAGGAAGAAAGAGGAAGAAAGAGAAGAGAATGCAGGTTCAGGGAAGTGATTGAAAGAGTGCGAGAAACGTACATTGGATTAAAGCGCGAGTGGAGGGCCTAATCCATGAAGTTTTCAAATCGACGAAGAATTAGGGAGAAAAAACAGCAAACTCCACGTTATCAAATTTGCGTACCGTGTAGAAATCCCTCTGCTTGAAGCTTGGCAGCTGCGATTTGGAAAGCAAGACTACAAGGGCCGACACCGCAACTACTCCCGACTTCCATCTCCGCACTAGCTGTGGAATTATCCATTGGCGAACCGAACGGTCGATGGCAAGCCAGCTGACCTCGCTGCTTGCAGAGATGAAAAACCAAGGAAAAGACGACGCGAATCCAGCTTACTGTTTCTCAAAACAGATCACTAGTGTAGGTTAGCTTGTTGGCTAATTGGTAACGGGGGATGAGGTGACTGGGATAAGCCGAACAGCATCACTTCTGGTCAGCACGAGCTTGCTCGTAGGGGGAGTTGGAAGGGAAGGAGGGAGATCACCACGCCAGTATTTCGTTTTGTTTCGGCAAGCCCCCTTGGGTTGGTTGGGATGATCATCCTAGGCTCGTCTCGTTTCCATATCAATGCTGCCGAAAGGGTGTCGGGCGGGAGTTGGGACGGGAAGTGCCCGTGTCATCATGTTTCATCTCATGACTGATGCGCACGATTGGCATGGGGGCACTGGGGCACCGAGCAGCTGAGCAAAGAGGAACTTGTCTGAAGGAGGACTGGATAAAAAATATTTCGGAACGACACGCACGCACGGAGAGCGGAAAATCGGACCGCATGGATGGATCGCCCCAAGAAATTGCCATGACACGTAAGACATGGTGTTTCACCCTCAGAGCCAGCGAGGATATGTGACGCGCGTGGATGCTGGGAGCCATTTCTATCGACGGCTATCCGTCCTGCAAATGAGCTGGCTGTTGAACTTGAACCCAGTGGCTGTGTGCCACGTGATACCCCTATCACTTCTCTCTGGGACACCACACCCAACACTCGCGTCGCTAATGGCCCTGGCTAATTTGAACGACCAGTTCCTTCCCTGGCTGGCACATTTGTAGGAGCCGCCACACGACGACTCGGAGAACGGACCCAACACCAATCCTGCCCAGTCCTGCTTCGTCACGTCAGACTGAAGTGCCAATAGGCCGACAAATACGACCAACCCATTGTGAACATGTCAGCATGGCAAAAAACCTGATGGCCACACCAGCACTTGTGAATCCATTTGCATTTCGCAACGCCTAGCTCTCCACCTCAGCATTTGAGAATCTGCAATACACTAATCTAACACGTCGACCCCACGTGTGATATACAGAGCGAATCCTGGCGCTCCAAAAGCTTGAAAGCGTAGAACACGGAACCCAATCCGTGCCCATCCAACATGAAAGTGATTAATTCAGAACCTGACATTCTTCATGAACAAATACAGTAATACGTTTCCACATGTTATGGATAGTAAGTAACAGAGGGTGAGCTAAATAACACATCCTTGAGTGAACTTACTGAACGTACGCATCAAACAAATGCCGCAGATAGATATCAAGGGACCTTGAAAGGTGAGTTTAGGCACAAATCAGGGTGCATGCAGACAGACTACGATGGATAGCCTCGGGGTCCAAAGAATTGGGTCGGACAGCAGTCTTGAGAGTAGGGGTTTATGATGGAAGCTGTCATGTTAAGGCTAATGAGAGTAAAAACATTTGTAACTGTGTCAGAAGCATTACTAGCGGGGATGCAAAGCTTGTAACCCCAAACCTGGGTATCCTACTGGATTGGGTGGCTTGACCCCTCTTGTCTACATGGTGCCATTGTTCATCTGTCCCCGAAGCACAGGTTTCCGAATTCAGAAGCAGTGCACTTTGTGTGTTTGAAAATGCCTAGTCAGCCAATCGAAGGAGAAGTGGATACCAAAAAGGACAGCCCATCTGTTGGGAGGAGCTCGCATCGCATTCGCCATCGAAACCCTAGATTTTATTGCTCGATGCCCCGCGTGGCCATTGCATGTTTTCCGCGCTTGCGAGTTTCGCTCAAGATATCGGGGCCACATTAATCGTTTCGTCGGCCACTCAGACACTGTCCTTGAGCCCAAGTAGGTTTCGCGAAAGTAAGATCTTTTGGTGAAACTTTCCGCCAACCAACCAATGCTGGGTGAGGCTGTTTTACTGCAGGAAACGGACGAAACCCCTACCATCTGTCCCTGTTTGGTTCCGCTCCCCATTCGCCTAGAACCTTGGTGCTTTCCTTTTCTTCCCTCTCCTTAGTGGACAAGGCTGACTGGCGTCACCACCGCACTTTTCCCCAACCAATCAATGACAGTTAGACAGCATTGAGGGTTCCAACCTCCCTGTCCAAGCCTTCCTAGGTAATAAGCAGAAGTTATGGAGTTCCTTGGCTCTGCAATGCACTATCGTTGTACCAGCGGGTTACCGCCTGCTTTTTGTTCTGTTTTTCGTTCCAATTTCAGTACGATAAATGTTGAGATTAAAAAGTTAGCGCCTTCACTCCTAGTAAACTACGTGTTTATGCGATGGTCGGCGTTTTCGAATGCATGGCAGGTCATCCATATTTTCACGGTCGACCTTGTCTTTGGGAGCACGGGTGAACGGTTGGAGCTTCTTTATCTACAGACATGACGTCGAATCCAGGTAATTGTTTTTTTACCAGACCTCGCCATTTTTGTAACCTTCCCCTCGCCATTTTTCTTTAGGGACTTGAACTCCAAAGAAGCCGTGCCGTTTCGTTAGAACTGTCAGTAATACTGATTGCTATTATCTTATTACGCAGTCTCCTCGCTTCGTTTATTTCGGCAAGAGTTGCTTTGGCCTTTCAACAACGGTGCGACAGGGTTAAGAACCCAACGTTTCTTTCTTCCCGTTTTGTAATCTCCGTGCTGCTTCTCGTCTTGACACTTCTTGCTGCACCAGGTGGGGTTATGGCCGTATCAGCACTCGATGAACACCAAAATCTGGCCGTAGCTGCTGCAGCTGCAGCTGCCGCTGCCGCAGCTACTGGCCCAATGATGCCTACTACGGCTCCGACTGAGTATATGACGATTCCACATGCAACGATCGATCTTGGTTCGGGACCCATTGTAAGGATTGTTTTGCTTTTGTCATGGTCTTGTAAGTCCAGGGTGGCTGTCCGAGTAATGGATGGCTGTAATATTTACGATAAACGACTAGGCGGTAATGAGGGTTGGCGTTTTTATCATACCTTATTGACAGGTTACAGGAAAACATTTAATTCCTTACTTCCCATTTCTGTTGTTTCGCCTGCTCTGTCCCAATCATATCTGTAGGCGGCTCAACATGTAGCTTACCCTTACGCGACGGACCCTTATTATGGCAATATCGTCACGTTTGGCTCTCAGGCACTGGTAAGAAGGGTTTCCATTCCAGATTAGTATGAACCTTACCTCCTTTGTGTTTGTATCTGGCCTGCTGAGTATTTTAAACTGCTCTGTTTGTCATCAGATGGCTCCACTAGTGGGATTACAGCAACAGACACGAATGCCATTACCGTCGGAGATTGTGGAGGAAGAGCCTGTTTATGTCAACGCAAAGCAGTATCATGGTATTTTGCGTCGACGTCAAGCTCGTGCTAAAGCAGAAGCCGAGAATCGTTTGGTGAAGGCTCGAAAGGTATGCTATGTTTATGCTTAGGCCGCGCCCTCTTTTCCCCTTTCTTTTCTCAGCTTGTGCGCACCACTTATTCACTCGCTTGTCTGTGCAGCCTTACTTGCATGAGTCTCGACACAAGCATGCACTTAGACGGGCCAGAGGTTGTGGTGGACGATTTCTCAACACTAAGCAGCTCGAGGAAGCTGCAAAGGCACAGGCACAGTCAGGCCAAGGATCAGGAGAGCAGCTGGGAAATGGTGAAGATAAAAAGGTGGACCAAGAGCAGAACGGAGGAACGAGTGGAAATCCTGGCAGTGAGGGTGATGCCCACAGGGTTTCAGCTAGCAGCGAAGAGGAGGAGCAAGGATTGGACACTGGCAAGGGAGTTGAGGGGTCGGATAATGTTCTTCAGTTAGTCGCGGCTGGACACAACACCAGTGGAACTGGCTTGCAAACTGCCGAGGGCACAACTGTTCTTGGTGAAGCTGGAGAAGCCAAGCATGCTGGGAACAGCACCACTGCGCCAAATACTATTTCTAATAACATCCAACCTCAGCACGGTGATCAGCAGCAACAGCAGCAGCTTCAAATGCATGGTTTTGATTTTGGATTTAGTAACCCCCATGGATTTTTCCAGTTTGGTGGCGTCAACGGCCTAACTGCTCCTTCGCCAGCATTTCACCACAGTGCTCCATCATTCCACGCCAGTGGGACTCCTGCATTTCATCACACATCTGCATTTCACCCCATCACATCAGCTGTTGCTGAAGCCAACACCGCGTTTGCCAGAGGTTCATCTGCTGTTGCTGCTGGTGGCCCAGCTTCTGCCGGCTTCCTGCATGGGGACTCCAAAGTCTCAGCTCAATAAGATCCCATCATGGGCTCTACCTGTTGCCTCAGCCATCCCCTCACTGGCTTCTGTTGCAGCTCAATGATTCAGCACGAAGTACGGGTTGTCGGCCGCTGTATAGTTCTACATGGACTTTTGTTGTTTGTCATGTTTTTCTTTTGCTAGTGAAATAATTGCTTTGTATGGTAGTATGACTAAAAAGGTTCAATGCTTTGCTGTGTGCCCTGATTTGTGCTCTCCTGCTTTGAACACACAGGACGCCCAAGCACAAGGTCAGTAGCCTTTCATATGTCAGCTGCTTGACATGTTAGTGAAACAAGATTACAGCCTCTCCGTCTTGCAGGAAGTAGAAATGATCGCAGGAAAATCGTTTTGCAACTCCCATCTTTTGAGAAGAACGAGTCTAGCGTGTGCTGAGGCTTTAAATATCGAGGAAGTCCAAATACTTTCATCCAACCATTTGTGCTCGTTCTCGCTCTTTCGGATTTCCTTACTCAGCCCCTTCGAAGAATCTAGAATCGTATCCAAGAACGCTGGTATCAGGCCGTAGAGGCACTAATTTGAAGACGGATTCTGTTAATCACTCTGTTCGCGCTCGCCCGCGCAACCGTCTCCCCATGTCCGACTGGGCCGCGCTCTCTTTGGACGAGTCCAATCGCCGTCCGCTCGGCTATCTCCGCGATCCGCGCAACCGTCGCACCATCCTCATGGGTGCCGCAATCGTCGGCGTCGTGCTGCTCGGAGCGCTTCTCATCTTCGCCTCCACCTCCGCAGCGTCCGGCGGGAATGACGGCGCTCTTTCCGGCGAGCTAGCGGACGCGCTGCGCGATGTCGTGGAGCCGTTTAAACAGGAGGTGGATTTGGTTGTGTCATTCAGCGGCCGGCAGCTTCTTGACGGCGTGCGGGTATCTCAGTCGGAAGGCGCCGTGCAGCCGGCTGTGGTGATTTCGGCGCGTCCTAACACGGAGCTTGTTCCGAGCAGCCATTACACCCTTGTGAGTGAAATCTCCATTCGCTGTTGTTTATTTATTTTTGGGCTTGAATAACAAAAAATAAAAGGGTTCCGCGCCCATGTTTGTTAGATTTTGGTGCCTTTTGTGAATCATTGCAACCGCTTTCTCTAGTTTCGTGATAGTTTTGCTATCCCTGCGACCTGCTGCGTGCACGCCCACGATTTTTTTTTTCTCACTCTCTCTCTCTCAAAAGCTGAATATCCGTGAGGCGTCTTCTTCTCGTGCGCGCTCCGCCCACCGCGCATTTTCGCCCGCCTCTCATTTCTGCCCACCGCGCGTCTCCGCCCACCCCGGCGCTTCCGCCCGCCGCGTGCGCCGTGCAGGTGCTCGTGGACCCTGACGCGCCCAGCCCCTCCAATCCGACCGCGCGCGAATGGCTGCACTGGTGAGTGGCGCGTGCTTCTTGACGGGTGACCACACAACTTGACGGCCGGGCCGGCCGCGTCGCGCAACTTGACGGTTGGCCGTTTGGGCTTGGATGGTGATCTGACATGTTGCCCGCCAGGGCAATATCACCATGCCTTGCTGTGCCATGTCATGCCATACCATGCCCTCCGATTTCATGCCGTGCCATGCCATCCTATGCCATGTATCATGTGCCATGTTTAGTTTCGTGGGACCGTTAGAGGAGGCTGCCACTAATTTATCTCGTCTGTCCGCCGTCCCGTTGCACCACCACCACCATCACCATCAGGATCGTTGTGGATATTCCCGTCGACGGCAGTGGGGGTACAGGTGCGTGCAAGCATTAGTGTGCGCTCGTGCACGCACACACGACACATGCCCGTTTCCCTGACTCTTTTCCGCTCTTTTACAAGCATAACCTCTCCTCGTGTTGCAATATATATCTCGTTTTTTAGCACCCCCCCGCCCTTCCATCCCCCGGCCCTTCCACCCTCGCACCGTCACATTACCAACCTTTGTTCCCGCCTCCCACCCTCCCTACCTTCCACACTGCTCCTCATCCCTCCTCCTTCTCTTCCCTCCGTTTACTTTTGTTAAACTTCCCTCCACCCCTCCTTTGCCCCCCGTGCCCTTATTTGTCCCCCTTCGTCCCTCCCCCCTCCCCCCTCCCCCCTCGTCCCTCCCCCCAGGCCGTGTGGTGACGCCGTACAACGGCCCCACCTCCCCAGAGGGCACGCACCGCTACATCTTGCTCTCGTCGCCCCTCCTCCCCCCCCTTGCCCATTCGGCCCCTTCCCCCTCCCCCCTCCCCCCTCCCCCCAGGCCGTGTGGTGACGCCGTACAACGGCCCCACCCCCCCAGAGGGCACGCACCGCTACATCTTCCTGCTCTTCAGGCAGCCCACCGCACAGCTTGAGGTCAGTGCCGTCATGGGCGTGAGGGGGGTGTGGGCTGTGGGTGGGGTGGTTGGGTGTGGGGCGTGGGTGCGGGGCGTGAGGGGCGTGAGGGGCATGAGGGGCGTGAGGGGCGTGAGGGGGTTTGGGGAATGATGATGTGATGGGGCGGGCCCACCCTCCCTCACCCCTCAGGAGGGCTGTCACCGCTGCATCCTCCTCAACTTCCATGCAGCACAGTTTGCAGCGGACCATGGCCTGGGGGCCCCAGTGGCCGCACTTGTCTTTACTCCTCCCCCACTCATCTCCTCCCTCATTCCCACCCTTCGCCCCTTCCCTCCCTCCCATCAGGTCTCAGCACCGGATGAGAGAGCCAACTTCCATGCAGCACATTTTGCAGCGGACCATGGCCTGGGAGCCCCAGTGGCCGCACTCTTCTTTACCTGCGAGGCAGGAGAGACTTAAGTGGGGACCTTGTTCTTATACGACTTCTGAGGCGCCTCTTGAGGCGCCTTTTGAGGCGCCTCAAAAGGAGCCTTGTTCTTCTTTCTACAGTGCTTCAGCGCTAGAAGAAGAAGAAGAAACGGGGTTCACCAAAGGAACAGCTGTTTTATAAGGGAGAGGTCGGTCGGTCGGTGGGAGCCTGAATTCAGAGGCGCCTCAGAAAGCCTTTGTTTTCTTTTTACGGTAATGCTGGGGTGGGGATGCGTAGGTGGGTACGGTAGGTGGGTGGGTGGGTGGGTGTGAGTGACCCTGCAATGTCTTGCTGCAGTTGGTTTGTCAAATGTAAATGCACCTCTTGGTTTGTGAGGATATGTTGGTGTGTGAGGGGTTGTGGGAGGTGGGGAGGGAATGGGTGACTACATTTTGTAAGTAGGTATTGCACGGTAGTACAGTGCTCTCCCTGTGGGTTCTGGTGTTGGATCAGCGGTTTATGCAGGCGGTTTGAGTGTGTGTCTTGTTGACATGTCTGGATTGTTGCATTTCGTACAATCCCCAAGTTGTGCTAGCACAATTTCGTTCCACGTTGCATTGCATTGGGGGTTCATTCCATAACAACATATTTATTTAGTATATACGTTCTAAGTATACTAGTATCACGCCAGACATATTCACACTGAAATATGAACACCTAAAGCTACCTACCTAGCTGATACTACTTCACAGCAGGTTTAACCTTATTCCATCTACTGAACTAGCTACAATCGCATGAAACTATGGTGCATCTTCGAGACACTCACACACATACACTCATTTGATGATCCTGCCACCTGCCAAGCTCGGAAACACCTTCAGCATTGTGTACAGTGTACACGCATCTATGCTCCAAATGCCGTATAAAGTGGATGACGTGGTATGGCATGGCATGGCATGGAACAGCACACGCCATTGCCTTATTCCATCTTACGGCATTCGTGCCATACCTCTTGTCGCATCTACATCGCGTGGATGGCAGGTTACCTACCTACTTGTGTTGCCTTCCAAGTTACACCTCAACTAGCCTGGTAAGGCTGCTTGGGACGGCGTAAGGTAAGGGAGAAAGCGAGCGAGCACGAGAGCAACTGCGTGTTCTCACTCCAGCTCACACTGTCACGTGCTCACGTGCTCACATGCTCACATGCTCGCTCGCTCACATGCCCACGCATCGCCATCACACAGCATTTGCTCTTGCATGCCGATCTATGCACATGCCTCGACCGCCCCTGGATCCAGGTCATTCATTACGATTCCCAGAAGTCACTGAAAGCACCGCAAACATGATGTTGCTGCTGCTGGTGCTGCTGGTGCTGCTGCTGCTGCTGCTGGTGCATTTCGCACGCGGGACAGCCGTGCACAGAGTGGTTGGGGCCAAAGTCAGCACACGTGATGGAGAGAGGACCGTGAGGTGTGAAGAGACGTGCAATGAGAGGGTGACGAGCCTTGTTGCGCCTGGGGGGAGGGAGGGGGAGCAGGGGGGGGGGGGGGAGGGGGAGGGAAAGGGTTGAGGAGGGAAGGCGATGAGCGGCGCGGGGAATCGTGAATAGCAGAGGTATGAATGACGCGGGAAGGGGAGGAAGGAGCAAGGATTGAAGGCTGAAGTGGGAATGCTGGACAGGGGGAATAAGGAAACGCCCCCACCCCCCCGTTGATCTCACGGGTTAAGCTCACCTGTCCTGCTTGCCGATGTGAAGCGTTGGGGGCAAGTGACGGCGGCCAGAGGGGGCGAAGTAGAGCTTCAGCATGCAGCCAGGGGGGAGACGGACGGAGGAGGAGACAGAGAACGGCAGAGCAGTAGAGGAGAGCGAGGACGGAGAGGCCGCAGGGGGTGGGGTACCGGGTGGGGAGGAGGGTGGGGATGGTTGGGAGGGTGCGGAGGGTGCGGAGGTTGGGGAGGATGGGGAGGATGGGGAGGAGGAGGGGCTTTTAGCAGGTGAGGAACTGGGATCTCGGTTCTTGTTTCTCCCGGTGTTGCCGATCCCTTGTGTGTCGTTGCTCTCTCCCTCATCGCTGCTGCAGTCACCATCGCTGCTGCTGCTGCTGCTGCTTCCTCTGCTGCTGCTGCTTCTGCTGGAGATGATGATATTGTGGCCGCCGTCGCTGCTGCTGCTGCTCATGCTGCTGGTGCTGCTGCTGTCGCAGACCTCCTTGTCATTCTCCTTCTTCTCGTCCTCCTCCTCCTCCTCCTCTTCTTCCCTCCCCTCCTCCTCATCCTTGCTCCCAATGTTCTTCTCTTTCTCCTGTTGTTCCTGCAGCACCTTCCGCGATTGCTGCCCTCCCCCATGCATTTGTTCAAACTCCAAAGAGCTAGGATGAGGCGAGTACACCCCTCTCACCTCACCATACGGCTGTAGGGCCTGAAGTGGGTGAAAGGGAGGGGAAGAGGCGGGTGGGGAGTTTAAGACTTCACCAAAAAATAGGACGCAATCACCTGCTTGACCAGGCGCAGAGTGACTTTGCAAGGACAATCCCTGAAGCGCAACACCTGCGACGTTTTTTTCTGCGCCCCTTGAAGTGCCTCAGTGCGTGCAATCACCTGCTTGATCAGCGGCAGAGCGTCGGCGAGTGGGATGACGGAGGGGAAGGAGAGCCCCACCCAGAAGAGCGCCCGGATATCGTCCTCTGTGCACGCCCGCACTGCCACCACCTGCCTGCCGCGCCTCCCTGCTGCTGCTGCTGCTGCTGATCCTGGTGCTGTTGCTTGTGTTGGTGCTGTTGCTTGTATCGCTGCTGTCGCTGGTGTGGTTGTTGATAAAGTCTCCAGGTATGCTTGCCACCCGCTCTTGCTGCCGGCAGGAGCAGCAGTGCCACCAGCAGCGGAAGCAGCAGCAGCGGGTGCGGCGCAAGGGGAGTCCCAGTGCAATGGCGCGCGTTGGAGTGCTTTCATCATTGCAACGTGCGATACGAACTCAATAACTGGAAAAGGGGGGGTTGTGCGGCGAGAGATGAAGCGGAGGGAGGGAGGGAGAGACATGAGAGTGAGACGGGGAAGGGGAAGGGGAAACAGCCAGGGACAGGGATAGGTAGGGAGAGTAGAACAGGGCAATGAAGAGTGAACTCAATGAAGTGGGTGCATCTCCCCCCCCATCATCTCCCTCTCACCCTCCCGCCCCTCCCTCTCTCGCTTTCTCTCCCTTGCATCCTGTCCAACTCTCGAGCCCCTCCCGCTCCTCACGCATCAGCACCAGCATCCCCAAAATCTTAGGCGCCTCAAAAATCACCTGCATCCCCGGCATGAGTGAACTCGATATGGCGTATGGGGTAGGGACATATGCGGTACGACAAGTGCTGGTCCAACCAGCGCGTCTTCTCTAGCGGGGATACCTTGTCCTGCAGACGGGGGGAATGGAGGGGGAATGGGGGAGGGATTGCGGACGGGGACGGGGAGCGAGCGGGGGTCGGGGGGGGTGATTGGGAGGGGCAGGGGGAGAGGAAGTGGGGACGCAAAATGGGTTGGTGGGATCGGTAGGAGCTCTTCTTACGCATAGGGCTATACAGATACAGATGCAGATGCAGACCGAGATAGCAGTACAACTGTACTTACAAATACAGATACAGATGTTAATTCACAGCAAATAAAAGACCTTTGGATCACACATCAGGAGTCATTTTACGCGGGAAACCATCATGGATGCTTCCCGTGCTCGCCGCAGCACGCACCTTGATCCTTGACGTCAGCACCACCACCTGCACCTCCGGCCGGAAATAAAGCGTGGAATAGTAGCTAGGGTCCTCATAATCGCAGAGGGCGCCCGGAATATGCGGGGCGTGCGGCGCGTGCTGCCGCACGTGCATCATGCCGCGAGAGCCGCCGATGCCGCCGCGCTCTGCCGCCGCAAACGCCGCTGCGTGGGACGGCGGCGGGCGCGGCATCATCATAGAACCGTGGTGGACGTAAGGCGGCGGAAGATGCGGCGCAAAGTGCGGCGGATGAGGCAACGGGTGGTGGGAATGATGAAAGTACGGCTGGTGATGCTGCTGCTGCTGATGCTGCCGATGCCCCTTCCTTTGATAGCCTGCCGTTGCTTCGTAGTAGGAAGCAGCAGGAGGAGGAGGAGTGTTGACCATCATCGGAACCATCGCCATCATGTCCTCGTACGGTGTTGCATCGTACGCCACGTCATACACCGCATCGTACGCCGCTTCGTACGCCGGATCATACGCCGCGTCGTACGGCGTGTCGAACGGCGGGTGGAACGGGAGCTGGCCTCCGCCGGAAGCGGCAGGATTCCCCCCTCGTGGCGACACATGCGGCGGCATTTGTGGCGGATAGAATCCATCGAGAGGCGGCGGGGAAGGAAAGAGCGGTCCGTCAGAGGAAGAAAACATCGTGACCGTCCGATTCGACGAGCGGTTCCCTCCGCGAGTCTGCGGCGACTCGTCAAAGCTGATGGTCGCACAGAAACGGTCGCAGAGCGATCGCAACAGACGCCTGCGATGGATGATGCGCGATAGAGGTTTGTTGGTGGACTTAGGAAGGGAAATATCGCTGCTGATATCACTAAGATGATGGCGATGATGAGTTCCAATGCTGTGCCTACTACCAGAGGGTACTGCTGATAATGGTTGCAGGAGCTAAAGCAGGGGACACGGACCGCGCAATTTAGTATGACAAGTGCGGCTGCGTCTGCACTCCAACGGCGATAGGTATCGATGATGACGGAGAAGATAAAAGAGGTAAGCCGGGGGGCGGCGCACGAGAAATTGAAGAGTCTACTTCTGGAATGAGGATGTGACGCCTTATGAGGCGCCTAAAATATGGGAATGGGGGACGACGCCGGTGAAAGTAGTAGAGCTGGTTTCGAGTCCGATAAACTGCGAGGTTAGCTCAAGGGTCAAAGAGCCGTTGGAGCGTTTTAAGGTCGTAGCGTGGGTCGTGCTGGCTCACACGCGCGCGGCGGAACGTGCTCCATCCGCGTTCTCGGAAGACTGTCGCGTTCCGGCGTGCGTGCGCGATTCGGGATTGGGGAGAGAAGAGGGCCAAGAGTGAGGACGGGAGTGCGGAAGCAGTT
Source organism: Closterium sp. Naga37s-1 (assembly GCA_947471745.1). Taxonomy (NCBI): domain Eukaryota; kingdom Viridiplantae; phylum Streptophyta; class Zygnematophyceae; order Desmidiales; family Closteriaceae; genus Closterium; species Closterium sp. Naga37s-1. The sequence continues at coordinate 7,284,763 of CANJKZ010000030.1, forward strand.
CGGGCTCTCTGAATACAGACAGGATTTCTATCAGCTCGACGCGGGATAAAAAGAGATAAGGAGAGTTTTCTGGATAAAGGTGGTTGCGGTCCCGTCTCTTTCCGCATGAGTCATGCGCGGCTGGTCAATCAAACCCTTGGCGTATGGGAGGAGGTTGTCATAGTCTGAGGTCGAATTTGGACGGGTGTTGCGCTGGGATGAGAAGGAATAGGGAAGAGGGAGGAAAAACGCACATGTTTGGCTGTTTGGTGACGAGTAAAGTTGAGTGGAGACTTTACTCGTCGTGAGGGAGCGAAGTGGTGGGGCTGATTACATCAAATTTCCTCGTGGGACGAGTCACGAGTTGGAGAGAAATTTGATGTGATGCGGCAGGAATGAGATGGGCCGTTTGTTGGATGGGATGGGCTGTTGTGTAACGCGTTTTTGGGTGGGTGGGTGTGTGTTGTGTGGAGGGGGGGATGTGTGTGCGGATGAGATCATGAGAGATGCGAGGAGGACATTTTGGATGAGCAGACGCGACGCGATGCTTTTTGAGAGGGGGTGAAGGACGGGAAGAGGGGGGGCGTGAGGAGGTGAGGAGAGGATGAGGTTCGAGAAGAGAACAAGCAGCGGATGTTGCGGAGGAGAAACGAATGGGGTGACAACGGACAGGTGGGTGGTTGTGACGCGATCCGTGTTCCCGATATATTTTTTATTTGGGTGTGCTCCGACCAGGTTGTTGGGTCAAATTCCTAGTAGTGGTTTGAACACCCCCCCGCCCCCCACCTTCCATATTCTGTTTCTGGTAAACGGCAAAATATAAAAACATGTTTGCCTAAGAAATTGCTTGATCCCTGAAGAAGTGTTTTGACGAGTACAGATATCAAAAACTCGTAGCTGAGGCGGTTGCAAAGCAAGACGACTGGCGTGTCGTTATTCGAATGCAAAGGACAAAACTGGGCGGCAGGCAAGCACGTGGTTGGATGACGTGACCAAGATGAGTCGCAAAAACTGCAATGAAGTCGTCTCAGGTGTCGCATATAGGAAGACGAACAGTCGGTGGTGAGTCGCAGCGACTCGCAAATGCAGCGAGTGGGCTGCCGACAGTTATGGTAACTGCATACGACTCGCTCGCTAGCGTTTTACTCCACGAGGTTACAATTCTAGACGAGCACGGCGTCGCGTAATTCCTGGCGTGCTGTTTTCTGAAATGCGCTGCCACCCTCAGCCTTGCCAGCGACACGCCATGTCTAATTGGAAATAGGCGGGCATGGCGCCATTTCCATTCCCGGTTGCAGCCGTCGTCACTGATTGGGCTCCAGGGATTCAAATTCTCAGGTCTGGTAATGAAAGCAGTTGTCCTTGCCGTCACTGGCACCACCGTACCGGCCCACCACGCCCGGTGAACGAACCACATGTTCCTTTCTTGCTCCATTGCGACATACGATACGACGTTCCCTACAGTAGTACGATTCTGTTGACTGCTGGCGACTGCAGCTTGACCTGCAGCAATGTGCACACAATACAGTACAGTAAACAAGGTAAGTTTCCCTGGACGAGAGATCTACAGTTCTGTAGTCCATTTGTGAGCCCGGCCAGGATTCGGGAAAGTTGGTTCACAGTATGGTTCACAGTATGTACACCTGGTTTCTCGCCACGGGAAAACGCGTACATCTGTTTCTGTTCGGGCAGATTCTAACTGTTTTTCATCCCCTGAGATGACGTGAGCTGGGCATCATGGCTTTCAGGACATCTTACAGTGAGTACAGTCGACAATACCAAGATGGAGGACAAGAGCATTTCAAACAAATAACTGTACTTATACATCTCCAGAGTTCACATCATAGGGAAACAATACCTACACCATACACAATGGCAGGGTTTTTTAGAAAAGGTTGCACCAGAATTACCGTACTCCTAGCCTTTTTATTCCAGTATTGGTGGGTCACATTAATCAGCTTGTCATACAATTCCTGAGTCCAAATTGCCTTGCCCAAGTTTGTAGCAACAAGCCCAATGTTGAAGGAAAGGGACCCACCCACAGCTAAAAATGGCACTATCATTAACATGCATGTAATGCTGATTTCCAAGGAAGAAGGCTGTCAGCATACTTTTATAACAAACTACTAGAATGTGCTGTTGGCTGGTAACCTGGAAGTAGCTCTTCACCATGTAATGCGAGGCAGAGTGGGGGGTTACCATGTGAGACAGGGACGACTTGCAGAAACCAGAGGGGTGGAACACGGGGTCTGAAAGTTGCTGGTTCCCTGCCACAAGTTGGTGGGAATATTGTGATGGGGATGGTGATCGTGGTGGTGGTAATAATAATCATGAGTAGGTATGATGATAATCATTCACATGGTGAATCGTGATGATGCTTATGATCACGATGATTGACAATTATATGATGCTTCTGACAGTAACGACCACGATGGTTATAATGGCGATGATTCTGCTCCTTGATAGAGTCAGTCTCTTCTCCATCCTTACCACCCCAACCACCCCACCCTCCATTCCTCTACTCACCATCTATTCAACAACTATAAAATCATATGCCCCTCACTCACCCACCCATTCCTCATCCACTGACCCTTCATCCTCTCACCCTTTATATGGCTATGTGCCATTCTCCTGAACTACCACTGCTGGTGCTGCCTCCTTGCCTCCTCCGCTGCTGTGCTTGTCCTTCTGCTCTTGCAACGATACATACAGTAACACAGGGTCACGAGTCACAAACAGTCAAACACAATCACATAGTCACATACAGTCAGACACAGTCACATACAGTCACACATAGTCAAACATTCACACACAGCCACCAACAGTCACATGCAGTCGCACACAGTCACACAGAAACACACACACACTAACAACTTACGCTTGTGCAGACAGTGAGGCATGCCAAAAGAAACACACAAGAAACCACACAGTTACATGCACAGTAACACAGGCAACACAGAAAGACCAACCTACAACAAAACACCAAGAATCACCCAATTAGAAATTAGAGACGTCTAACTCAATGCACAGGAACACAACATCATTCCATTGTCTTCACATAAGGCTGCTAACCCTCCTCCACATCTTCTCCCCTTGCTCCACCCCTCCTCACCCCCGTTCACCCCTCCTCACCTTCTTCTTGTGCTTCTTGTCTGAGCCAGGCTTCTCCGGCTCGCCATCCCTCTTCCGCTTCTGAGCGAGCAGTTGCGAGAAGATGCAGCGGGGAAGAGATGAGGGAGGCGAATGAGGAAGGACAAGGACAAGTGAGGGCCGATGGGGGACAAGTGAGGGCCGACGGGGGACAAATGAGGGCCGATGGGGGACAAGTGAGGGCCGACGGGGGACAAGTGAGGGCCGATGGGGGACAAGTGAGGGCCGACGGGGGACAAGTGAGGGCCGATGGGGGACAAATGGAGTGACGGTTAAGGGAGTGCCAAAGATGATTGGATGAGGGGGGGGCGGATGAGGGGATGAGGGGATGAGGAAGGAATGCGGAGGGAGGAGAATGAAGGGGGACTTGCACGGCAGCATATGGCGACTTTTGTGGTGGCTCAAAAGGATGTACGAGTAGTGGAAGGAAGATGCGCGCATGCGGAATGACAGGGAGGGGATGGCACCACGAGTGGCGGACAAGAATGCCATAGACACAACGCGCTGAGGGGAAAGGCAAGGATGCAACTAAGCACATGCACACAGGGCATTGGGCATGGTCGATGGCATGGGTAGCATGGCGGCATGGCAGTATGGCAGCATATGGAATACTGACCTTCTTTTTCAGCTTCTTTGGATCCACGCCCTCCCCTCCTGCTGCTGCTGCAACTACTCCTGCTGCTCCTGCTGCTGGCATTCCACCAGCACCACCACCACCAAGACCTGCACCAGCAGCACCAGCAGCAGCAGCAGCAGCAGAAGCACCAGCTCCAGAACCAGCAGCAGCTGCAGCAGCAGCAGCAGCTCCTTCCACTGATTTCTCCATTCGCTGTTTGCCTGCTTCCCTGATCCTCTCAACCTCCTTCTCCTTCCTCTCTTTCTCCTTCAATCTCTCACGCTCCCGTTCCCTCTCCTTCTCTTTTTCTCTCTCCCTTTCCTTTGCACGCTCCTTCTCCTTTTCCTCCCGTACCTTCCTCTCCCTCTCCTCCTTCTCCTTACCCTCCCGCTCCTCCCTCTCCTTTCTCTCCCGCTCTTCTCTCTCCCTCTTTTCCCTCTCTTCCCTCTCCTTCCTCTCCCTCTCATCCCCTTTCACCCTCATCCCTTCTGCTTTCTCCTTCTCCTTCCTCTCCGCCTCCTCCCTCTCCTTCCTCTCCCTCCTCTCCCTCTCCTTCTTCTCCTTATCCTTCCTATCCTTCTCCTTCTTCTCCCTATCCTTCTCTTTATGCCGCCTCTCCCCGTCTCTCGACTTGTCTTTACTTCTGTGTCTACTGGAGTCCCTTTCTCGCTCTCTCTCCCTCTCCTTGCCGCCAGCGCCTCTACTGCCATTTGCACCCCGCCAGTTGCTACTCACTGTCGCCTTCCCTCGTTCCGTCTGTACGAGTCCCAACCGCATACAAGGGAGCAAGGAAAGCGAAGGGAGGAAGGGAAGCAGCGGGGAGCAGCAAGGGAAGCAGAGGGAGCAGCAAGGGAAGCAGAGGGAGCAGCGAGGGAAGCAGAGGGAGCAGCAAGGGAAGAGCATGGCTCGGAGAGGTGGGTTGTGAGCAAAGCAGCCATTGAAGACAAGGCAAGGCAAGAGAAGGAAAGGCAAGGCAAGGCAAGGCACCAACTCTGCTCGCATACCCGTCATACTCCCCCTTCATCCCAGCATTGCCCTCAACCCTTCCAGCAGCAAACAGACCTCCTCCGCCCACCTCCGCCCACCTCCGCCCACTGCCTTCCCGCTCCTTCCCCACTTGCCCAAATCGCGCACTCAATGCCCCGCCGTACACCTAAACTGCCTTAGGCAATCACCCGCTTTACACTTAGCACCCTCGGCACTCAGCATGCACCGCACTACACCACACCCAACCGCAACTCACATCGGGCAGAGCGACCGCTGCTTTGTCACTGAACGAGAATGCGCGCAGCAGCATATCCACTGCTAGCGGTTGCAGCAGCGACAAACCCTCCCCAGCTCCCCCCCCGCCACCCTCCCCCGCGCCGTCGTCCGCGGGGCGGCCGATCGAGTCTAGCACTTCCGCCAGCTCCATCCGCGGGCCTTGGCGGATGTCCACCTCCCCGGGGATCCGCGCAAGGCACCCCGATTCCACCGCGGACGGCGCAAGCGCGCGCTCGCATAGGACCTGGTAGGGGCCCTCCAGCCCCGCCTGGCGGAGAATGTCCGCGGACCCGGATATCTCCTTGCGGCCTGGCGGAAAGGATGGGGGCAGAAGGGCGCGGGGGAAGGGCACATACATTGCATAATGCGGAACCTTATGTGGAAGGGACAATATGCGGCCAGGTCTGGCCGGTTTGAAGAGGAAGAGGAGGTGATTGGACAAGTGGCGTACGCCCCACTGGAGTGACACGTGGACACAGCTTAGAAGACGATTCAGAAGGCGACACGGGACTGTAGACCGCGACACGTGCTGACGCGTACGAACATTTGGCTGGGTAGAACGAGGCAATTAAAAACTGTAAGCCACGAGCAGGGACTAGACGCTAAGCCAGGTAAAGCCAAGTCTATAAAGCCTCGGAAGAATGGACCATGGTGATCTAGCCGTACGTACGCGGATGCACTTGCAGCAGTCGAAACGACGGCTTCGCCTTCTCGTTTTTTGCAGAGCCGCTCATCGCGACGGCGGAGAGGAAAACAAAACCTAGAAGCGATCTCTTACAAAAAGGATAAGGATAAGAACTAAAACAAAAAATATTTGTAATCCGCGGTCCAGTTAGTAGCAGGCTCACAACTTCAATTCACTGGACCAGTCCCTACAATGCGGAAACACCACTTAGCAGAACTAATCCAGCGACGCACAATTCAGGGTGGCTACTGATAACCTTCAAACAAGCGGGACGCAAGTCAGAAGTTCTCCTTGGAGGCAACCTGTCAGAAAAAAGGGGGATCGATGGAATACAGTACAATGAGGGGGTGTCCAGCTCGTACATTTACTGTTCGTAAGCCCGATCAGTTACCACATTTTTTGTTGTAACACTGTATTGAACGTGTCCTGCGGACACAATCAGCTTTCGTTCACAAAACGGCACGCCCCCTGCACGTACCTCATGTCGTCTGACTCACGTTACTGGAATCAGCGGGGACACGAACAAGGGTACAGCACCGCGTCCTGGCCACTACAGTAGCGCCCCCTGTATCGCTTGCACAATTTCGCCAGTAGCTCGCTACACTCGTCAACACACCCCCCGCCTGCCCAAAAATTCGTTAGCTATGATTGACGACGGAAACAGTTACCTCGTTTTGAACGCGATCAGAGCACTGTTGATTCGTGTGGCGGAGAACGTGTCCGCGCTCCTGAAATTACAGGTAGGTGGGACTCAACTCACAATGCATTCGTTTTTAGGTACAGTGAATATTTTTGAACCTCGAGACGTGTGTTGGCACTAAAAACCCCGAAATGAACGAACTGGACACCCCCTGATGAAGCGATTTGGTGAGCCTGCTGCGCTTTATTTTCGGCGCGCCTAATGCCAGGCGGAAGCGGAAAGGAAGGAAGAATGCCGCGGTATGGGGGGAGCGAAGCGCGGGGTTTGGGGAGGAAGGCGATGGCGGAAGATCCCTCGAGATCGCCGCGGGGCGGGAGAGCAGCGGGAGAAACCTGATTGGTTGAAAGGCCACTTCCAAAATAGCGCTTCACACAGAGTGTTCCGATACGAACATAACTTCATAAGTAGTGCACTGGCAACTGTCTACAACAAGTGCAAGCATTAACTAAAAAATGGGTCCTCTCAAAGTGGTAAGAGGCAACCCTCTACATCCAACTACAATCACTAGCATCACCTCACCTGTCAACCAAGTTAGCATTTCATGTGTCTCAGGCAGGAATCACCCAAAACAAAAATAACAATGCACTCCGAGCAACTCAAAAATCCCCATAAACAACGTAAGCCACTCCCTAGAGAAGTCGTCTAGTCATAACAAAACTTTTACAAGTGAGGAGCATTAGGCTCCCTTTGCTGCAGAATTGTCACCTTCTCTCCTTCCTCCTCTCCATCCCCCTCATCCTCCCCATTCAACATCGATACCTCCTCCCCCGACCCACCCTGCACCTTCCCACTCCCAAACACACCCACATTCACACCCTTCCCACCCTCTCCGACCCCTTCCATATCCCCGTTCCCAGCATCATTTCCCTTCCCGTCCATGTTACTAGCCAATCCTTCTTCCTCGTCTACTTCATCCACCCTTGCACTGATTCCATCCGATCTCTTTCTGCAGCAGTAGCACCCAAGTAGCAGCAGCAGGAGAAGCAGCACCAGCGCAAGAGCCCCCACTCCCACCCAAACGAAAGGGGAGCTGCGATGTTTGGAAGACGAGCGGGGAAGAAAGTAAAAAGTGGTAGGAAAAGGGAGTGAATACAAAAGAAGAAAGAAAAAGAGGGGGTGTTTGTGAAAAGAGGATGTTTGGAAGACGAAGAAAGTAGAAAGTGGTAGGAAAAGGAAGAGAAAACAAAAGAAGAATGAAAAAGGATGTGAGACAGAGTTTACCACCCCTTTCCGCCCCCTCCTTGTCAACTCTGTGAATCTCCCATTGTGGAAGTCCACACAACAAAGCCCTCCATACCTCCCTCCACGCAACCACCCATCCATCCATCCATCCATCCTCTCTCATCCGCCCATGCCTTTATTCCTCCCATGCGGCCTCACCTGGACGTATCAGGAGTACTGAGCACGACTTGCACACGCAGCACTGTGACTGATCCAAACACATCCCGGATGGCCATGGGACTCTGCAGCACGTTCACCACTCGCTACAGTGAGGAGCGGGCGCCAAGGGAGGGAGAGAAGAGAGTGCGGGTTGGGAGACAGAGTGAGAAGAGCAATTTTTAGGCGCCTCAAGAAGAGTGACTGATCCAAACACATCCCGGATGGCCATGCGACTCTGCAGCACGTTCACCACTCGCTGCACAGAGGAGCAGGCGCCAAAGGGAGAGAGAGTCGTGAACATGGGATGAGAGATGGGACGGTGCGAGAAGGATAGGGAGAAGCACATGCGGGTTTCAGGTACCTAAAGCATTTTCACTGCAGTGTGCGAGAAGCGAGGGGAAGGAGAGAGCGAGCGAGGAGAGGAAGGGGTGGGTGAGTGGGGGGGAAGCGCAAGGAAAAAGGAGGGGAAGGGTGCTGTATAACACCTGGTTCACTGATGGCAGACAGACACCACGGAGGTACGCGGCACACACATATGGGGCACTCACATGCACCGGATTGCACTCCTTGGCACTCTCTCACACTCACTTGCATTGCCCCCTCACCACGCACCACATGAGATAAGCCTAGCCCATCCCACCTGCACCAGTCTACCGCTCTGCACCACTTCAATACACACCTGCACCGTGTCCTTAGCAAGCACGAGATCAGGTGGAGAGGGCAGGATGGTCACATTCACACGCGTGCTCTCCACGTCCGTTGCTGCCTCTCCGCCTGCTTTGGCACTCCCATCCGCCCCCCCTTGCTGCTGCTGGGTCGCACTTTGCCCCTCGTGAAAGCTCACTACAGTCACCTGGGAGGAGTGCGGGTAAAAGGGAGAGCGAAACGGGGAAAGTAACATAAATCTCGAGGAACCCCAGCTCCCACGAGAGGTCCTGACAAAGGAGGGGTGTAGACAACCCAAACGGCACGAGAGTTTGGTTGAGAATTCAAAGAAAAACACGTACCTGCGCCTCCAGCAGCTCCAATTCGCGCGAGAGGTCGTGCACGACGGGATTGACGAGCGGCATGACATCGACTTTTTAGTATACTAGAGGAGAAACTTACCTGAGCTTCCAGCAGTCCGAGTTTGCACAAAACGCCGCGCATGACAGGGTTGACAAGCGGCATGACATCGACTTTTTAGTATACTAGAGGAGAAACTTACCTGAGCTTCCAGCAGTCCGAGTTCGCACAAAGTGCCGCGCACAAAGGGGTTGACGAGTGGCATGACATGACTTTTGGCTCGGTATACTAGAAGAGAAACGTACCTGAGCTTCCAGCAGTCCTAGTTTGCACAAAATGCCGCGCATGACGGGGTTGACGAGCGGCATGACATGACTGTAGAGTATACTAGAAGAGAAACGTACCTGAGCTTCCAGCAGTCCGAGTTCCCGTGAAAGGTCATGCACAAAGGGGTTGACAAGCGGGGCAAAGCGCAGCAGCGGCAGCCCCACCAGCAGGTCCGCCACAATGCTGCCCGCGCAGCCATCACACGATGCTGCAGGTAGGGAGGTACAGGTGGGGGAGGAGGGGTAAGGGCGAGAGCAGTAGCGGCAGCCCCACCAGCAGGTCCGCCACAATGCCCCCTGCACATCCGTCACACGGCGCTGCAGGGCCGACAGGGCGATAGGGGTTGTGGGGACAGGTGCGAGAGGGGAGGGTAACGGGAAGAGCCCAGCAGCAGCAGCAGCCCCACCAGCAGATCCGTTACAATGCTGCCTGCACAGCCGTCACACGACGCTGTAGGGCCGACAGGGCGATAGGGGTGGTAGAGAGGGACAGTTGGGGAAGTGGGAGGTTGAGGGCGGGTACAGAGCGGGTACTGGGGGGGACTGGTTTACGGACATGGGGGTGGGCAGCAGAGCTTAGCGAAACCAGGTGGAGGGTCGCTGCATATTCATCTAAAAGATTAGGAAGAGCTCCTATCATAATCCCATGCTTAGTACAACTGGACCGTTCTGAACCCATCTCCATCGTCACCCCAATCCCCCCATCCCCCCCCATACCCCCCCCATACCCCCCCCATCCCCATCCCCATCCCCACCCCCATGCCCATGCACATCCCACTGAGACTCACAAGCAACAGACGGCGCAGCAGGAGCACCTTCCGCTGAACTTTCCCCACCACCATCACCTCCATCACCACCGCCTGTACCTGCATCCGCATCCGGATTCTCATCCTCCCCACCCGCTCCTCCTCCCTCCTCCTCCCCTCCTCCACCTCCCTCGCCTTCCTCTGCCCCTCCGCTCCCACCATCTCCACCCCTCCCAGCGCCTTGATGGGCAGAATCCGGCAAGGGGGGCGGTTCAGATAGAAGATACTCGGGGAGTGGAGCGGGATTGGCCCCTTGCTCTGTGTATATCTGCTGCAGCTCCTGATACAGGTTTCGGCAGTTGGTCTTGAGCATGCCTATGCGGCTGTTCACTCGGTCGTATGTCACCAGTGTGTTGCGCATGATAATCCCTGGGAGAGGGGGAAACGGAGGAGAGGGAGTGGGGGGGGGGGGGGGCGGAGGCGAGAAGAAGGGAAAGGGAAAGTGCAGAGAGCAGGCAGTGTTGAGAAGCATTATTACCTTTGCACTGCAGGCGGCATACACACAGGATAATGGCAGCTGGGAAAAGAAAACTGTAGATTTTCTACTGTGAGGAGGGGGAGTGGAAAGGGAACGCGTGTGGGGGTCTGGGGAGTGGGAGTGCGAGGAAGAAGAGGAAATTGTTTCACAAGGGCACTGAGAAGAGAGAAAGCTGACCTCCAATGAGTGTTCCCCTGTCATTATTCTTGAACAAGCCTAGGCAGTAGGATCCTGGCACCTTCACATGCTGCAGTGCACGTAAGGGGGGGAAGCACAGGTGCACAGGCAAGCAGAGCAGAGAAAGAACCAAGAGTCAAGACCTTGCTAAGCATGCAAACAGAGGCAAACCTAATCCCATGAATAAACAGCACAGGTATCCCGAGCATACATACGCCCTTGACAGCCATCAAAACGCCTCAAAAACCGTCTACTCACAACAACCGGACTGAATTGCTCCAAGGTACAATACAACAAATAAATGTCACGCATAACAGGTGCACAGGTGCATGCACAGGTGCGTGTACGGTGGTGTACGCACTCGAAAGAGGTAGTTCTCGGGCGTGAGCTCGTAGACCAAGTCGCCATCAAAGGTGAGGGAGACGGTGGGGAAGTAATTGGAGAGCTCCTCTATCTTGCTGTTGGGGGCGCGGGCACGGGGATCACGGGCACACACACACGTGGGCAGGCAGGCGGGCGGGCAGGTAGGCAGGTAGGCAGGTAGGCAGGCAGGCAGAAGGAGGGGCGGGCGGGCGGGGGTCAGGATTCACAGGTGTGCATGTGAGTGCGTGTGTGTGTGTGTGTGTGTGTGTGTGTGTGTGTGTGTCTGTGCGCAGGCACATGCGTGGGTGTGTGCATGTCCATGTGTGTGTGGCCACGTGTGTGCCTGCCTGTGTGTCTGCCTCACCCGGTATGCACCCTGCTCCCTCCATCAATACACGGATCACATGAAAATTAGCAGAAACAAAAAGGTGGGGCCACAGGGGGGTGGGTAGGGTTTGGAATGAGAAGGGGATGGGGAGGGGACGGAAGGAGGGGCAGGACACTCGTAAGGCGCGACTTACTTGGAGGCGCCGCCGTAGCACACGTCCTGATACACTGAATCTGGACCGGGAACGCTCTGCACGCCCGTCACTGATGCATCCACCTGCAATACACACACACACACACACCCACCCATGCCGAAAGGAACAGCACCAATGTTATGGTACGTGAAAGCAGGAAGACAAAAAACGAAAACCGCTGCATGCCCCAGAGAAACACATGCGTACCAGCTACCTACTAAGTCACACTCCTGCCCAGCCCAGCTCATCTCAACCCATCTCACGCCATCTCAACCCATCTCACGCCATCTCAACCCATCTCACTCCATCTCTCAACCAGCAAGCCAGATCTTGCACTCACAGCGGCTTTGAAGGCTTCAAAGGCCTAGCGGGGGGGGTAGGAGAAAGTGGTGCCACTGTCCATCACCACACCACACCGTACCCGACCGTGATGCTGCTCAGAATCACATTGCATACCAACATGCATACCAACCACCTACTACATCGCCTTCTCACACTTGCACCCTTTCTGCCCAGCCCAGCCCAGACCAGCCCAGCCCAGTCCAGCCCAGCCCATCTCAAACCTATCTCACACATTTCAAAGCACCTCAGCCCACTTCACCCCGGTGCTTGGACTCACAGCGGCTTTGAAGGCTTCAAAGGCCTTGTGGGGGAGGTAGGAGAAGGTGGTACCGCTGTCCATGACCACCCCGTACCCCGACTGTGATGCTCCTCACAATCACGTTGCAGCCCATCTCAACCCATCTCAACTCCCTTCCAAAGGGGCGCTTGCACTCACAGCAGCCTTGAAGGCTTCAAAGGCCTTGCGGGGAAGGTAGGAGAAGGTGGTACCGCTGTCCATGACCACCCCGTACCCCGACTGTGATGCTCCTCACAATCACGTTGCAGCCCATCTCAACCCATCTCAACTCCCTTCCAAAGGGGCGCTTGCACTCACAGCAGCCTTGAAGGCTTCAAAGGCCTTGCGGGGAAGGTAGGAGAAGGTGGTACCGCTGTCCATGACCACCCCGTACCCCGACTGTGATGCTCCTCACAATCACGTTGCAGCCCATCTCAACCCATCTCAACTCCCTTCCAAAGGGGCGCTTGCACTCACAGCAGCCTTGAAGGCTTCAAAGGCCTTGCGGGGAAGGTAGGAGAAGGTGGTACCGCTGTCCATGACCACCCCGTACCCCGACTGTGATGCTCCTCACAATCACGTTGCAGCCCATCTCAACCCATCTCAACTCCCTTCCAAAGGGGCGCTTGCACTCACAGCAGCCTTGAAGGCTTCAAAGGCCTTGCGGGGAAGGTAGGAGAAGGTGGTACCGCTGTCCATGACCACCCCGTACCCCGACTGTGATGCTCCTCACAATCACGTTGCAGCCCATCTCAACCCATCTCAACTCCCTTCCAAAGGGGCGCTTGCACTCACAGCAGCCTTGAAGGCTTCAAAGGCCTTGCGGGGAAGGTAGGAGAAGGTGGTACCGCTGTCCATGACCACCCCGTACCCCGACTGTGATGCTCCTCACAATCACGTTGCAGCCCATCTCAACCCATCTCAACTCCCTTCCAAAGGGGCGCTTGCACTCACAGCAGCCTTGAAGGCTTCAAAGGCCTTGCGGGGAAGGTAGGAGAAGGTGGTACCGCTGTCCATGACCACCCCGTACCCCGACTGTGATGCTCCTCACAATCACGTTGCAGCCCATCTCAACCCATCTCAACTCCCTTCCAAAGGGGCGCTTGCACTCACAGCAGCCTTGAAGGCTTCAAAGGCCTTGCGGGGAAGGTAGGAGAAGGTGGTACCGCTGTCCATGACCACCCCGTACCCCGACTGTGATGCTCCTCACAATCACGTTGCAGCCCATCTCAACCCATCTCAACTCCCTTCCAAAGGGGCGCTTGCACTCACAGCAGCCTTGAAGGCTTCAAAGGCCTTGCGGGGAAGGTAGGAGAAGGTGGTACCGCTGTCCATGACCACCCCGTACCCCGACTGTGATGCTCCTCACAATCACGTTGCAGCCCATCTCAACCCATCTCAACTCCCTTCCAAAGGGGCGCTTGCACTCACAGCAGCCTTGAAGGCTTCAAAGGCCTTGCGGGGAAGGTAGGAGAAGGTGGTACCGCTGTCCATGACCACCCCGTACCCCGACTGTGATGCTCCTCACAATCACGTTGCAGCCCATCTCAACCCATCTCAACTCCCTTCCAAAGGGGCGCTTGCACTCACAGCAGCCTTGAAGGCTTCAAAGGCCTTGCGGGGAAGGTAGGAGAAGGTGGTACCGCTGTCCATGACCACCCCGTACCCCGACTGTGATGCTCCTCACAATCACGTTGCAGCCCATCTCAACCCATCTCAACTCCCTTCCAAAGGGGCGCTTGCACTCACAGCAGCCTTGAAGGCTTCAAAGGCCTTGCGGGGAAGGTAGGAGAAGGTGGTACCGCTGTCCATGACCACCCCGTACCCCGACTGTGATGCTCCTCACAATCACGTTGCAGCCCATCTCAACCCATCTCAACTCCCTTCCAAAGGGGCGCTTGCACTCACAGCAGCCTTGAAGGCTTCAAAGGCCTTGCGGGGAAGGTAGGAGAAGGTGGTACCGCTGTCCATGACCACCCCGTACCCCGACTGTGATGCTCCTCACAATCACGTTGCAGCCCATCTCAACCCATCTCAACTCCCTTCCAAAGGGGCGCTTGCACTCACAGCAGCCTTGAAGGCTTCAAAGGCCTTGCGGGGAAGGTAGGAGAAGGTGGTACCGCTGTCCATGACCACCCCGTACCCCGACTGTGATGCTCCTCACAATCACGTTGCAGCCCATCTCAACCCATCTCAACTCCCTTCCAAAGGGGCGCTTGCACTCACAGCAGCCTTGAAGGCTTCAAAGGCCTTGCGGGGAAGGTAGGAGAAGGTGGTACCGCTGTCCATGACCACCCCGTACCCCGACTGTGATGCTCCTCACAATCACGTTGCAGCCCATCTCAACCCATCTCAACTCCCTTCCAAAGGGGCGCTTGCACTCACAGCAGCCTTGAAGGCTTCAAAGGCCTTGCGGGGAAGGTAGGAGAAGGTGGTACCGCTGTCCATGACCACCCCGTACCCCGACTGTGATGCTCCTCACAATCACGTTGCAGCCCATCTCAACCCATCTCAACTCCCTTCCAAAGGGGCGCTTGCACTCACAGCAGCCTTGAAGGCTTCAAAGGCCTTGCGGGGAAGGTAGGAGAAGGTGGTACCGCTGTCCATGACCACCCCGTACCCCGACTGTGATGCTCCTCACAATCACGTTGCAGCCCATCTCAACCCATCTCAACTCCCTTCCAAAGGGGCGCTTGCACTCACAGCAGCCTTGAAGGCTTCAAAGGCCTTGCGGGGAAGGTAGGAGAAGGTGGTACCGCTGTCCATGACCACCCCGTACCCCGACTGTGATGCTCCTCACAATCACGTTGCAGCCCATCTCAACCCATCTCAACTCCCTTCCAAAGGGGCGCTTGCACTCACAGCAGCCTTGAAGGCTTCAAAGGCCTTGCGGGGAAGGTAGGAGAAGGTGGTACCGCTGTCCATGACCACCCCGTACCCCGACTGTGATGCTCCTCACAATCACGTTGCAGCCCATCTCAACCCATCTCAACTCCCTTCCAAAGGGGCGCTTGCACTCACAGCAGCCTTGAAGGCTTCAAAGGCCTTGCGGGGAAGGTAGGAGAAGGTGGTACCGCTGTCCATGACCACCCCGTACCCCGACTGTGATGCTCCTCACAATCACGTTGCAGCCCATCTCAACCCATCTCAACTCCCTTCCAAAGGGGCGCTTGCACTCACAGCAGCCTTGAAGGCTTCAAAGGCCTTGCGGGGAAGGTAGGAGAAGGTGGTACCGCTGTCCATGACCACCCCGTACCCCGACTGTGATGCTCCTCACAATCACGTTGCAGCCCATCTCAACCCATCTCAACTCCCTTCCAAAGGGGCGCTTGCACTCACAGCAGCCTTGAAGGCTTCAAAGGCCTTGCGGGGAAGGTAGGAGAAGGTGGTACCGCTGTCCATGACCACCCCGTACCCCGACTGTGATGCTCCTCACAATCACGTTGCAGCCCATCTCAACCCATCTCAACTCCCTTCCAAAGGGGCGCTTGCACTCACAGCAGCCTTGAAGGCTTCAAAGGCCTTGCGGGGAAGGTAGGAGAAGGTGGTACCGCTGTCCATGACCACCCCGTACCCCGACTGTGATGCTCCTCACAATCACGTTGCAGCCCATCTCAACCCATCTCAACTCCCTTCCAAAGGGGCGCTTGCACTCACAGCAGCCTTGAAGGCTTCAAAGGCCTTGCGGGGAAGGTAGGAGAAGGTGGTACCGCTGTCCATGACCACCCCGTACCCCGACTGTGATGCTCCTCACAATCACGTTGCAGCCCATCTCAACCCATCTCAACTCCCTTCCAAAGGGGCGCTTGCACTCACAGCAGCCTTGAAGGCTTCAAAGGCCTTGCGGGGAAGGTAGGAGAAGGTGGTACCGCTGTCCATGACCACCCCGTACCCCGACTGTGATGCTCCTCACAATCACGTTGCAGCCCATCTCAACCCATCTCAACTCCCTTCCAAAGGGGCGCTTGCACTCACAGCAGCCTTGAAGGCTTCAAAGGCCTTGCGGGGAAGGTAGGAGAAGGTGGTACCGCTGTCCATGACCACCCCGTACCCCGACTGTGATGCTCCTCACAATCACGTTGCAGCCCATCTCAACCCATCTCAACTCCCTTCCAAAGGGGCGCTTGCACTCACAGCAGCCTTGAAGGCTTCAAAGGCCTTGCGGGGAAGGTAGGAGAAGGTGGTACCGCTGTCCATGACCACCCCGTACCCCGACTGTGATGCTCCTCACAATCACGTTGCAGCCCATCTCAACCCATCTCAACTCCCTTCCAAAGGGGCGCTTGCACTCACAGCAGCCTTGAAGGCTTCAAAGGCCTTGCGGGGAAGGTAGGAGAAGGTGGTACCGCTGTCCATGACCACCCCGTACCCCGACTGTGATGCTCCTCACAATCACGTTGCAGCCCATCTCAACCCATCTCAACTCCCTTCCAAAGGGGCGCTTGCACTCACAGCAGCCTTGAAGGCTTCAAAGGCCTTGCGGGGAAGGTAGGAGAAGGTGGTACCGCTGTCCATGACCACCCCGTACCCCGACTGTGATGCTCCTCACAATCACGTTGCAGCCCATCTCAACCCATCTCAACTCCCTTCCAAAGGGGCGCTTGCACTCACAGCAGCCTTGAAGGCTTCAAAGGCCTTGCGGGGAAGGTAGGAGAAGGTGGTACCGCTGTCCATGACCACCCCGTACCCCGACTGTGATGCTCCTCACAATCACGTTGCAGCCCATCTCAACCCATCTCAACTCCCTTCCAAAGGGGCGCTTGCACTCACAGCAGCCTTGAAGGCTTCAAAGGCCTTGCGGGGAAGGTAGGAGAAGGTGGTACCGCTGTCCATGACCACCCCGTACCCCGACTGTGATGCTCCTCACAATCACGTTGCAGCCCATCTCAACCCATCTCAACTCCCTTCCAAAGGGGCGCTTGCACTCACAGCAGCCTTGAAGGCTTCAAAGGCCTTGCGGGGAAGGTAGGAGAAGGTGGTACCGCTGTCCATGACCACCCCGTACCCCGACTGTGATGCTCCTCACAATCACGTTGCAGCCCATCTCAACCCATCTCAACTCCCTTCCAAAGGGGCGCTTGCACTCACAGCAGCCTTGAAGGCTTCAAAGGCCTTGCGGGGAAGGTAGGAGAAGGTGGTACCGCTGTCCATGACCACCCCGTACCCCGACTGTGATGCTCCTCACAATCACGTTGCAGCCCATCTCAACCCATCTCAACTCCCTTCCAAAGGGGCGCTTGCACTCACAGCAGCCTTGAAGGCTTCAAAGGCCTTGCGGGGAAGGTAGGAGAAGGTGGTACCGCTGTCCATGACCACCCCGTACCCCGACTGTGATGCTCCTCACAATCACGTTGCAGCCCATCTCAACCCATCTCAACTCCCTTCCAAAGGGGCGCTTGCACTCACAGCAGCCTTGAAGGCTTCAAAGGCCTTGCGGGGAAGGTAGGAGAAGGTGGTACCGCTGTCCATGACCACCCCGTACCCCGACTGTGATGCTCCTCACAATCACGTTGCAGCCCATCTCAACCCATCTCAACTCCCTTCCAAAGGGGCGCTTGCACTCACAGCAGCCTTGAAGGCTTCAAAGGCCTTGCGGGGAAGGTAGGAGAAGGTGGTACCGCTGTCCATGACCACCCCGTACCCCGACTGTGATGCTCCTCACAATCACGTTGCAGCCCATCTCAACCCATCTCAACTCCCTTCCAAAGGGGCGCTTGCACTCACAGCAGCCTTGAAGGCTTCAAAGGCCTTGCGGGGAAGGTAGGAGAAGGTGGTACCGCTGTCCATGACCACCCCGTACCCCGACTGTGATGCTCCTCACAATCACGTTGCAGCCCATCTCAACCCATCTCAACTCCCTTCCAAAGGGGCGCTTGCACTCACAGCAGCCTTGAAGGCTTCAAAGGCCTTGCGGGGAAGGTAGGAGAAGGTGGTACCGCTGTCCATGACCACCCCGTACCCCGACTGTGATGCTCCTCACAATCACGTTGCAGCCCATCTCAACCCATCTCAACTCCCTTCCAAAGGGGCGCTTGCACTCACAGCAGCCTTGAAGGCTTCAAAGGCCTTGCGGGGAAGGTAGGAGAAGGTGGTACCGCTGTCCATGACCACCCCGTACCCCGACTGTGATGCTCCTCACAATCACGTTGCAGCCCATCTCAACCCATCTCAACTCCCTTCCAAAGGGGCGCTTGCACTCACAGCAGCCTTGAAGGCTTCAAAGGCCTTGCGGGGAAGGTAGGAGAAGGTGGTACCGCTGTCCATGACCACCCCGTACCCCGACTGTGATGCTCCTCACAATCACGTTGCAGCCCATCTCAACCCATCTCAACTCCCTTCCAAAGGGGCGCTTGCACTCACAGCAGCCTTGAAGGCTTCAAAGGCCTTGCGGGGAAGGTAGGAGAAGGTGGTACCGCTGTCCATGACCACCCCGTACCCCGACTGTGATGCTCCTCACAATCACGTTGCAGCCCATCTCAACCCATCTCAACTCCCTTCCAAAGGGGCGCTTGCACTCACAGCAGCCTTGAAGGCTTCAAAGGCCTTGCGGGGAAGGTAGGAGAAGGTGGTACCGCTGTCCATGACCACCCCGTACCCCGACTGTGATGCTCCTCACAATCACGTTGCAGCCCATCTCAACCCATCTCAACTCCCTTCCAAAGGGGCGCTTGCACTCACAGCAGCCTTGAAGGCTTCAAAGGCCTTGCGGGGAAGGTAGGAGAAGGTGGTACCGCTGTCCATGACCACCCCGTACCCCGACTGTGATGCTCCTCACAATCACGTTGCAGCCCATCTCAACCCATCTCAACTCCCTTCCAAAGGGGCGCTTGCACTCACAGCAGCCTTGAAGGCTTCAAAGGCCTTGCGGGGAAGGTAGGAGAAGGTGGTACCGCTGTCCATGACCACCCCGTACCCCGACTGTGATGCTCCTCACAATCACGTTGCAGCCCATCTCAACCCATCTCAACTCCCTTCCAAAGGGGCGCTTGCACTCACAGCAGCCTTGAAGGCTTCAAAGGCCTTGCGGGGAAGGTAGGAGAAGGTGGTACCGCTGTCCATGACCACCCCGTACCCCGACTGTGATGCTCCTCACAATCACGTTGCAGCCCATCTCAACCCATCTCAACTCCCTTCCAAAGGGGCGCTTGCACTCACAGCAGCCTTGAAGGCTTCAAAGGCCTTGCGGGGAAGGTAGGAGAAGGTGGTACCGCTGTCCATGACCACCCCGTACCCCGACTGTGATGCTCCTCACAATCACGTTGCAGCCCATCTCAACCCATCTCAACTCCCTTCCAAAGGGGCGCTTGCACTCACAGCAGCCTTGAAGGCTTCAAAGGCCTTGCGGGGAAGGTAGGAGAAGGTGGTACCGCTGTCCATGACCACCCCGTACCCCGACTGTGATGCTCCTCACAATCACGTTGCAGCCCATCTCAACCCATCTCAACTCCCTTCCAAAGGGGCGCTTGCACTCACAGCAGCCTTGAAGGCTTCAAAGGCCTTGCGGGGAAGGTAGGAGAAGGTGGTACCGCTGTCCATGACCACCCCGTACCCCGACTGTGATGCTCCTCACAATCACGTTGCAGCCCATCTCAACCCATCTCAACTCCCTTCCAAAGGGGCGCTTGCACTCACAGCAGCCTTGAAGGCTTCAAAGGCCTTGCGGGGAAGGTAGGAGAAGGTGGTACCGCTGTCCATGACCACCCCGTACCCCGACTGTGATGCTCCTCACAATCACGTTGCAGCCCATCTCAACCCATCTCAACTCCCTTCCAAAGGGGCGCTTGCACTCACAGCAGCCTTGAAGGCTTCAAAGGCCTTGCGGGGAAGGTAGGAGAAGGTGGTACCGCTGTCCATGACCACCCCGTACCCCGACTGTGATGCTCCTCACAATCACGTTGCAGCCCATCTCAACCCATCTCAACTCCCTTCCAAAGGGGCGCTTGCACTCACAGCAGCCTTGAAGGCTTCAAAGGCCTTGCGGGGAAGGTAGGAGAAGGTGGTACCGCTGTCCATGACCACCCCGTACCCCGACTGTGATGCTCCTCACAATCACGTTGCAGCCCATCTCAACCCATCTCAACTCCCTTCCAAAGGGGCGCTTGCACTCACAGCAGCCTTGAAGGCTTCAAAGGCCTTGCGGGGAAGGTAGGAGAAGGTGGTACCGCTGTCCATGACCACCCCGTACCCCGACTGTGATGCTCCTCACAATCACGTTGCAGCCCATCTCAACCCATCTCAACTCCCTTCCAAAGGGGCGCTTGCACTCACAGCAGCCTTGAAGGCTTCAAAGGCCTTGCGGGGAAGGTAGGAGAAGGTGGTACCGCTGTCCATGACCACCCCGTACCCCGACTGTGATGCTCCTCACAATCACGTTGCAGCCCATCTCAACCCATCTCAACTCCCTTCCAAAGGGGCGCTTGCACTCACAGCAGCCTTGAAGGCTTCAAAGGCCTTGCGGGGAAGGTAGGAGAAGGTGGTACCGCTGTCCATGACCACCCCGTACCCCGACTGTGATGCTCCTCACAATCACGTTGCAGCCCATCTCAACCCATCTCAACTCCCTTCCAAAGGGGCGCTTGCACTCACAGCAGCCTTGAAGGCTTCAAAGGCCTTGCGGGGAAGGTAGGAGAAGGTGGTACCGCTGTCCATGACCACCCCGTACCCCGACTGTGATGCTCCTCACAATCACGTTGCAGCCCATCTCAACCCATCTCAACTCCCTTCCAAAGGGGCGCTTGCACTCACAGCAGCCTTGAAGGCTTCAAAGGCCTTGCGGGGAAGGTAGGAGAAGGTGGTACCGCTGTCCATGACCACCCCGTACCCCGACTGTGATGCTCCTCACAATCACGTTGCAGCCCATCTCAACCCATCTCAACTCCCTTCCAAAGGGGCGCTTGCACTCACAGCAGCCTTGAAGGCTTCAAAGGCCTTGCGGGGAAGGTAGGAGAAGGTGGTACCGCTGTCCATGACCACCCCGTACCCCGACTGTGATGCTCCTCACAATCACGTTGCAGCCCATCTCAACCCATCTCAACTCCCTTCCAAAGGGGCGCTTGCACTCACAGCAGCCTTGAAGGCTTCAAAGGCCTTGCGGGGAAGGTAGGAGAAGGTGGTACCGCTGTCCATGACCACCCCGTACCCCGACTGTGATGCTCCTCACAATCACGTTGCAGCCCATCTCAACCCATCTCAACTCCCTTCCAAAGGGGCGCTTGCACTCACAGCAGCCTTGAAGGCTTCAAAGGCCTTGCGGGGAAGGTAGGAGAAGGTGGTACCGCTGTCCATGACCACCCCGTACCCCGACTGTGATGCTCCTCACAATCACGTTGCAGCCCATCTCAACCCATCTCAACTCCCTTCCAAAGGGGCGCTTGCACTCACAGCAGCCTTGAAGGCTTCAAAGGCCTTGCGGGGAAGGTAGGAGAAGGTGGTACCGCTGTCCATGACCACCCCGTACCCCGACTGTGATGCTCCTCACAATCACGTTGCAGCCCATCTCAACCCATCTCAACTCCCTTCCAAAGGGGCGCTTGCACTCACAGCAGCCTTGAAGGCTTCAAAGGCCTTGCGGGGAAGGTAGGAGAAGGTGGTACCGCTGTCCATGACCACCCCGTACCCCGACTGTGATGCTCCTCACAATCACGTTGCAGCCCATCTCAACCCATCTCAACTCCCTTCCAAAGGGGCGCTTGCACTCACAGCAGCCTTGAAGGCTTCAAAGGCCTTGCGGGGAAGGTAGGAGAAGGTGGTACCGCTGTCCATGACCACCCCGTACCCCGACTGTGATGCTCCTCACAATCACGTTGCAGCCCATCTCAACCCATCTCAACTCCCTTCCAAAGGGGCGCTTGCACTCACAGCAGCCTTGAAGGCTTCAAAGGCCTTGCGGGGAAGGTAGGAGAAGGTGGTACCGCTGTCCATGACCACCCCGTACCCCGACTGTGATGCTCCTCACAATCACGTTGCAGCCCATCTCAACCCATCTCAACTCCCTTCCAAAGGGGCGCTTGCACTCACAGCAGCCTTGAAGGCTTCAAAGGCCTTGCGGGGAAGGTAGGAGAAGGTGGTACCGCTGTCCATGACCACCCCGTACCCCGACTGTGATGCTCCTCACAATCACGTTGCAGCCCATCTCAACCCATCTCAACTCCCTTCCAAAGGGGCGCTTGCACTCACAGCAGCCTTGAAGGCTTCAAAGGCCTTGCGGGGAAGGTAGGAGAAGGTGGTACCGCTGTCCATGACCACCCCGTACCCCGACTGTGATGCTCCTCACAATCACGTTGCAGCCCATCTCAACCCATCTCAACTCCCTTCCAAAGGGGCGCTTGCACTCACAGCAGCCTTGAAGGCTTCAAAGGCCTTGCGGGGAAGGTAGGAGAAGGTGGTACCGCTGTCCATGACCACCCCGTACCCCGACTGTGATGCTCCTCACAATCACGTTGCAGCCCATCTCAACCCATCTCAACTCCCTTCCAAAGGGGCGCTTGCACTCACAGCAGCCTTGAAGGCTTCAAAGGCCTTGCGGGGAAGGTAGGAGAAGGTGGTACCGCTGTCCATGACCACCCCGTACCCCGACTGTGATGCTCCTCACAATCACGTTGCAGCCCATCTCAACCCATCTCAACTCCCTTCCAAAGGGGCGCTTGCACTCACAGCAGCCTTGAAGGCTTCAAAGGCCTTGCGGGGAAGGTAGGAGAAGGTGGTACCGCTGTCCATGACCACCCCGTACCCCGACTGTGATGCTCCTCACAATCACGTTGCAGCCCATCTCAACCCATCTCAACTCCCTTCCAAAGGGGCGCTTGCACTCACAGCAGCCTTGAAGGCTTCAAAGGCCTTGCGGGGAAGGTAGGAGAAGGTGGTACCGCTGTCCATGACCACCCCGTACCCCGACTGTGATGCTCCTCACAATCACGTTGCAGCCCATCTCAACCCATCTCAACTCCCTTCCAAAGGGGCGCTTGCACTCACAGCAGCCTTGAAGGCTTCAAAGGCCTTGCGGGGAAGGTAGGAGAAGGTGGTACCGCTGTCCATGACCACCCCGTACCCCGACTGTGATGCTCCTCACAATCACGTTGCAGCCCATCTCAACCCATCTCAACTCCCTTCCAAAGGGGCGCTTGCACTCACAGCAGCCTTGAAGGCTTCAAAGGCCTTGCGGGGAAGGTAGGAGAAGGTGGTACCGCTGTCCATGACCACCCCGTACCCCGACTGTGATGCTCCTCACAATCACGTTGCAGCCCATCTCAACCCATCTCAACTCCCTTCCAAAGGGGCGCTTGCACTCACAGCAGCCTTGAAGGCTTCAAAGGCCTTGCGGGGAAGGTAGGAGAAGGTGGTACCGCTGTCCATGACCACCCCGTACCCCGACTGTGATGCTCCTCACAATCACGTTGCAGCCCATCTCAACCCATCTCAACTCCCTTCCAAAGGGGCGCTTGCACTCACAGCAGCCTTGAAGGCTTCAAAGGCCTTGTGGGGAAGGTAGGAGAAGGTGGTACCGCTGTCCATGACCACCCCGTACCCCGACTGTGATGCTCCTCACAATCACGTTGCAGCCCATCTCAACCCATCTCAACTCCCTTCCAAAGGGGCGCTTGCACTCACAGCAGCCTTGAAGGCTTCAAAGGCCTTGCGGGGAAGGTAGGAGAAGGTGGTACCGCTGTCCATGACCACCCCGTACCCCGACTGTGATGCTCCTCACAATCACGTTGCAGCCCATCTCAACCCATCTCAACTCCCTTCCAAAGGGGCGCTTGCACTCACAGCAGCCTTGAAGGCTTCAAAGGCCTTGCGGGGAAGGTAGGAGAAGGTGGTACCGCTGTCCATGACCACCCCGTACCCCGACTGTGATGCTCCTCACAATCACGTTGCAGCCCATCTCAACCCATCTCAACTCCCTTCCAAAGGGGCGCTTGCACTCACAGCAGCCTTGAAGGCTTCAAAGGCCTTGCGGGGAAGGTAGGAGAAGGTGGTACCGCTGTCCATGACCACCCCGTACCCCGACTGTGATGCTCCTCACAATCACGTTGCAGCCCATCTCAACCCATCTCAACTCCCTTCCAAAGGGGCGCTTGCACTCACAGCAGCCTTGAAGGCTTCAAAGGCCTTGCGGGGAAGGTAGGAGAAGGTGGTACCGCTGTCCATGACCACCCCGTACCCCGACTGTGATGCTCCTCACAATCACGTTGCAGCCCATCTCAACCCATCTCAACTCCCTTCCAAAGGGGCGCTTGCACTCACAGCAGCCTTGAAGGCTTCAAAGGCCTTGCGGGGAAGGTAGGAGAAGGTGGTACCGCTGTCCATGACCACCCCGTACCCCGACTGTGATGCTCCTCACAATCACGTTGCAGCCCATCTCAACCCATCTCAACTCCCTTCCAAAGGGGCGCTTGCACTCACAGCAGCCTTGAAGGCTTCAAAGGCCTTGCGGGGAAGGTAGGAGAAGGTGGTACCGCTGTCCATGACCACCCCGTACCCCGACTGTGATGCTCCTCACAATCACGTTGCAGCCCATCTCAACCCATCTCAACTCCCTTCCAAAGGGGCGCTTGCACTCACAGCAGCCTTGAAGGCTTCAAAGGCCTTGCGGGGAAGGTAGGAGAAGGTGGTACCGCTGTCCATGACCACCCCGTACCCCGACTGTGATGCTCCTCACAATCACGTTGCAGCCCATCTCAACCCATCTCAACTCCCTTCCAAAGGGGCGCTTGCACTCACAGCAGCCTTGAAGGCTTCAAAGGCCTTGCGGGGAAGGTAGGAGAAGGTGGTACCGCTGTCCATGACCACCCCGTACCCCGACTGTGATGCTCCTCACAATCACGTTGCAGCCCATCTCAACCCATCTCAACTCCCTTCCAAAGGGGCGCTTGCACTCACAGCAGCCTTGAAGGCTTCAAAGGCCTTGCGGGGAAGGTAGGAGAAGGTGGTACCGCTGTCCATGACCACCCCGTACCCCGACTGTGATGCTCCTCACAATCACGTTGCAGCCCATCTCAACCCATCTCAACTCCCTTCCAAAGGGGCGCTTGCACTCACAGCAGCCTTGAAGGCTTCAAAGGCCTTGCGGGGAAGGTAGGAGAAGGTGGTACCGCTGTCCATGACCACCCCGTACCCCGACTGTGATGCTCCTCACAATCACGTTGCAGCCCATCTCAACCCATCTCAACTCCCTTCCAAAGGGGCGCTTGCACTCACAGCAGCCTTGAAGGCTTCAAAGGCCTTGCGGGGAAGGTAGGAGAAGGTGGTACCGCTGTCCATGACCACCCCGTACCCCGACTGTGATGCTCCTCACAATCACGTTGCAGCCCATCTCAACCCATCTCAACTCCCTTCCAAAGGGGCGCTTGCACTCACAGCAGCCTTGAAGGCTTCAAAGGCCTTGCGGGGAAGGTAGGAGAAGGTGGTACCGCTGTCCATGACCACCCCGTACCCCGACTGTGATGCTCCTCACAATCACGTTGCAGCCCATCTCAACCCATCTCAACTCCCTTCCAAAGGGGCGCTTGCACTCACAGCAGCCTTGAAGGCTTCAAAGGCCTTGCGGGGAAGGTAGGAGAAGGTGGTACCGCTGTCCATGACCACCCCGTACCCCGACTGTGATGCTCCTCACAATCACGTTGCAGCCCATCTCAACCCATCTCAACTCCCTTCCAAAGGGGCGCTTGCACTCACAGCAGCCTTGAAGGCTTCAAAGGCCTTGCGGGGAAGGTAGGAGAAGGTGGTACCGCTGTCCATGACCACCCCGTACCCCGACTGTGATGCTCCTCACAATCACGTTGCAGCCCATCTCAACCCATCTCAACTCCCTTCCAAAGGGGCGCTTGCACTCACAGCAGCCTTGAAGGCTTCAAAGTCCTTGCGGGGAAGGTAGGAGAAGGTGGTACCGCTGTCCATGACCACCCCGTACCCCGACTGTGATGCTCCTCACAATCACGTTGCAGCCCATCTCAACCCATCTCAACTCCCTTCCAAAGGGGCGCTTGCACTCACAGCAGCCTTGAAGGCTTCAAAGGCCTTGCGGGGAAGGTAGGAGAAGGTGGTACCGCTGTCCATGACCACCCCGTACCCCGACTGTGATGCTCCTCACAATCACGTTGCAGCCCATCTCAACCCATCTCAACTCCCTTCCAAAGGGGCGCTTGCACTCACAGCAGCCTTGAAGGCTTCAAAGGCCTTGCGGGGAAGGTAGGAGAAGGTGGTACCGCTGTCCATGACCACCCCGTACCCCGACTGTGATGCTCCTCACAATCACGTTGCAGCCCATCTCAACCCATCTCAACTCCCTTCCAAAGGGGCGCTTGCACTCACAGCAGCCTTGAAGGCTTCAAAGGCCTTGCGGGGAAGGTAGGAGAAGGTGGTACCGCTGTCCATGACCACCCCGTACCCCGACTGTGATGCTCCTCACAATCACGTTGCAGCCCATCTCAACCCATCTCAACTCCCTTCCAAAGGGGCGCTTGCACTCACAGCAGCCTTGAAGGCTTCAAAGGCCTTGCGGGGAAGGTAGGAGAAGGTGGTACCGCTGTCCATGACCACCCCGTACCCCGACTGTGATGCTCCTCACAATCACGTTGCAGCCCATCTCAACCCATCTCAACTCCCTTCCAAAGGGGCGCTTGCACTCACAGCAGCCTTGAAGGCTTCAAAGGCCTTGCGGGGAAGGTAGGAGAAGGTGGTACCGCTGTCCATGACCACCCCGTACCCCGACTGTGATGCTCCTCACAATCACGTTGCAGCCCATCTCAACCCATCTCAACTCCCTTCCAAAGGGGCGCTTGCACTCACAGCAGCCTTGAAGGCTTCAAAGGCCTTGCGGGGAAGGTAGGAGAAGGTGGTACCGCTGTCCATGACCACCCCGTACCCCGACTGTGATGCTCCTCACAATCACGTTGCAGCCCATCTCAACCCATCTCAACTCCCTTCCAAAGGGGCGCTTGCACTCACAGCAGCCTTGAAGGCTTCAAAGGCCTTGCGGGGAAGGTAGGAGAAGGTGGTACCGCTGTCCATGACCACCCCGTACCCCGACTGTGATGCTCCTCACAATCACGTTGCAGCCCATCTCAACCCATCTCAACTCCCTTCCAAAGGGGCGCTTGCACTCACAGCAGCCTTGAAGGCTTCAAAGGCCTTGCGGGGAAGGTAGGAGAAGGTGGTACCGCTGTCCATGACCACCCCGTACCCCGACTGTGATGCTCCTCACAATCACGTTGCAGCCCATCTCAACCCATCTCAACTCCCTTCCAAAGGGGCGCTTGCACTCACAGCAGCCTTGAAGGCTTCAAAGGCCTTGCGGGGAAGGTAGGAGAAGGTGGTACCGCTGTCCATGACCACCCCGTACCCCGACTGTGATGCTCCTCACAATCACGTTGCAGCCCATCTCAACCCATCTCAACTCCCTTCCAAAGGGGCGCTTGCACTCACAGCAGCCTTGAAGGCTTCAAAGGCCTTGCGGGGAAGGTAGGAGAAGGTGGTACCGCTGTCCATGACCACCCCGTACCCCGACTGTGATGCTCCTCACAATCACGTTGCAGCCCATCTCAACCCATCTCAACTCCCTTCCAAAGGGGCGCTTGCACTCACAGCAGCCTTGAAGGCTTCAAAGGCCTTGCGGGGAAGGTAGGAGAAGGTGGTACCGCTGTCCATGACCACCCCGTACCCCGACTGTGATGCTCCTCACAATCACGTTGCAGCCCATCTCAACCCATCTCAACTCCCTTCCAAAGGGGCGCTTGCACTCACAGCAGCCTTGAAGGCTTCAAAGGCCTTGCGGGGAAGGTAGGAGAAGGTGGTACCGCTGTCCATGACCACCCCGTACCCCGACTGTGATGCTCCTCACAATCACGTTGCAGCCCATCTCAACCCATCTCAACTCCCTTCCAAAGGGGCGCTTGCACTCACAGCAGCCTTGAAGGCTTCAAAGGCCTTGCGGGGAAGGTAGGAGAAGGTGGTACCGCTGTCCATGACCACCCCGTACCCCGACTGTGATGCTCCTCACAATCACGTTGCAGCCCATCTCAACCCATCTCAACTCCCTTCCAAAGGGGCGCTTGCACTCACAGCAGCCTTGAAGGCTTCAAAGGCCTTGCGGGGAAGGTAGGAGAAGGTGGTACCGCTGTCCATGACCACCCCGTACCCCGACTGTGATGCTCCTCACAATCACGTTGCAGCCCATCTCAACCCATCTCAACTCCCTTCCAAAGGGGCGCTTGCACTCACAGCAGCCTTGAAGGCTTCAAAGGCCTTGCGGGGAAGGTAGGAGAAGGTGGTACCGCTGTCCATGACCACCCCGTACCCCGACTGTGATGCTCCTCACAATCACGTTGCAGCCCATCTCAACCCATCTCAACTCCCTTCCAAAGGGGCGCTTGCACTCACAGCAGCCTTGAAGGCTTCAAAGGCCTTGCGGGGAAGGTAGGAGAAGGTGGTACCGCTGTCCATGACCACCCCGTACCCCGACTGTGATGCTCCTCACAATCACGTTGCAGCCCATCTCAACCCATCTCAACTCCCTTCCAAAGGGGCGCTTGCACTCACAGCAGCCTTGAAGGCTTCAAAGGCCTTGCGGGGAAGGTAGGAGAAGGTGGTACCGCTGTCCATGACCACCCCGTACCCCGACTGTGATGCTCCTCACAATCACGTTGCAGCCCATCTCAACCCATCTCAACTCCCTTCCAAAGGGGCGCTTGCACTCACAGCAGCCTTGAAGGCTTCAAAGGCCTTGCGGGGAAGGTAGGAGAAGGTGGTACCGCTGTCCATGACCACCCCGTACCCCGACTGTGATGCTCCTCACAATCACGTTGCAGCCCATCTCAACCCATCTCAACTCCCTTCCAAAGGGGCGCTTGCACTCACAGCAGCCTTGAAGGCTTCAAAGGCCTTGCGGGGAAGGTAGGAGAAGGTGGTACCGCTGTCCATGACCACCCCGTACCCCGACTGTGATGCTCCTCACAATCACGTTGCAGCCCATCTCAACCCATCTCAACTCCCTTCCAAAGGGGCGCTTGCACTCACAGCAGCCTTGAAGGCTTCAAAGGCCTTGCGGGGAAGGTAGGAGAAGGTGGTACCGCTGTCCATGACCACCCCGTACCCCGACTGTGATGCTCCTCACAATCACGTTGCAGCCCATCTCAACCCATCTCAACTCCCTTCCAAAGGGGCGCTTGCACTCACAGCAGCCTTGAAGGCTTCAAAGGCCTTGCGGGGAAGGTAGGAGAAGGTGGTACCGCTGTCCATGACCACCCCGTACCCCGACTGTGATGCTCCTCACAATCACGTTGCAGCCCATCTCAACCCATCTCAACTCCCTTCCAAAGGGGCGCTTGCACTCACAGCAGCCTTGAAGGCTTCAAAGGCCTTGCGGGGAAGGTAGGAGAAGGTGGTACCGCTGTCCATGACCACCCCGTACCCCGACTGTGATGCTCCTCACAATCACGTTGCAGCCCATCTCAACCCATCTCAACTCCCTTCCAAAGGGGCGCTTGCACTCACAGCAGCCTTGAAGGCTTCAAAGGCCTTGCGGGGAAGGTAGGAGAAGGTGGTACCGCTGTCCATGACCACCCCGTACCCCGACTGTGATGCTCCTCACAATCACGTTGCAGCCCATCTCAACCCATCTCAACTCCCTTCCAAAGGGGCGCTTGCACTCACAGCAGCCTTGAAGGCTTCAAAGGCCTTGCGGGGAAGGTAGGAGAAGGTGGTACCGCTGTCCATGACCACCCCGTACCCCGACTGTGATGCTCCTCACAATCACGTTGCAGCCCATCTCAACCCATCTCAACTCCCTTCCAAAGGGGCGCTTGCACTCACAGCAGCCTTGAAGGCTTCAAAGGCCTTGCGGGGAAGGTAGGAGAAGGTGGTACCGCTGTCCATGACCACCCCGTACCCCGACTGTGATGCTCCTCACAATCACGTTGCAGCCCATCTCAACCCATCTCAACTCCCTTCCAAAGGGGCGCTTGCACTCACAGCAGCCTTGAAGGCTTCAAAGGCCTTGCGGGGAAGGTAGGAGAAGGTGGTACCGCTGTCCATGACCACCCCGTACCCCGACTGTGATGCTCCTCACAATCACGTTGCAGCCCATCTCAACCCATCTCAACTCCCTTCCAAAGGGGCGCTTGCACTCACAGCAGCCTTGAAGGCTTCAAAGGCCTTGCGGGGAAGGTAGGAGAAGGTGGTACCGCTGTCCATGACCACCCCGTACCCCGACTGTGATGCTCCTCACAATCACGTTGCAGCCCATCTCAACCCATCTCAACTCCCTTCCAAAGGGGCGCTTGCACTCACAGCAGCCTTGAAGGCTTCAAAGGCCTTGCGGGGAAGGTAGGAGAAGGTGGTACCGCTGTCCATGACCACCCCGTACCCCGACTGTGATGCTCCTCACAATCACGTTGCAGCCCATCTCAACCCATCTCAACTCCCTTCCAAAGGGGCGCTTGCACTCACAGCAGCCTTGAAGGCTTCAAAGGCCTTGCGGGGAAGGTAGGAGAAGGTGGTACCGCTGTCCATGACCACCCCGTACCCCGACTGTGATGCTCCTCACAATCACGTTGCAGCCCATCTCAACCCATCTCAACTCCCTTCCAAAGGGGCGCTTGCACTCACAGCAGCCTTGAAGGCTTCAAAGGCCTTGCGGGGAAGGTAGGAGAAGGTGGTACCGCTGTCCATGACCACCCCGTACCCCGACTGTGATGCTCCTCACAATCACGTTGCAGCCCATCTCAACCCATCTCAACTCCCTTCCAAAGGGGCGCTTGCACTCACAGCAGCCTTGAAGGCTTCAAAGGCCTTGCGGGGAAGGTAGGAGAAGGTGGTACCGCTGTCCATGACCACCCCGTACCCCGACTGTGATGCTCCTCACAATCACGTTGCAGCCCATCTCAACCCATCTCAACTCCCTTCCAAAGGGGCGCTTGCACTCACAGCAGCCTTGAAGGCTTCAAAGGCCTTGCGGGGAAGGTAGGAGAAGGTGGTACCGCTGTCCATGACCACCCCGTACCCCGACTGTGATGCTCCTCACAATCACGTTGCAGCCCATCTCAACCCATCTCAACTCCCTTCCAAAGGGGCGCTTGCACTCACAGCAGCCTTGAAGGCTTCAAAGGCCTTGCGGGGAAGGTAGGAGAAGGTGGTACCGCTGTCCATGACCACCCCGTACCCCGACTGTGATGCTCCTCACAATCACGTTGCAGCCCATCTCAACCCATCTCAACTCCCTTCCAAAGGGGCGCTTGCACTCACAGCAGCCTTGAAGGCTTCAAAGGCCTTGCGGGGAAGGTAGGAGAAGGTGGTACCGCTGTCCATGACCACCCCGTACCCCGACTGTGATGCTCCTCACAATCACGTTGCAGCCCATCTCAACCCATCTCAACTCCCTTCCAAAGGGGCGCTTGCACTCACAGCAGCCTTGAAGGCTTCAAAGGCCTTGCGGGGAAGGTAGGAGAAGGTGGTACCGCTGTCCATGACCACCCCGTACCCCGACTGTGATGCTCCTCACAATCACGTTGCAGCCCATCTCAACCCATCTCAACTCCCTTCCAAAGGGGCGCTTGCACTCACAGCAGCCTTGAAGGCTTCAAAGGCCTTGCGGGGAAGGTAGGAGAAGGTGGTACCGCTGTCCATGACCACCCCGTACCCCGACTGTGATGCTCCTCACAATCACGTTGCAGCCCATCTCAACCCATCTCAACTCCCTTCCAAAGGGGCGCTTGCACTCACAGCAGCCTTGAAGGCTTCAAAGGCCTTGCGGGGAAGGTAGGAGAAGGTGGTACCGCTGTCCATGACCACCCCGTACCCCGACTGTGATGCTCCTCACAATCACGTTGCAGCCCATCTCAACCCATCTCAACTCCCTTCCAAAGGGGCGCTTGCACTCACAGCAGCCTTGAAGGCTTCAAAGGCCTTGCGGGGAAGGTAGGAGAAGGTGGTACCGCTGTCCATGACCACCCCGTACCCCGACTGTGATGCTCCTCACAATCACGTTGCAGCCCATCTCAACCCATCTCAACTCCCTTCCAAAGGGGCGCTTGCACTCACAGCAGCCTTGAAGGCTTCAAAGGCCTTGCGGGGAAGGTAGGAGAAGGTGGTACCGCTGTCCATGACCACCCCGTACCCCGACCGGAACACCGACATGTCCAGAGGCAGCGGCTTGCCAGCCACTGTGATGGCGTTCAGAATCACGTTGTAGTACGTGCCGCCACTGCAGTACAGAGGGAAGAGTGGGAGGAGGGAAGCGGGAGGGTAACCTTTGAGTCCACTCGAGAGGCTTGCCGGCCACCGTGATGGCGCTCGGAATCACGTTGTAGTACGTGCCGCCACTGCTGTGCAGGGGGGAGGGAGAGGGAAAGGCTAATTTTGTTGAGTCGAATCAAGAGGCTTGCCGTCCATCTTGAATCGTGATTGATGGCCTTCAGAATCACGTTGTAGTAGGGTACGTGGGCCCACTGCGGTACAGGGGGGCAAGGGGGGGGAAAAAGGATACGGGACGGGAGTGGGGAGTGAATGCGTGGGAGATTCAGCTCCTTGATTGGTGCTGTCACTGCAGTACGGAGGTGAGAGGGAGGGAAGGGGGAGATGGAGGGGCGGAGGGGGAGGGGTCCGTAGGAAGAGGGGGAATGGGAGGAGGGGATATGGGACGGGAGTATGGAAAGTGAATACCTAGGCCCTTCAGCCCCACTTGTTCTCTACTAAATCTAATTCACTCGTCCCTAACGTCTCGTGTTTTGTGGGGATGAAACACGCGACGGAGAGGGAGAGCGGGGGGAGGGGAGGGTGAGGGTGGGGGTGAGGTGAGTGTGAGGATAAGGGTGAGGGAAAGGGAGAGGATAAGGGTGAGGATGAGAAAAAGGAGAAAATCCGAGATAAACAGAAAACCAGACACAATCAAGCACCACCCACACCCACCTGCGCATATCCATCGGTGTAAACTTCATCCCAGCAGGCGGCTGAATTGCCCCCATGATCATCGCCCCGCCGCCGCCCTCCGACCCGCCATAGCACAGCGAAAATTGCTCGTCCATAACCTTCCCCGCTCCCACCGACAGCTGGCTCACAATCCCCAGCTCCCCGCGTCCCATGCCCATGATTCCATCCGCCTTCTGCGTGTAAATGTCGCCCGTTTCGGCCAGCTCACACCCGAAGAGGATCCGCGCAGGCGGAAGGGTCGACGCGTTTCCGAAGGTGACGACGTCTGAGACGATTAGCCCGCTGCTGCTGCTGTTCTCCGCGTAGTGCCGGTCGTACGAGCACTCGTCTGAGTTGTCCTGGCAGTCATGGTACGGGCACTGATCCGACGAGCACGGTACGAACTGGTACGTCGACGATTGCTGCGGATCGAACGGCAGGTCCTGCGGGTCGCGGTGGAGGGAGGTGGAGAGTGGTTGGAAGGGGGAGACGTGCGGGAGGGAGGAGGCGGAAGTTGGGGGGAGGAGGGAACGAAGGGAATATGGGACGAAGGGAGATTCCATGTCTGTGGTTCCAGAACACAGAGCCTGTGATCATCATATTATCATCAGGCCCAACAGGGACGGAACTAAGTGGCCGATGAAGGGGGAGCTATTGTTCGAAGGTCATTCGAGAACAACAAACGGCAAGAGGAGGAGAAATTAGAGGAGAGGTGACAAAACCAGGAAAGGAAGGGCAGCGCGAAAAAGGGACTCTGGGAGCTGGTCCGGTTGGTTAGAACTCTTTCAACACTCGCGTTATCTGGTTCCATCATTAAATGCCCAGCAACCCGGGGTTTCTGTTGACTTTTCCGGATATCAGATCTGAGCGCAACCTCTCAGGTTCAGTTACTTGACCCGATTTGCGACCCTTGGCATCATAACCACAACCAGGTAAACTTAACCCTGAATTCTAAAACCGAGTTATGAGGATTATCAATACCTGGTGGTGGCTACCGCACTCGCTGCACGAGGCACACGGCACGTAGGTCACGGTGCTGCCCGTATCCACGATCACCGCGAAGCGACGCCCGGGCGTGCCGAACCACAGGTTAGCGTAATAGTAGCTGTAAACCGAGCCGTGGAGATGCGAGATTAGAACGTGAAGAGGAGGGAGAAAAAGCACGGCGGAAGGAGGAAAAAATGGACACGCGAATTCGCCATGGAAGGACAACCCAGCGTGGGTTGTGGGTCAACCATGCATCGGATGTCCTTGCTTCTTGAAAAGGTAACAAAACGCGGGGTGTACGCTCGTGGAACCGGCGACCGAACATGAGCGGAAAAGCAACGAAGGACTTACCCTTGTGTCAGCACATGACCGTAAAGCCACATCCGCGCTTCGACCAGATTTCGCCGTGCAGGGGATGCAGAGATTCGTGTGAGAGACGGCTTGAAGTAGCCATAGTTCATTTCCGCAATAAAAGGAAGGTTTCGTTTGGTGATGCTGTCAGATTCAGTCCCACTGACTTCCAGGATCGACCGGCCAATCCCTGGTGAATCAGTGCTGGCTGCAGCTGCGCTAGGTTGAAGAACGACTAAGAATAGTAGGAATGCGAGTGGCGTAAAACAGGTGGTTGTTCGGAGACGATGATTTTGTACACGATTCATAACCGCCGAGAGAGATCGATGAAGGAAATTCATGGCTCCTGGCGAGACGATGACCAACGACGATCGTCGAAGTTCGATATGGCAATATTCTAACCTTTACAGGTCGTCAAATTCATCTTAGTTAAGCCGTCTAAGAGACGGCAGTCGTAGTCAAACCTAGGAACTGCTCTGAAACCGAGAACATGTAGCCACTTCTTGGTCAGGCAGGAAGCAGGCAACGGCAGGCGATCGAGACTCAAATCGTCGTATCCGCAGCAGAAGCCATGCAACCTCTTGAATACACTACTTTGCGTGGAGTGGAAAGCGCAGCAGCAACGGACGGAAGTAGCGAAACGCGTTCCAGAGGAGGGAGTGGTGATGGGGAGGGGGGGAGGGGAGAGGGGGGTGAGGGGAGGGGAGAAAGGAGGAAGGGAAAAGGGGGGAAGGGAGGTTGAAGAAGACTCGAGGGAGTTTAGGTGGTGGGAGATCATCCATGCCCTCCTAATTGAGGCACGGCAAAAACGAAATAATCGAGGTTGGCTTTGTGATTGGTTGGGAAGCGGGACTGCTCCCGAGCCGGGCACCAGAGGGACGTTTTGGCTCGCATGGTTTGGTTCGTCCCCCAGACTCTAAATTCTTGCACAACGATCGAAGCCCAATACAGTGATCTGGTTTGACAGGTCTGTTGAAATCACAGCGGTGTGGGAACTCTGATACAGTCCCCAGCCTCGGGGTGGCAGGCTCGACATGACTGGCTCCCGCGAGGTTGACGGAAAGACCAACGACCGACCGACAACTGACGAGGACAGCGGAGTAGGCGGAGCGGACGACCAGACTTATGCGGATAAACTGAACTGTCTCTGTGCCCCCCAACCCCAAACCCGCGCAACTAATACCTGCCCGCCATGTTGCGCGGCACGAATTGCTGGAACGCGCTTGGTCTGGGGTGGTGGCTGATGAGCTTCTTCTGCCGCCAATAATGCGCCTTTGATTCGAAGACCCTGCTGGCAAGTTGAACTGATTGGTTGGTGCAGGCAACGGCAGGCACCATCCTGCTGGCAAGGTGTTACATAATTATGACCCTTATAGGGATGTATATTTGATACACCAAGCGACTGAATAGTTACTACTATATTAAATAATGAAATAATTTCAAAAATGAACAATGTTTATATTCTGAGATTTTTTCAGATAACTCACATCACATGGATCCATGATGGATTATAACGGAATGCAGCAATTGTTTATTGTAATGTAAGCAGATGAAATGATAAGTTTCTGTTACAGGTTGTGATTTTTACTACATTACAATTCTAGACATTTCTAGCTTCTCTGCCAAATAGACAACCCCTTTTTACCCCCAAGTTGCATCTTGCACGTGGACTCCGCGCTGTGAGAGCGAATGGTTTCTTGGCGCCCCTCCCGTTGTGCCTTTTTTGTAAACCGCCTTCAAGCGATGGCCGTTTTGGGCTGGCACAGGAGTCGTCAAGCGTGTGGTTCACCCCTAGTCAGAGGCGCAAGGACATTGCGCCGTCATTGAAGCTTCAGAGCAAGCTACGTTGGAGACACAGCGGTAACCAGCGCCTCGACGAACAGTCGGCGAATGAGTCGTTCCGTACGACAAGCTCGTCATTCGAAATGATTTGGAAAGGAAGGTCGGTAAAAAACATCTGACCCATTCGCCAAACCAGCATTTTCAGTGAAGGTCGGCTCCTTTGCGAAATCCCGTCTACCCGTCGCGACGATTCCCGAGTCGGCCATCAGCACCCAGAACTGTGGCAGGCGTCAAAGTGGCGACGCTGACGACAGAAGCCGACGCCAGCTGTGGTTTCTGACGGGGTCATCCGACTTACGAAGGCGCTTCTTTTCGCAGGAGCCCACTTCGCCAATGACCTGATTTCCACGGCGCAGTCTGCTTCAGCATCCCGCGCGACGCATGACCCATCAAGGAATCCATCAACGCGACGCGACGCGACATACGTAGCAAAGTTCCGAAATTGCACCAAGTGTATCTTCTAGTGTTCCATCCCCCTCAATTACTCCAAATCCTCGCATTCCACTCGAATTCCCACGATACTTCAAACTTCTCTCGAATCTCCCTCAGCTTTCCTGTGACTCCGTCGCTCCTTTGCCTTGACTTCCAAAGCTCAGCACGGTAAAATCGCGTGCGTGGCTGCCCAGCCACTGCAAAATGGCGCACGATACGGATCCTAACAACCGCCATTGTGAGACTCATAACGTATTCCAGTTCGACGCGCCCAAATCAATGTGGAACCGTATGGGCAACGGAATCAGCGTCGGAGGCGTTCCGCAGAACCAATCAGGAGGATCTACTCCTGGTGCACAGAGTTCACGCGGGAATAGCGCTTCGACCAGTACCTTTCCTGTGGATTCGTGTCCCGCGAACATTGCCGTCTCACGCATTCGCCCATCCGTCCTCTCACTGCCATCACAAGACGTCGAACCCTCCTCTGCGTGCCCCCATCGGACGCCCCACAATGTCCCACCCGCGTCGCCGTTCTCTCCTTTCCCAGCGTTTCCGACGCTGCCGATTCCCCGCACCAGCAGCCACTCGCTGCTCTCCGCGTCTGGCGGCGCCGATGACGCGTCCAGCCTTAGATCCGGCGTGAGCGCGCAAGCTGAGACTGGTTGTACCTTGAGAGGCGACTCCCCCCTTGACTCTCCGCATACCCCGGTGTGCGCAACGACTCCGCCCGCTTTCTCTGCTTCCGGAGAATCCGGTTATCGAGACCGGGAGTCCAGCTCACTAAGTAAGCCCGCGCGAGTCCGAAGCGCGAAGCTGGTGACGTGGCTGTTGTGGCTCCGGGCTCAGCGCGCGGCGGGAATTTTCCGGTGGATGACGTCGGGCTTCCTGTCGCTGACGTCAGCCGTGCATGAACGGTTATTGGCGCGCAAAGGGACTGAGAGTGGCGATCCGGCAATGGACGGCGTAGATGAATTCGACTACGACGAAGACGACGACGGGTACTATTCCGATTACGACGAGAGCCAGAGTCCTCTCGCCGGCGGCAAGTCTCGATTCACCGGTTCCGGCGGAGGCGGGAAGGGGAT
Organism: Closterium sp. Naga37s-1; assembly: GCA_947471745.1. Classification (NCBI taxonomy): domain Eukaryota; kingdom Viridiplantae; phylum Streptophyta; class Zygnematophyceae; order Desmidiales; family Closteriaceae; genus Closterium; species Closterium sp. Naga37s-1. Next base: position 7,322,429 of record CANJKZ010000030.1, read on the forward strand.
TCTGCTGGGCCTCCGGGTTTTGCTGCTGGTTTCCGTGTTGCTGCTGATAGTGGAAGTGTGCGCGCACAGCGGCGAGTTGCAGTGGGAGTGGTATCACTGGCTGTACCACGGGCGGGAAAGAACCGTGACGCGATTGGAGGTGTGGGCCGCGGAGATGTACGGGCACTGGCTGAGTTTCCGGTAAGGAGTGACTCGGTAATAGACTGCCGCACGGGCTGTTTCTAGATTGCTAATGCGGGATGTTCTTTCTTGCTTGATACTCTCTTCGCGCTTTCCCCTCATTTCGTCGCCCTCTTTCCTATCGTCGCCCTTCTCGTCGCCCTCTTCCTGTCGTCGCCGTCGCAGGGCGATATGGATCGGTCGGCCGCTGCAGTGGGCGACGGATTTCTGCATCTACCTCTTCCTTCTGCAATCCGTCGACCGTCTCGTGCTTGCGTTGGGTGGCTTGTACCTTTTCCTCACCCGCTACCGTCCGCAACCCAAGGGACGTTACGAAACAGATGCAGCAGCCGACCCCGAGCGCCCCGCATCCGACGCTTTCCCCATGGTTCTAGTCCAGATTCCGATGTGTAACGAGCGTGAGGTTTACGACCAGTCGATTGCTGCCGCGTGTCAGCTCGACTGGCCGGCTAGCCGGTTCCTGGTGCAGGTTTTAGACGACAGCAGTGACGAGGAGACGGCGGATATGATTCGCGCGGAGGTGGAAGCGTGGGCGGCGCGAGGCGCGCCGATCGTGTACCGCCACAGGACGGACCGCAAGGGTTACAAAGCGGGTAACCTGGCGAGCGCGATGGCGTGCGACTACGTGCGAAAGTACGAGTTCGTCGCCATTTTCGACGCGGATTTCCAGCCGCGCCCAGACTTTCTGCGACGGACCGTCCCGCATTTCAAGGACCAGCCCGACGTGGCGCTAGTCCAGGCGCGCTGGAGCTTCGTCAACCGCGAGGAGAACCTCCTAACGCGGCTCCAGCACGTGAACCTCGCGTTTCACTTCGAGATCGAGCAGCAGGTCAACGGCGCGTTTCTCGGCTTCTTCGGGTTCAACGGCACCGCGGGCGTGTGGCGAATCGCGGCGCTGGAGGATAGCGGCGGGTGGCTGGATCGCACGACGGTGGAGGATATGGATCTAGCGGTGCGCGCGCATCTCAAGGGGTGGCGCTTCGTGTTCCTGAACGACGTGGAGGTACAGTGCGAGCTGCCGCAGTCGTACGAGGCGTACCGGAAGCAGCAGCATCGCTGGCACTCGGGCCCCATGCAGCTATTCCGGCTGTGCCTCGGGGATATCGTCGCCGCTAAGGTGGGTGGGTGGGTGCGTGTGGTCATGCGTGTGTGGCCGCTAAGGCCCGATGTGTCACACTGACCTTGTCTCGTTCTATTCACGCGCCGCTCTTCCTCCTCACCCGCTCGCTCCGTTCTCGCCGCCCTTCCGCCTTTCAACCCGTTCCCTCCCTCCCGCCCGTCCCTCTCCCCTTTCCTCACCGCAGATCTCCCTGTGGAAAAAGTTTCACCTCATCTTCCTCTTCTTCCTGCTCCGCAAGATGGTCCTCCCCTTCTACTCCTTCCTGCTCTTCTGCGTGCTGCTCCCGCTCACCATCTTCGTACCGGAAGCCGCGCTGCCGCTCTGGGTCGTCTGCTACGTCCCCGGCGTAATGTCTCTGCTCAACGTGCTGCCGTCGCCGCGATCGCTCCCGTTCACCATCCCGTATCTGCTCTTCGAGAACACCATGTCGGTTACGAAGTTCCACGCCATGGTTGCCGGGCTATTCCAGCTCAAGAGCGCGCACGAGTGGGTGGTCACCAAGAAGACCGGCGGCGCGCGCGCGTTGGACGCCGCCAGTGGTGGTGCTACGGGAGCTAGCGCGGGAGTGAACGCCGGAGGGAACGCGCGCCACGCATCAGAGAAGGTGGCAGCGTCCGGTGCAGCTGGTTGTGCTGGTACAGACGGTGGTGATTCCGGGGCTGCAGCCGCCGCCGCCGCCGCCACCGTCACTGCTGCTGCTACTGCTGATGCTGCTAACTCGACCCCAGTGAATGGCAAACCAGCGACCACTCCGGTACGCCTGCATCCCGTCATTGCTATCCCACACCAGTTCCCTTTCTCCCATCGCCTCCTCCTTTCAATTGCTCCTTGACTTACCTTTCCTGCTTGCAAGTCTGCTTACCTTACACTATTTCTCTCTCTATCTCTCTCTCTCTATCTCTCTCTCTCTATCTCTCTCTCTATCTCTCTCTCTCTCTCTCTCTATCTCTCTCTTGCTGCATGCAGAAGCGATCAGTGCTGGGAGCTATATCCAGCAACGTTCTTGCACGGAACACCGTTATCTCTGACCAGACCCCACGTAAAGCCAAGACTTCTCCTAACGATGACTCTAACAACCACAGCCACAGCCACAGCCACAGTTACAACTACAATTACAGTAGCACAACCACTCCGCTGCTCCGCCCCACCCCTCCTCCCTCCCACCAACTCAACTCCTGGCGAACAACACCCAACCTCACAGCACCGCACACAGCTGTTGCTGTCACCCCGGTTGCTGCTGATGGCGGCAAGGTGGCGAATCTTCAGAGTGAAGCAGCATCATCAGGGACAGTACTGAAGGGCAAGGCGCCCCGCAGGTAAGCAATGGGAGCACAGGCAAACAGGCTGGGTCGGAGTCACGAGCTCTGCTCAATGGCTCTGCTCCCTTGCCTGCAGCTACGTCTTGCTATTCTTGCCGTCTCTCGCTCTCTTTCTGCTGTGCTCAACTGGGTACTCTCCCTCCATATTGGTCTCATCTGCCCTCTCCTCTCCTTTCCTCTGTACTCTTTCCCCGCACCCGCTCCCCTCAACTCCGTCCCTTTCGCCATCGTTGTCTTACCGTACTCTACCCCTCAGGATCTACCCCAAGGAGTTGGCGCTAGCGGCGCTGCTGGTGACGGCAGCAGCACGCAGCCTACTGTCAGCCCACGGTCTGCATTTCTACTTCTTGCTCTTCCAAGGGTTTGCCTTCCTCATTGTCGGTCTCGACGTGCTCTCCGACCCGTGAAGGAATGCGTGCAAGAACGAGACTTGTCGCAACACACATGCGAAGCTTTTGCGGAACGTGCAGTGCGGCGCACTCGTAACCTGCATGTGCATAGGTCACCTTAGCACGCCTTCCTGCTACTACAGCTGCAGCTGCTGGCGGTGGCTGCTACGGCAGTTGGCTTGGTTATGGTGACTACAATAACTGATCCTGAGTGGGAGGCTGCTTCCTAACCTGACTTACAGACATGACCATGACCAGGCCAGCCAGGCAATGGGATAAGGGTAGGAGGGAGGGCGGTTAGTACAACTGACTGTCTCAGCAGTGCGGGTCTGACAGCTTCTTGCTGACCCCTGCTGCGCTTGCCGCTTTTAATTTATGACCTTGTGCACCGAACCAATAATAATTGTACGTATATCATTCTCATACAACTTTGGTATCAACTTGTAAAACAATGGAGACTGTCCAATGGAAGACTTAACAATACATGACTATGCTGAGAAGACTCAAACGGAGCAGTCATGTCTGCTCCACTAAAGAGCAAATGAACCACACCCTATACACCATTACTCCTATACGGCAGCCACCAATTCACAGGCCCTGTACAAGGAATAATAGAATTCAATGCTCAAATCCTCGCTCTTGCACCTCCCTAAACACTCCACGAATGCCAATCGTGGCCATGGCCACGGCACAGCACATGGTACTCGCAAACCCTAACAATCGGTCTCAGCGGTGAGGACCGCCAGTAAACGTACTGCTGCTGCTGCTGCTGCTGGAAAACTTCCTGCTCCCGCCGCCACCGCCACCGCGAGACCTCCCCGGCAGCGGGAAATTGGCAGAGGGGGTCCCCCCGCCGCCGGAATCGTCGCGATTAAGACACGAGGCGAAGAAGAGAGCGAGCCAGAGGCCTGCTGCTGTGCTGATGCGGAACCAACGGAGGCCATAGGTGAACGGATCTGATGTGAGAGGCGGGGGGGAACGGGTGAGAAACGTCGGGATTCAAATGGTGCCCTATATAAAGAGGATGATAAGGAGGAGATAGTAAAGGCGGGCAGAGCGAGGCGGAGAGAGACGAGGACAAAGACGAGAACGAAAGGAATAGAAAGGGAGGGGGGATACTGGGAGAGAGTGAGGGAGGAAGAGAAAGGGAAAGGGAGGAAACTAGGCGACATAAGGTGAGAAAACTAGGCGGGTTGAACGCTCTAGACGGACCTGTTTGCCCGTCGGAACGCAGCGATACAGCTGTTTCGCCCTTCTTGGACGACAGTTTGTCCTCACCACCTCGTTCCCGTCCCTTGCTGCCAGACTGCCGGTCCGTCGTTTCTGCATCCCCTCCGTTGCTCAAGTGCTCGCCGTCGAGATCAGATCCAGCTGCCGAAAACGCGGGAACCTTGACATTTCTTTGATGTTTTTTGTCGAGCTGGGAAACAGGTAAGAGAGTTGACGACTGTACTGACGTCTTTGACCGGAAACAGACGAATGCGGGGCTTGGCCGGAGCTTTGGAGAAAGGTGTTTATGGGATCCAACGCAAGAACGGGACAAAGAAGTTGGTGATTTCAATGAAGCCGTGTGAAGTGAAGATCCAGATAAGCTAACAGCATTGGAAACCATGGCGAAAAAGCGTAGCAGTTTCTAAACCGAATTTCACGTCGCCAGGCAGTAACGATTGGACGACTAGTTAGCGACAGGACAGCGGGCCGACTTCCTTCGAAACAAAATCCGAACCACGCGGGTTGAGAAGTAACACGGCACCAGGAAGTAACGGTATCCCAGCAGTCCGATGACTAACACTAACTAAGAAACGCTGGCCTCGGCGACGCAGACAATCGAGAAGCGCTTATGAATCGAGGCGGTGTTATACCGACCATTGTGCATCCACTGAATGCTTTCTTTACGCTGATGGTCCGATGAGCGAGACCGAGAGGTGTGCTGGGGAAACAGGTGAATTGAAACGAGGAAGATGAAGTGAGGCTCGGCTCGGCTCTGCTCGGCTCGGTTCGGACGGAGATCTCTCCAGTCTAGACCTCGTTCCTTCATTGTGAGCCGTCGGATTTACTTTCTCTGCTTTTATTGGTGTTTGGCGGGTGGCTGTGGTCGACACAGAGAGGAGGTTGGTGTGCTGGTTGGCGAAAGTGGCGAGATCGTGGTCACCTGCGATTGGTTTGTTTCAATTCAAGGAAGGCTCGGTGGGGTCGACATGACGTCAGTGGAGGGAATTGCCAGGAGGGCGAACGCAGATTCGACCACTTCGCAGATATCCAGGCTCGCCCGACAGTTCGTTTTAGGCAGTCGCGGCGGGACGTTTAGAGTGTCAATGAGCTTGACGATCATACGATATCGCTGACATATCTTGCAGGACATTTCATTTTCAAGCGTGAGTGGTATTAACGGCGGAGAAAACGCAAGGCCCAAATAAAGACCTTGCTAAACCCGGCGTGGATAACCCCCCCGAACTTTCGGCCTCAAAATACTCCGCACGAGAATCACTGCACCCCCCTCCGCTATCAGCACCAGTTTTGCACTTTGACTTGAGAGAGATGGTAGCGAGGTGACTCTTGCACTCCTCTCCACACAACTCAAATCTCTTCCACCTTCCCCAACCACTCCCGCTTCCTCCTTCCTCCCTGCACTTTCCCCCTTCCCTCCTCCCCCTTCCCCATGTCTCCCTCCACACCCCCGTCTTCCCCAAGTAGCAAATTTTCAGCCTGCACTTTCTGGAAACTAGGAGGTTCAACGCATCCTTTTTCGCGTCGGGAAATACAGTCGCGTAGCACTTTCTCCCCCGTTCCCACTTAGTTCCTTCAACTGATTACCCCCCCGCCTAACACCTCTCCGTCGTTTCTTGCAAATTCGCCACCATGCCTCCCAAAATGGATCCCACGGCGATTGTCGACGTGTTCGTCCGCGTGACGGGCGGCGAAGTCGGCGCCGCGTCCTCCCTCGCTCCTAAGATCGGTCCGCTCGGTCTGTCTCCTAAGAAGATCGGAGAAGATATCGCCAAGGAGACTGCTAAGGAATGGAAGGGTCTTCGCGTGACCGTTAAGCTGACAGTGCAGAATCGCCAGGCTAAGGTCTCAGTCGTTCCTAGCGCCGCGGCTCTGGTGATTAAAGCGCTCAAGGAGCCGGAGCGTGACCGCAAGAAGACGAAGAACATCAAGCACAACGGTAACATCTCCATGGATGACGTCATCGAGGTCGCCCGCGTGATGCGGCCGCGATCTATCGCGAAGGAACTTACCGGCACCGTGAAGGAGATTCTGGGAACGTGCGTGTCGGTAGGATGCACGGTGGACGGCAAGAGCCCTAAGGACGTGCAGCAAGAGATCGACGACGGCGAGATTGAGATTCCCGCCAACTAGAACCGCGCCGCTGTCACGGATTAGTAGTCCTCTTGGGAGTCGCTCGATTTATCCTGGTTTGGTCAGATTTCGTTCCCTGGATTGGGTTGGATGCGACCGGACACGTGGCGTGCTGGGCTGTGCTGAGCTGTGCTGAGCTGTGCCGAGTCTGCTTGGCGCTGGAGTTACGTCGGAGTTATGGTGAAGGCAATTGGGGTGTAGAAGCTATTGTGGGGAGGGCGGTAGCTGCTGCTTCTGCCTGCTTCTGCTGCGGCTGGTGCGAGGACATCACTAGTACCTGCTGCTCGGCTTTGGGATGGAAGCGGGTTCTTGGAGGTGCGGTGATTGGAGATAGACTTGCTCTCGTCCCATCAGCGGCATTAGTGGCAGTAGTTGCAGTAGCAGCCTTACTGGCAGTAGCAGCAGTAGTTGTGCTGGGAAGGAGTTGGATGTAGGCGCAAAGGGACTTGTCCTGGCTTGAGCTGCGGTGCAGCGCTCACCACGTGTCATGTGCAGATTGGGTAATGAGCTTCTCTTTACTGGCTATACACTTCACTCTTTGTGTGTGCGTTCAGGCTCGTTTGCTTCCCCTCCGGTGCGCCTGTGCGCGCGTGTGTGTGCGTGTGTCTCTGTTTGTGCGTGTGCGTATGCGTGTGCTCGTGTGTGTGCGTGTGCGTATCCTCGTGCATATCCTCCCTCGTTTGCATCGTGTGTTTGCTCGTGTGGCGTGTTCGTCTGTGGTGGTGCAAGTGTGTGTGGAACCGCAACGAAATTTAAACAATGAAATTTCACCCTTCACCTCTTTACTACATGGCCTTTAACAACCCAACCAATCAGCACTTGGACATGGCACTCGTGTCCCTCCTACACCTCCCTTCCTCGTCTTTCTTTACCTCCCTCACCCCCTCCCCTTCCTCCCCACTCGTTCCTCCGTGTTATCGTTCCGGCGCTCCTCCTAGCCGTCTTCTCCACCAACCTACTCCGTCCCCTCGCATTTCCTCATCCTTTTCCCCCCTCCGCTCTGTGCCTCGTCTTCCCCCGCTTGTCCCGTTTCCGCTGTCATATTGCATGAGTCATCCATAGTTTTTGGGGGGGGTTGTAAAGGGTAAGGGGAGGGGGAAGTGGAAGGGGGAAGGGGAGGAGCAGAGGGCCAAGGGGGGTTGAATGGAGGAAGGTGAAGAGGGGAGGAGCAGAGGGCGAAGAGTGCGTAGGGCAGGTGGCAGAGGGGTGAAGGGTGGCGGAGAGTTTCGCCTGGGGAGATTGGTGGAGGGGGGTTAGAAAGGGGAGGGGGATGAGGATTAGTGGAGAACGTTGGGGCGTTTGGGGATCATGCGATTGCTATGCGATTTCTATGGCGATTGCGACGGTCACGACAGCTCGGTGCGAGTCCCAGCGATAGTGCTCGAGTCGTCGTCAGACGTAGTGCATGAGACAGCAGAGCAGAGCGGTGAGAAACGGGGTAGGGGATGCGGGAGGGTCAGGTTCAGAGCACCGAGTCTGGAGTTTTGTGTGCGATAGTGACGTGTAGCGTCGCCCGTCGCAGGCGACGAACGCGCGAGGAACGGAACGAGGTGGACGGGCGAGGAACGGAACGAGCACGGCGTGTAGCGTCTAAGCTGAAGCGCGGAGTATGTGCTCGGGATGGTTGTGCTGACGTTTAGCGTAGAAACTCTCGCCGTAACTTACGCCGTAAATCACGCCCCTGCAGGGGCTTGCCGATGGTGTAGCCGCCTGGAGCTCGCTTGTGGCTCGCTGGTAACTTGGAATGGTTACAAATCGAGACAGTGGTTTGTGCGTTGAAACGGTAGCTTGCATGAGGTGCCATGCGGGGGCGAATAGCTAGGTTGGTGGCAATGCGCGAGTGGGGAGGAAGGGGTGAGGGCGGGCGGGTGAGGGCGGGCGGGGTGAGTGTGGGTCGGGTGAGTTTGGGTTGGGTGAGGGCGGGTGGGGTGAGGGCGGGTGGGGGGAGTGATATATCGAGCGACTGATCAGTTGCAGGCAGGCAGGGTTTGAGTGGGCGGGGGGTTGCTTAGTTCTGGTCACTGCTGTACCAGTTGGGTGGTGGTGGTGGTGTGGTGAGCGTTTGAGGTGTGCATTCTGTGTGCAGCATTGCAATCTCAGTCTCAGCGCAGTTTGTCGTGTAAACCTCCTCTCCCATACATCCATCCATCTCAGCCCATACATCCGTCCGGTCCGGTCCTTCCTTCTTGTCCCGTCCCTCCTTGCACCATGCGTTGTCGTCCTTTCCGGAGTCCGGACCAGACCCCTTGTTTTGTGTCACCCATGTAACCTTGTGTTACCCATGTAACCTTGTATCACCCATGTAACCTTGTATCACCCATGTAACCTTGTATCACCCATGTAACCTTGTATCACCCATGTAACCTTGTATCACCTGGTTTCACCTTGTCACTCTTCGGTGCTAGTCGGTTACGTTCCCCACATCTCTCTGGGTTCTCTGACTCCTCCGCTGTGAACTTCTGTCCGATTCTCTATTGCTCTCTTCGCGTTTCCATTCTCCATATCCTTCCCTTCCATGAGTCAGCTCCACCTGCACCTCTGGACTTTGTCTAGGTTAAACGCAATCCACCGTAGCAAAGCCTTTTGCATCTCCACCAAGAATTCAGGGTCCGCATTCAACTATTCAGTATGGAGCAATTTCTTGTCATGGGCTGGCAACAATTAGTTTCTTGAGATTGAGAAGCGCTGTACACTGTACTCCAACACGAATGAGCTGGAAGAGAAACCGGGCCTTATAATGAGTGTACAAGGATGATTGGAGTGTTAACTTTGTTGAGGTAAAAAAAGTGTTTTACAGACTGGTACACTACAATAGTGCTGTGCAGTAGAGAGACATTGGTTGCTCATGATGGATGTACGATAATGGCAGGTCAGGCCATAAGGACGCGTCCCCTCCCTCGATCGATCGTGCAAAATTGAGGGAGATCGATCCTCCACCGCACTGAAACCCTGCGTTTGCTAGTTTTCGACTTTTTGAACCTCTTTAAACCGAGCTCAGGATCGATCCTACGCAGGATCGATCTAGGGAGGGGACGCGTCCTAATACATAAATTGAACTAGCCACCATATATTGCTTGCAAATGATAACTTGGCACACATCCACCCTACATCAAAGAATCTGGCTGCAAGCATTCCTATACCATAAAATTTGTATATTTCTATGTAGATATATTTGTTCGTTCACCATAATCGGTTCAATGTATGTAGAGAAGCACCTCTTTTTTTAGCATGGTTAAAGATGACCTTAGCGTTGTATGTACAACTGATGATGCCTATATTATGAGAGTGGAGCCAATTCCAAACGCGACTTTCGATGGCAAGTATCACCATCCAGCACCCGCGGCTCAATTATAGGAGAATGTGACTGCTCGCGAGTTCTTATGGCGCAAAGCAAATGAAGGGATGGATAGGCGAAGTGAGGGGCAATGCAGGACGTGCTTTGGTTTCAAGGCGGTTCGAGCAGGGCCAGACCGCATGTGTTCCCAAACCGAGGAGTAGGCGCAGATACAGCACCCAGCAGTGGTGGATGTGATGGCAGGTGCGGGCAGGCGAACTTACGAAGCTGGGCAATAGAAAAACTTGCAGCTAGGTTTGGCATATGGTTCGGTGATTAGCCCCGTTGCTCTAACCAATAAGCGCAGATATTCTCCCCAAACCAGAAACATCAACTGGTTAGTTTCCCAGCTGCCAGGCTCGCGAGGTTGGGTAAGTGGGTTTGAGGAGCTACCTTAGCGCACCAAACCAAGCGTTTCGAAGCGCTATCTACCCAGATTGGCTGAAGTGCACCCTCGTTATTGAGAGCAAGTCGCGTATACTCACCTCCTCGAAACCGTCCTCACACCAGACCTTTGACCTGATTGGTCGTCTAACAACCTTGTCGCCTCCCAAGGTGAGTTGAACCTCACGCTCCTCGCCAATCTCGTTTCAAGTTGCTCGAGCCGCATTTCAAATCCCCTATTTTTCTCTCATTGCCCCTCTTCAATTTGGCCCCCATGCGAAATGGATGCATGCGGGCGAACCCCTGCAATGCAACCTCGCTCTTGCGCCCCCATCAGCACCCGCGACCACTTGCAAGCTCACTGTTGACTAGCCTGAACCCCACCCACCATCTCCATCAAAGCTCTCGACGCGAAGAAATTGCCCCTTCACACAGCACACTACCCAGACAAGGCTTGGGTCAGAAAAAGTAGCTCGTTCTGCCCCTGCCCCTGATTCGCGTCGTCTGTCTTGTCGGCTCACCTTACCCCTGATCATCACATGCTTCGCTCTTTCCCCTAGCTTGTTTTTCCTAACCTCGTCTGTAGAGCCTCCTCCTGCAATCCGCCCCGCAGTGGAACCAATTTCCGTCCATAACGAGATTGTCTCTCTAGTCATCTTACATAACGATACTTTCAACCCTTCTCTCGGACTCTGGTTTCTAACGACGGACCGGGCTAGCCACTTACCCGTAAGATTACTAACAGCGCCGCACTTCCCTCGACCGTCCTAATCGTCATTGTGCCTTACAGAATAACAGCTCTCTTCGTACAACCGACCTTCAGTTGTCAAATGCCATGACAAAGCAGCCGCCATTAACAAACTAGTAGCGGTAGCTTCAAAGAAGCTCTCTTCCAGCCCGTTACGATCCGTCCAGTACTGCGGTGATTAGAGAAGCGATAAAGAGGAGAGTCAAGAAAGTTTAGAAGAACCAGGAAACTTTTGTTCCTTCAGACTTCCTTAGTCATTTGATAAGAGTTTTCAGAAAGGGCCCTTTCCCGGCTAATTTAGCTCTGGTTAGTCAGAGAATAGTGGAGTTTTTGGCGTGTAGATTACCGTGTCAGGCAGCGGCCGTGCGGCGTTGACGCTGAACCGGAAGCTGTGTGTAGTGCCAATCAGGGCTTGGTGCGAATGCGGAACAAGAAAGTAACCTGAGTGGAGAGGGCGAACGGACCAGTCGCAGACAGCATCAATCGTAGGGCGTTGGAGTAGGAGAGGGAAGCATCGGAGGACGCTTAACGGTCTCGCGGGGAACACACAATGAGCTCTTACGTGGAGGCACCTTATTTCTCTTCCCCAAGTAAGCCATCCTAGGAACATGGTTCACGGAGACGAGCACAGGAGGTACACAGGGTTGGGTACGCCGGTTGCGTGCCGTGGTTACATGCAATCATGTGCGGTGGAGCTTGTGCCGCCGAGGTGCTGAGTCTGTGCCGCGGTGCAAATGCTCGAAAAGACCACCCCGCGCGTTCTCTGGGAGAGGGCCGTTGTAACTTGCGCGTTTAAATCTCTGATCGCCGACTATCGAGGCATTTCATTCCCGCCTGCGCTGTTCCAAGAACTTCGTTTTCTGTGTCAATCCCGTTCCTGCTTTCCCCGTGACTCCTCATGATTACGTTCTCTTTGCCATCCCCCTTCTGCATCCTCCCGTCCATGGCAGGACCGCCGTCACTCAGCAGCGCCGTGCTGCGCGCCATAGCCAAAAGCGAAAGCCTCGACCCCACGCCGTCGGCGCTGCCGCCGGAAAGTAACGAGGTGAGCAGCTGATTGACCCGTCGCAGGGGCGGGGTGACCCGTGGTAGATGATAGCGCCGTAGGTGACCCGTGACTTCACTGCTTGACTGACGGACGTCATGCCGCAAGCTCTTGACCGTCGAATGTGGCCCGTACGATGCTGCGTCATTTTGGTGCAAATATGAGGCTCGTCACGCCGTCTAAGACGTCTAAGCGCCCCATAAGAAAGCATGTTAATCTATCCGTCTTCGTTCCCTACTTCCTTCTCTTTTTCGCTGTTGCTTCCTTTCGCCAGGAACCTGACGTGCCGTTAACTCCAAAACGCACGTCCGTCTACATTCGACGACTCTTAGGTCTCGGAAGCACATCATCGAGCCGCGCTGTTTCTTCCACGTCGAAATGGGAGGACATTAGCGACTCGGACACCGTCTCTTCCAAACCCTCCGCCTCAACCGCCGCGATCAACCGCGATCATGCCACGTCGACTTCTGCGGGACTTGCGAGAGGCTCAGCTGCCGCCGCCGCCGCTGCCGCTGCCGCTGCCGCTGCCGCAGCAGGGGGTGCTAGCGGGCTTAAGGGGAGGTCGCGGCGGGAGCGCAGCGTCTCCCCCGTTCCGCAAGGAAGCCGCCTATTCGCGCCCACCCAGGCTTCTATGGCAAAGGCACGCGCCGCCGATAGAGTCAGCGCCGCCGCCGCCGCCGCCGCCGCCGCCGCCGCCGCGATGGGCGCCGGAAAGAAGGTGTACGATGGCGGTGCCGCAGCCACCGCTGCTTCTGCTGCCGCCGCTGCAGCCGCCGCCGCCGTCGGTGCCGCCGCGACGGGCGGGAACTCCAGCCGCGTTGTCCCGAGCAGCTTGTTAGGATTGGACGGCAAGTCGACTGACGAATTGCTGACGGTTATGCCGGCGGAGTTAACTTCCGCGCGCGCGCAAGCGCTGTCAGGCGGGAAAAGTCGCGGCAGCCGGGGGGACAATGCGGGGAACTCCGCGGCAGGCGGAGCAGGCGCGGCAGCAGGCAGCGTTTCCGCCATCCCCGCCCGTTCGCTTTCGACTGGTTCGGTTTCTACCGCCATCAATGCGGGAAGCGCGGGGAAAGGGGCAAAGGACGGCGCTTCCGCTTCCGCCAGTCGTCGCGGAAGATCGACCGGACCAGCTGACCGGGAAGACAGCAGAGCAAGCGCAGGCGCAGGCGCAAACCCGCGCGGCCTCCGCGCGCCCGTCCCGAGCGGAAAGGAGCGCTTCCACCCGCACCGCTCTCCCACCCACCCTCCGTCCTCTGTGCCCTCCGCGCTTTCCCCCCAGTCGCGCTTTGCGCACGCGGAAGAAAGCCGCACTCCCGGCGGGTCGGGGAAGCTCTACGAGTTCTCCCCGCCCCTGGGATCTTCCGCCAGTCTGCGCGCTGAAACGGATGTCCGCGGAGGAGCTGGTGCCATCGGCGGAAGCGGAAGCGGGGGAGGGAAGCGCGCGGGAAGCGGAATCGGGAGCTACGCTGCCTTGCTCACCACGTCGAGCTCGCTAGAACTGCCTGCTGGTGGCGCGAAACCCGCCGGCAATCGCGGCAGGCACGCGGATAGAATCGATGGCGCTGACGTGTCGTCGCCCGACATGACTGCCGCGATTGGCTCGCCTGCACGGAGCGCGTCGGGGAGGAGCGCGGCGGCTACAGCCGCCAAAGCGCGGCTGTACGCGAAAGGCGGCAGTGGGAGTGGCGGAAACCGGATCGGCGCGGGCATGGACGACAAGTCCGCGGAGGTATTTTCCCCTGCGCTGTCATCCTCCCCCTCGCGCATCCCTCTTCCGCGCAAGGCGCAGGCGCAGGCGCAGCTCACGCAGCAAGCGCAGCGGCAGCAGGCGGAACAAACGGCGGCGGCGGCGGCGGCGACCCGCGCGAGTGTGGTGGCGGCGTGGATCGAAGCGTCCGCGTCGGCAGCGGCGCTCGGAACCAGCTTCGACGCTGCTTCCTCGTCGTCCCCCTCCTCTTCTCCGCTCACGGCCTCGATTTCTCTCCCCGTGACTCGTGCAGCAACAGCATCAGCATCGGCAACAGCGGCGGCGGCGGCGGCGGAGAAGAGTCGTTTCTCTGCTCCCGTGGTCCCCGCCACAGGTGCCAGCTCTCCGGGCGCTCCCGTAGCTGTGCGCAAGCCGGAAAGCAGTACCGCAACCAATGGCGTGTGCGCGCGCGCGGGCGCGAGTGCGGAGGCGGGCGCAGAGACAGGCTCTCTTGCCGCAGTGTCTCATAGCGCATCGTCGAGCTCAGGCCCGAGCATCATAACGGGCGTTGCGACGAGCAGCAGCCACGGCACTGGCGCTTCGAGCTCCCCCAGCGCCGCCACTCCCGCCACTTCCCTCTCCGCCTCGTGCTCCGCTTCCTGTTCCCCCGCCGCTTCCGCTTCCGCCGCCTCCTCTTCCGCTTCCGCCTCCGTTTCTCCGCTGCACGACTCCGCAACCAGGCAGGCGCAGGTGCTCGCGCAAGCGCAAGCTCCGCTTCCGCACCTCCTTTCCCCGGTCCTGCAGGCATCCGCGGGCGACGGCTCCGCTTCCCCCTACTCCGCCACCTCCTCCTGCTCCGCTTCCGGAACTTATTCCTCCGCCGCCCTCTCCCCCTCCTACTCGCTCGCTGCTGCTTCCGCCGCTGCTGTTGCTGCCGCGGCTGGGACCGGCGGAGCAATGGGGGGAGGCGGAAGAGGCGGCGGGGGAGTGGGGGGAGCGGGCGGCGGAGGAGCGGTTGGGATGACCAGCGGGAGCATGGAGCTAGAATTAGCATCTTTAACCCGAGTGCTATCTTCTGCTTCTTCTTCTGTTGGTGCTGGCGCTGGTGGGAGTGGTGCGGGGTATGCTAATGGCAGTGTGAGTGGCAATGCGGCGAGCCGGCAAATTCTAGAGGTGGAGGAGGAGGAGGAGGATGAAGGGCCGCTGCAATTCGGATGGCCGCTTAAATCGCTGGACTGGAAGCAGCAGCAGGAAGATATGGCTGAGGAGAAGGAGGAGGAGGAGGGGAAAGCGGAGGAGGAAGAAGAGGAGGAGGATGAGGAGGAGGATGAGGAGGAGGGGGAGAGCGAGGGGGAGCAAGCGGGCGGGGAAGGTGCTGCGAGTGTGCTGAGCAGAGGAGAGGGCGAGAGGAGTATGAGTGAGCGCAAGGAGAGAGTGTGGCTCAGTGGGGAGTTGCAAATCGGCGTTGCCAGCCCACTGCTGTCTCGCACTGTAAGCGGAGCAGGGGAGGAGGTATCGGCAGAAGAAGAGGAAGAGGAGGAAGCGGAGGAAGAGGATGAGGATGATGAAGAGGAAGAGGAAGGCGAGGAGGACGAGGAGGAAGGAGAGGAAGAGGAGGAGGCGAGTGCGCTGGTGAAGCCTAGGCAGGGGTCTGTGAGCAAGCTCTCGAAGCATTCGGTTGGGGCTGTGAATGGGAAGGGGGCGGCAGTGCAAGGAGCAGCAGGAGCAGCAGCAGCGCTGCTGGATGCAGTGGTGCCGGGCGGCAAGTCTTGGCTCATGCTGGGGAAGCTCGCAGGTGGGGGTGAGAATGCCGGTAGTGCTGGCAGAGCTGCTGCCGCTGCCGCTGCCGCTGCTGCTGGTGCCACCAGTGCGGCTGGTGGTGGGAGGGTGGTTGAAGCTGGTGGAGTGGGTAGTGGCCGGAATGGTTACAATGGTAGGTCCACTCCTGGCCCTGCTTCTGCTGCTGCTGCTGCTGCCACTACCGCTGCTGTTACAACTTCTACAGCTGCTACAGCCGTGGCTGACACTCCTAGGCGGGGAGTCCCGGGGGGTGTAAAGCCTACCGTGCCCACTCCCCCCGCGCGCAAGCCTGAACAGATGCCTCCTGCTGGCGCGGCTGCTGCTGCTGCTGCTGCTCAGCAGAGGCAGCAGCAGGGAATCGGTAGCAGCAGAGGCGGTGGCAGTGGTATTGCGGTGGCACAAGCGAGCAGCAGTGGTGGCACACCTCATCTCCCTGCTCCTATTCCTTCTCCCTCTCCTCCTCCTACCGCCATCATCCCTCACAGCAGCAGCAACAGCTCCAACACCAGCAGCAGCACCACCACCAGCACCAGGGAACTCCTAGCAGTCCCCACTGCCCCCGTTGACTCCATTGACCCCGTTGACCCGATGGATTTGCTTACAGACCCAGGGCTGATGGAGCGTCTGGGCGACATAGAGGGCATGGAGCAAGATCTAGAGTACCTTCGCCATATCCTTGTTGTCTCTGGCTTTGTTGGCTTGAACCAACAGCAGCAGAACCAGCAACAGCAGCAGCAGCAGAACCAGAATTTGAACCAGTATGGTCAGCAGCAGCAGGAGGAGGAGATGCAGTATCAGCAGAACCTTCCCTACCCGCCCATCCATTCCCTCCGCCTGCCCATCCCTCCACCAGTCTTCGAGCAACTAGAACTCGGAATCACCCTCTCATGCCCCTCACCTGCCCCTCCTCCTGGCGTCCACCCAGACGACCCAGCCTGGATTGCCGCAGACCAGGCGAGGAGGCAGGAGGAGCGACGGCAGCGCCGGCTTCTGTTTGACGCAGTCAATGAGGCGTTAGGAAGGAGGCTCGGGCCGTTCCTGGAGGCGTCCCCGTGGCTGGCGGCGGTGCAGCAGGTGCCGCTGGTTCGGCCCAGGCCTGAGGGTCAGGCTTTGCTGCTGGAGGTTTGGGAGGAGGTGCACGACTGGCCGGTTCCAGCTTCGGACGAGGTTTATGATATTCTGGACGATGCTGCGAGGAGGGATATGGCCCGAGGGCTGGATAAATGGGCGGATACGAGTGCCGAGGCTTTAATGTCGGTGTTTTCGCTTGAAGAGATGGTGATGGAGCAGCTTTTGGAGGAGATTATGGGGGATTTGTCGCAGGTGGAGAAGGCACGGAGGGGAAAGAGAGGCGTGATTATGATGGGACCGGCGTGGAGGCACGGGAGGGGTGTGGGAGGAGGTATGGGTGGCGGTGGCGGCGGGAGTGGTGGTTCAGGGAGTGGTGGTGGTGGGGGTAGTGGTGGTGGGAGTGGCGGCGGCGGTGGGTTTATCCCGGATGCCAACTCTTTGATTGCAATGAAGGGCCTGCGATGGCTCGGCCGGCGATCGCTATAAAGAAAGGTGGGGCGTGTGCTGGGGGAGGGAGGCATGGTGTGTTCGTATGTTTTTTGAGAATTCTCAAAAACATACGTGTGCTGGGGGAGGGAGGCATAATATCTTCTTTCTCGCTCCCTTTGCCTTCCTCACATTCCTTCTCTTTCCTTCTCTTTCCCCCCTCTCCAACCATCTCACATCTCCGTTTCTTGCTTTCTTTCTGACTCTTTCTCTCTGTACTCTACTCCCCTCGGCAATCACTGTGTTGTGGAATCTCGCTTGTTTCTTCTTGTAGGGCTGTTAATGCAGTTGGCAGTCGTGGCGTTCTTGCTTCTCTGGCCGCTGTGGGCGCTGTGGACATTGTTGCAAATGACAAGATGATGATGATGATGATGATGAGAGGTGTGCACTGAGGCACGCTGCCTGTGTGACTTGTGTAGCGCCTCCATCACGGGTTTGGCTGTAGCGCCTCTCTTATGGGCTCGGCTGTAGCGCCTCTCGTAGGATTGGGCTGTAGGCTGTAGCGCGTCTCTGTATGGGTTTGGTTGGGCTGTTTGTAGCTCTTGCAATGCTTTCCCTAGCTGGTCTGTAGAGGCGGTGGGCACTGAGCAGCATCCAGGCACCTTCCTTTGGTGCTGGAAGGTGTTGGTGTGAAAGCCAATCTCGCCAAGCTTGCCAACCATAGGTGCTCTCTAGCTTGAAATGATGTGATGTGATGTGCCGTTTGTGAGGTGTCGTGATGTGGTATGTGGTGTGATGTGGTGGAGTGGTGGGTGACATGACAACTGCACCTTGTGGGTTAGATTTTGTTGTGAGGTGTGGTGGGGACATGTGGTGAGAGGGCATGTGGCGAGATGGGGGACATTTATTGAAGATGCTGTGTGTGCCTAACCTGAAGGCTTGTGGGAGTTTTCTTGGTTTCCTTCCCATTGCTGGCTGATGTGGTAATAACTAGTGTTTTCTTTACTGTTACTGATTATTTTCTGCTTCTGGCATCCTGTGCGAGTTTGCATGCTTCGTTTTGCTTAAGGGAGATGTGTGTATAGGAATACATTATTGAAATTCACATATAGCAACAAACAATATGATGGGCACACGAACCTATCACAAAACCCCTGTTACATGTCTGGTATGTGCGTGTCACAATCATACCTATCCTGATACACCTCACTCACACCACAATAACCATTTTTCCACAGCTTCTATAGAACCATACCGGTATACACTCGGTTCCATTTACCGTACTAAGAGCTACCAGAGGTTGGGGTTGGGGTTGGGGGGGCTTGTCTAGGGTTTGTGGAGGCAAGGCGAGGGGCAGCAGCAGAAGCACTAGGAGAAGGGGCAACGGGAGCAGGGACAGGATGAGCCGGGGCAGTCAAGTCAATAGCGGACAGGTGGGCTGCGGGCTGCGGTGCGGAGGCCTTTCGTTTTGAGATGAGATGTGTCAAAACGCGGCAGAAGCACTAGGAGAAGGGACAACGGGAGCAGGGACAGGATGAGCCGGGGGGAGATTACTACTACTGCTGACTGCTGTTGTGGAAGTCGGATGGTCTGGAGCAGCAGGAGCAGCTGAAGCAGCAGCAGCAACAGCAGTAGCAGTGGCAGCAGCAGCAGCAGGAGGAGGAGCAGCAGCAACAGCCGCAGCCGCAGCCGCAGCTGCAGGAGCCGAAGGAGTGGCAGCAGCAGCAGAAGCAGGAGCAGCAGGAGCAGAAGGAACAGGGAGCACAGATACACCTGCACCACCTACAGCCGGTATTGCAAGCGCAGATGCAGCCACATTCTGAGAGCCCTCAAAAGACACAGAAACACCCGCACCACCACCCGCAGCAGCAGCTGCAGCTGCTTGCACCAGTGCTTGCACCTGTGCATGTGCCTGTGCTGCTGCCTGTGCCTGTATATGCGCTGCTGCTGCTGCCACTCCCCACTGCCGTGCTATAGCAGCAGCATCAGCCACTGCTGCTGCTGAAACTGCTGGTGATGACGGTTGTGGGAGCGGCGGAATAAATGAGAGCGGGAGGGGGAAAGACGATGGGAAGGTGACTGGGAGGGTGGTGGTGGTGGTGGGGAAGGATTCTGGGAAGGTTAGCGTTGCTGTTGGGGTAGGGAGAGGTCCCACTGTGGCTGTTGCGGCCGCTGCTGCTGCTGCTGCTGATGCTAATGTTGCTTCTCCGATACTTGCTTTTGCTGATCCTCTATGCCTGCTGAGAAAATGGGAGCAGGGTCAAGAAAAACAAAAAAACGCAGAGACATGTAAGAAGTAGGCAAAAAAAACAAAAAAACAAAAAAACAAAACAAAACAGGGTTTCACAGGAAACGGTGACCCAAGATGACTCGAATAAGTTGCGTGATGCATTGATTTCTCAAGAACACTCAGAAGAACGCCTGATCCTTTCTTACCGGTTTCTACCAGTTCCCTTAGCCACAGAAGACACAGCAGCACTAGCAGCAGCAACACCACCAACACCAACACCAACACCACCACCAGCAGCAGCGCCAGCAGTAGCAACAGAGCCCCTGGTAACTGTTGCTCTAACCACAGCAGCAGCAGTAGCAGGGGCAGGGGCCAGAGGCGCAGCAGGCGTGTTGGTAATAGGAGGGGACGCCTGGGACAGCTGGGCACCAGAAGGAACATCCGCAGCAAATTCAGTGTCACTACGAGCAGCAGCAGCAGGAGGAGCAGGAGCAGCAGCAGCAGCAGCAGCAGGAGCAGCAGCAGCAGCAGGAGCAGCAAGGGTAGCACCACAAGTGGTGGCGCGTGCCGCTGCTGCTGCTGCTGCCACAACGCGTGCTGCCTCTGTTCGTGGTGCCACATGTTGCTTTCTTCTCAATGCTGCTTCGCCTTGCTCCTGCCTGTATGCCATGCTTTGTCCCACCGCTTTCCCCTCTTCCGCTGCCACTGCCACTGCCTCTGCGTGTGCCTGTGCCTGTGCCTGTGCCTGCGCCTGCGCCTGTGCCTGTGCCTGTGCCTGTGCGTGCGTCTGTGTCCCCATTGCCGTCAGTGCATCCGTTTCAGCTGCCATTGCGCCCCCCTCAGCAGCAGCACGATCCCTCCCTCCCGCCCCTGCAACAGCACCCCCACTCCGCCTCACCTCTGCACTCCCACTGTAATTTCCACCACCGCTAACGCACAGTCTGAGCCGCTTTTGAGGCGCCTCAAAAGCACTCCCACTGTAAGTTCCAGCAGCGGTAACGCACAGTCTGAGCCGCTTCTGAGAGTTCTCAGAAACGCTCATGCCTGTGACTGGTTTCGACGACCTCTCACCACCATCCACTCCCTCTTGCTCCTCGGATTTATGCTTGGACCCATCATCCCCCTCATCCCCCCCATCCCCCTCATCCCCCTCATCCCCCTCATCTACCTTATCCTCCTCCCCTTCCTCGTCTCCCTCCTCCTCCTCATCATCCTCCTCCTCCTCATCCGCCTCCTCCTTCCCCTTCTCCTCTTTCTCCTTCTCCTCCTCTTCCCTTCCCTGTACCTGTGCCTCTGAACTCTGAGGCACCTCAAAAGTCTCTACCCGTGCCTCTGAACCGACTCTCCTATTTCTAAGTGGCTCTTGAGAACTCTGAGGCGCCTCAAAAGTATCCCCCCCCTGTACCCCCCCCTGTACCTGTGCCTCTGAACCGCTATTTCGCCTGCTCCCTCTACCTCTGCACCCATAACTCCCTCCTCTCCTCACATCCTTCCCCTGCTCTGTGCGCGCGGGAGCACTGCTGGTATCAACACACTCATCCTCCTGTCTTTTGAGACGTCTCAAAAGCCCTCCTCTCCTCACATCCTTCCCCCGCTCTGTGCGCGCGGGAGCACTGCTGGTATCAACACACTCATTCGCCTGTCTGCCTCGCATACTCACTCCATTCCCATCACCCCCATCACCCCCATCACCCCCATCACCCCCATCACCCCCATCCCCCCCATCCGCCCCATCCCCCCCATCCCCCCCATCCCCCCCATCCACCCCATCAGCTGTGTATCTCATAACCCTCCCACATCCATCCTGCCCCCCTCTTTCCCCATCTCCCACCCCGCCATCACCCCTCTCCTCTCCTACTCTCCATCCTCCCTCCCGCCCCTCCCCTCTCCAATCCCCTCCAGCCAACGCTCCCTCCCCATCAGCGCAACTTCTCCCCCCCATCACCTTTTGAGGCGCCTCAAAAGCAGCCAATGCTCCCTCCCCATCCGCGCAACTTCTCCCCCCCATCACCCCCCCTTGCTCCATGCTCCCTGCTTCTATCTCCCCATGTCCCTCCCCATGTCCCTCCCCATGTCCCTCCCCATGTCCCTCCCCATGTCCCTCCCCATGTCCCTCCCCATGTCCCTCCCCATGTCCCTCCCCATGTCCCTCCCCATGTCCCTCCCCATGTCCCTCCCCATGTCCCTCCCCATGTCCCTCCCCATGTCCCTCCCCATGTCCCTCCCCATGTCCCTCCCCATGTCCCTCCCCATGTCCCTCCCCATGTCCCTCCCCATGTCCCTCCCCATGTCCCTCCCCATGTCCCTCCCCATGTCCCTCCCCATGTCCCTCCCCATGTCCCTCCCCATGTCCCTCCCCATGTCCCTCCCCATGTCCCTCCCCATGTCCCTCCCCATGTCCCTCCCCATGTCCCTCCCCATGTCCCTCCCCATGTCCCTCCCCATGTCCCTCCCCATGTCCCTCCCCATGTCCCTCCCCATGTCCCTCCCCATGTCCCTCCCCATGTCCCTCCCCATGTCCCTCCCCATGTCCCTCCCCATGTCCCTCCCCATGTCCCTCCCCATGTCCCTCCCCATGTCCCTCCCCATGTCCCTCCCCATGTCCCTCCCCATGTCCCTCCCCATGTCCCTCCCCATGTCCCTCCCCATGTCCCTCCCCATGTCCCTCCCCATGTCCCTCCCCATGTCCCTCCCCATGTCCCTCCCCATGTCCCTCCCCATGTCCCTCCCCATGTCCCTCCCCATGTCCCTCCCCATGTCCCTCCCCATGTCCCTCCCCATGTCCCTCCCCATGTCCCTCCCCATGTCCCTCCCCATGTCCCTCCCCATGTCCCTCCCCATGTCCCTCCCCATGTCCCTCCCCATGTCCCTCCCCATGTCCCTCCCATGTCCCTCCCCATGTCCCTCCCCATGTCCCTCCCCATGTCCCTCCCCATGTCCCTCCCCATGTCCCTCCCCATGTCCCTCCCCATGTCCCTCCCCATGTCCCTCCCCATGTCCCTCCCCATGTCCCTCCCCATGTCCCTCCCCATGTCCCTCCCCATGTCCCTCCCCATGTCCCTCCCCATGTCCCTCCCCATGTCCCTCCCATGTCCCTCCCCATGTCCCTCCCCATGTCCCTCCCCATGTCCCTCCCCATGTCCCTCCCCATGTCCCTCCCCATGTCCCTCCCCATGTCCCTCCCCATGTCCCTCCCCATGTCCCTCCCCATGTCCCTCCCCATGTCCCTCCCCATGTCCCTCCCCATGTCCCCTCCCCATGTCCCTCCCCATGTCCCTCCCCATGTCCCTCCCCATGTCCCTCCCCATGTCCCTCCCCATGTCCCTCCCCATGTCCCTCCCCATGTCCCTCCCCATGTCCCTCCCCATGTCCCTCCCCATGTCCCTCCCCATGTCCCTCCCCATGTCCCTCCCATGTCCCTCCCCATGTCCCTCCCCATGTCTCATGCCCCCCCTCCGCACCCTCCCACCCAGTGTTACCCCATGCGCCACTGCTCTCCAATGCCGTTTCCCCCCCCTATGTCCCTGTAATTGCTCTCATCACCTGCATCAACCATCACGTTTAAATCTATCCGGGTATGCCCCATGCCGTGCCCCATGCCCTGCCCTCCCTCCCTTCCCATCCACTGCTCCCCACCCATCCTCCCCTCCCCTCCCATCCCCATGTCCCCTCCTATCACCCCCTCCCCTCCGCCCCTCCTCTCCCTCCCACCCCTCTCCCTTTTCCCGCGCATTCTCTCGCCTGCATCTGGAAACACCAACTCCACCTCCCTCCACCCATCTCCACCTCTCTCTTCCCTCCTCGCCCTTCCCATCTCCCTCAACCCTGCTCCTTCCACCCCCCTTCCTTCTTCTCCCCCATACCCTGCTTCCACTCTCCTTCCCTCTGTCCCTCCTGCCCTTTCCCTCCCTCTCTGTAGCCCCCTCTCTGCCCTCTTCCGTTTCCTGCTCCCTTTCCTTCCCCAAGAATGACTGCCGTTCCGAATCTCCCCATCACTCCCACCTGTATTCCCTCTTTCCCTTTCATCCTGTTCTTCGCTCGCTCCCACTCTTGTCGCCTCTGCCGCTCCCACTCCTCTCGCCTCTGCCTTTCCCTTGTTCAAACCGATGCGCACAACCATATTAGGCGCGCCCGTTGATTTCATACCACCACAACGAGCAACAGCAGCAGCAACAGCAGCAGCAGCAGCGGCAGCAGGCGCATCAGCAAGAGGAGGTAAAAGATCATCTGCAGCAGGAGTAGCATCACTGTGCTTCTGATTTGTATTTCTGACACAACCGTTAGCAGCAGCAGCTGCGTCAGCAGCAGCAGCAGCGGCGGCGCCAGCGGTTGCAGCTGCAGCAGCAGCATCGGCAGGAGCACAACCAGCAACAGCTCTCGTGCTTCCTCCTACTAACTCCGATGCAACAGCAGCAGGGGCACAAGCACCAGAAGCAGCAGTGGCAGTAGTAGCAGCAGTCGAACCACCACCATCACCACCACCACCACCAGCACCAGGAGATGCGGCCCTAATACCGTCGCCACCAGCCGCAGCAGCAGCAGCACCACCACCAACACCAGCAGCGGTAACAGCAGCGCCACCATCACCAGCACCAGCACCAGAAGCAGCAGCACCAGCACCAGCAGCAGCAGCACCAGCAGCAGCACCAGCAGCAGCAGCACTACCACCAGCGGCTTTGGATTCCAGTCGCCCCAGCTTCTCCTGTAGCCGTTCAATGTACCCATACACCTCCACCAGGAATGCGGCTGTGTTGCTGCGCGCGTGGTGCGGCACCAACCTCTTCAGCGCGTCCAAACTGCAGCGAACGGAGAACAGGGGCGCAGAAATGACAGACAAAAGGTGGAAGGAGACTTCTAAGTCGATTGTAAAGTCAGGAATGCTGCTGTGTGTGTTGCTGCGCGCATGGTGTGGCTGGCACCAACCTCTTCAGCGCGTCAAAACCAAACTGCGGAGAGGCGAGAGGAGACGAGGGGAGCAGCAACGACAGACAAAAAGGGGACAGAGACTTATAAGTCGACTCAAAGGCAGGAACGCGGCTGTGTTGCTGCTGCACTCGTGGTACCTCTTCCGAGCGTTTTGAGACGTCTCAAAACACTTTTATTATCACTTGGTACCTCTTCAGAGCGTCCAAACTGCGGCGAGAGGACACGAGGGGCGCAGCAACGGTGGAACAGAGGGGAACCGGAGAACCGGGGAGTTGGGGAGACGGTGGAAAGGAGAAAGAAACACAACCGATGTCCCGCATATTGTGTTGCTGCGCGCATGGTGTGGCAGCAACCTCTTCAAAGCGTCCAAACTGCAGTGAGAGGAGACGAGGGTCGTGGAAATGGCAGAGAGGCGCGGGAAGGAAGACAGAGGAAAAGAAAAGAAAAGAAAAGAAAAGAAGAAAAAAGAAAAGAAAGAAAGAAAGAAAGAAAGAAAGAAAGAAAGAAAAAAAAAATGAGGCGCCTCCGAAATCGCATGGTGCGGCAGCAACCGCTTCAAAGAGTCCAAATGGCAGCGAGAGGAGATGAGAGAAGCAGCAATGGCAGATAAGGAGAGGGGACGGAGACTTTTGAGTCGACTCAAAACTCAGGAACGCTGCTGTGTTGCTGCACTCGTGGTGTGGCACCAACCTCTTCAGAACGTCCAAACTGCAGCGAGAGGACACAAGGGGCGCAGCAACGACAGAGAAGAGGGGGAAGGAAGGAAGACGGAGGAAAAGAGAAAAACAGGATTGGGTAGGGGAGGTTAGGCGAGCAGGCAAAAAGGAAGGGAAATGAAAGCCGGAGGTTCCAGATCTGGAAGTCCTTTCCTTTCATCATCAGTGCGGGCTTGCCTTTTGAGGCACCTCAGAAGTCCTTTCCAGAAGCACGGCCGCCGGTGTCGGCTTTGTGTGGACTTCACGGTCTCGTCTCGGCTTATAGCGCAGCGACCATGCATCCATGCATCCATGCATCCATGCATCCATGCATTCTGTCTAGAGCGGCGGCGACCATGGGTAATAGTAATGCAAGTACCGAGTCACCTCTATATCAATCACGTTTGGGCTGAAGCGACGAGGTGACTTCTGAGTCGATTCAAAAGTCATGCTTCAGGTTGAAGGGACGCTGTTCTGGAACTTACTACTGAGCTCAAATGAACAAGTAGCGGATTAGGGAAGAGGGCGGTGGGTAGAGGGGAGCACAGTATTTTAGTACAAACATAAATCCGTGGTAGCACTGCGAGTAGTCACCAGTAGAACCACTAGGAGGTGCACCATTGGAGCAGCATAGGAGCACCATGATAGGAGCACCATGATAGGAGCACCATAATAGGATCACCATGATAGGAGCACCATAATAGGATCACCATGATAGGAGCACCATAATAGGATCACCATGATAGGAGCACCATAATAGGATCACCATGATAGGAGCACCATAATAGGATCACCATGATAGGAGCACCATAATAGGATCACCATGATAGGAGCACCATGATAGGAGCACCATGATAGGAGCACCATGATAGGAGCACCATGATAGGAGCACCATGATAGGAGCACCATGATAGGAGCAGCATAGGAGCATCATAGGAGCATCATAGGAGCATCATCACACAGAATGATGGTACCACCGTCACCACGAATAGCACATGACTAGCACCTTTCGTTGATCCTCGCTCGTCGCCTCTGCTCCGCCTCCATGTGCTTCGCCGCGCAAATCCCCGTCCGCGAGCCAATGCCGCTCCCCCGGCCACCTCCCCCTCCACCCCCACCCGCGCCTCCGCCACAGCTAGGATCCCCCCCTCCCCCTCCGCCAGCGCCGAAACTCCCCCCCACTACTGACACGACTGCCTGGTGCTGCCCAGACGCGGCTGCAGCAGCAGCGGCAGCTGCGGCCATCATAGGGTGATTGCCGACGAAAGCCATAGCGGGAGTTGCGGCGTAACATGCGGGATACGCTATGTTCAGCGTAAACCCAGATGGCGCAGCCGCGCCGATGGGCGGAAGTCCGGGCGGACTTGGCGCCGGGATTGTCGCCGTGGTCATTGGGAACACTGAGATGGGCGCCACAAGCGACGGGGCCGGCGGTGGTGGCGCCGCCGCGGATTGCGGAGAGCTTCGCGGAGCGGGATGGCGGAACGGGGGGAGAGGGGAGCGCATGGGCACGGCAACTCGCCTCCTTTAAAGAGGCAACGCGCAGCACTGTTAATAGCCAGTAGTCGTACTAACGGTAATGCGGATTTTTCGAGTCGAAATTTCGAAGTCGGAACCCCGGCGGCGGCTGTCGCAAACTTCCTACGTTCTCAAACTTCTCCAGTGTGGACGCGGGAGCATGCGCGCGATTCTTCCAAGAACACGAGCAGACGAGGAGTTCCTGTGATGACTTGCCCGGCACGAGATGCCTTGCCAGCTACGAGACGCGTTTCAGAAGCTTAGAAACTGTAGACGAGGGAGAAAGAGAGAGGATCTATCAATTACTGAAAACGTTGCAAATGTATGTTGCGTATGATTCGTCTAGAGCGGCGCTTACGCGCGCGCACCAGATTGGCGGACGCCGCCGAGGCTTTTCTAGATTCGACTCCGCGCCTGCCAGATAGATCTTACGTCTTCGCGACGACGTCTGTGTTACTACTATGCCGCGAACCAAATGCGACAGTGGAAACATAAAACCCTTACAGATTTACGGTTTGACGAAAACGAGTGCAGCGGGATCTACTAAGCCCCGCGTCAGAGGCTGGAGGAGTCTTGTCGAGAAACAATCGAAGGTCAAAACAGCATCCGCGACAAGTAAAAACTGATTCCGTCTCTCGAGGCTGCTTTTCCCTCGACATCCCCTCTCACCTCACATGCACGAATATTATGGGGACGGGGAAGGGAACCAAAAACCTGTTTTTGTCATCAAATCTCGTGGCGCATGTTCCGTCTCGACTGTCGCACCGCGTTGACACTGGTTTGGGGGGTTGGGCCCTGCTTCTATCTCATGACGACATGCCCCCCCCCATGACCCAGCTTCTCTGCCAATCATAATGGCTGGGAAGATTGTGGGCATATTGAATGACCCTTTGGAGTTTGAAAGGCCAAGGACAAGAAGTGGGTCCCTTTCACGCTGCTCCTGATTGGGTGAACGAGGTGGAGGCTTGGGAGGAGAAGCTCGCGGCCCGGCTAGTGTGCAACGAACCTAGGAGATAACTGCTAACGTCCGTGACGAGGCTATCCCACGTGGAAGAAAAGTAGAATCCGATAGGTGCCTGGACTTTTTGTGGCACGAACCCTATCCAGCTTGGATGCACACACAACCAAGGAGCTCAGCAGGGTGAAGAATGTTCGAGACAGCAGAACATTCCAATTGTGAATCGAATTCTGTCGTAGTTGTTGACAACATATATGCATGAAAGTACATGCGGTGTATACATCAACTCTCATTCGAATCCAGCCACAGCTTCCGATACAATCGTGCAGTTCAAACCTTCAAACTGGAATGCTGGAGAGGAGAACATTTCCCTCAGCAATTCAAATTCTGTGTTTGAATCAGAAGCCGAACATGCGGCTCGGTTCCCACGATTTTGGTTCTCTGGCACATTCCACCAAACCCACCAGCCGCTCCCGCGATTTGCCTGCCTCTCAGCTTTCGTGTTCTCGTTTGAAAGCATAGAATCCAGTTCATTCCGTGTGCATACTCACTTCCGATACCGACCACTCCAGTCGTCTCGACTACGCTAGAGCAGAAACCTCCTCGTAGCACCTCAGCTTGCCACGTCTGAACTCGAAGATAGCGGAACTGGCTTCTATGTACGAATTCCGGTTCCATTCCCTTGCATCTTCGCCCTGCATTGGCTCTTAGTACACGACTTCAACTCTGGTCCCCCTTCTGTCATGACTGCTATTTGCGTCGATGATTCCACTGGGCTAGCAGCAGCTGGAAAGAGCAAGTCGCTGGCTGGCGGAGATACTTCCACTCCCTCCATTTTCCCAGACAGTTCTGCTGCAGATCTTTCAAATAGCACCGGCGACGCGGAGAACGCTGCCCCGATGACACCTGGAGACGAAGCAGCGGTGGTCGGCTCGGGAAAAACGCCAGAACGTGAAGTTAAAGCGGGAAAGGCAGCTCTACAGAGACCGGAAATCGGCGGTCGAGGCGCAGGATCCATGGCGAAAGCCGCTCGCAGAAAGTCGTCGAGACTGAAAAGCGAGGCAGACGAAGGCGACAATGAGAACGGCTCTCAGGGTTGCAATGGCAGTCAAAGGCGATCGGGACGATCGCGCACTGCCGGCCCGGCCAGCTATTACGAAGGTAGCGAGGACGACAGTGACGGCGACAGCGACGAGGGTTCGGATGGGAGTGACGGGGAGTCGGAGGACGGGGAGGACAGCGATGACGCGGTTGAAACGGGCGAGGAGGAGGCGGAGAGTGATGGCGACGGAGAGGATAGCAGCGAGGGTGAGGACGAAGAGAGTGACAAAAGCGAGCACGTCGAAGAGGAGGCGGAGCCGGCGACGGCACGCGTGAACAAGGACGCGACGGACGCGAAGCCACGAGGCGGCGAGAAGAACGGGAATAAGACGGAGCCGAACGAAGACGAAGAAGAAATTTCTAGTGACGACGATGATGATATCGGTGGAGGGGATCGGCCCACGAAGAGATGCGGCAAGCCTGCCGGAAAAGCTGCCCCCCGGAATGCCAATGCCAAGAACTCGGCGCGCAGGCAGTCTCCGCGGCTGAGAGGCCATCCAGAGGCGGACTCCGCGCGGGCGAAAGGCAAGCAAGGCGGAAGCGCAGGCGGTTTGGCGGGTAAGCGCGCGGAACAGCTGCGCGGAGACGAGGAGGCGGCGGCGGCGTCGCGAGGGCAAGTGCAGCGAGTGGCGAGCTCGTTGCCGGGTAGCAAGAAGCTGACGCGGCGCGACTCGGGCGTAGCCGACTCTGCGAAGGAGAGTAACGTTCAACGTGGCGTGGAGGCTAAAGCTGAGGAGGAAGAGGAAGAGAAAGAGAAGGAAGAAGAGGAGGAGGAGGAAACGGAGGAAGAGGAGGATGGCGGGGAAGAAAAGGAGGAAGGAGAAGTGGATGACGAAGACGAGGAAGAGGAGGAAGAAGAGGAGGAAGAAGAGGAGGAAGAAGAGGAGGAAGAAGAGGATGAAGAAGAGGAGGAGAAAGAAACTAGAGGTAAAGGCAAGAAAGGGTGTCAAAAGGCAGCCACAGTATCGCCAGAGCCGGAGCAAGGTCGACGGAGATCGTCTCGCCTCCAGTCCATCACCACCAGTAACGTTTCTTCTCCCGCGGCTGCTGCTGCTGCGGCAGCGGCGGAAGCCGCCGCGGTCTTGCCGGCGTCGTCCACCGCCAGGGCGCGCGAGCGGCGGAAGCAGCGCGCGCAGGAGGGAGTGACGCGGAAGACCAAAGAGACGGCAAAGGAAATCCAAAAGTCGGGTTCGAAGACAGCGGCTATTATCGCGGATAGTGCGTGGCTTTTGTCGCGACCACTCGTGACGAAACCCCCCGCCGCCGTGGAAAAGGTGCTGCTGGCGCGCCAACCCGCGGAACGGCCGTCCGCAGAAAGAGCGGACAGCGGGCCGAAAGCAAGCGCAGAAAGGGGTACGAGCGGAGCCGGAGAGGGGGGCGCGGCGGCGGAGGAAGAAGCAGCAGCGGCGGCGACTGCTGTCATGACTGCTGCAGAGTCTCCTGCAGCGACCGCTGAGGTGACTGCTGCGGTGTCACCAGCGCCGGTTTTCCTGGTGAAGCTAGTCGGGCGGAGTTACCGCGACGTGGTGTGGATGACGGAAGCAGCGCTGCAGGAGCTCTTCCCCCGCCTCCTCATGTCCTTCCGCCAGCGCTCCACCGCCGCCCGCAGCGCTGTCAAAGACGGCCCTGCTCCTGCCGCTGCTGTTACAACCGCACCTGCCAGCGGCGAGAGTTGCGAGCCGAACGACGACGCTGACGTGGAGGTCGTCGGTGCTGAGTCGGATCTGGTTCTTCCGTTCGATCCGGACTACCTGCGCGTGGACCGCGTTATAAGCACGAAGCGCGGGCGGAAGAAGGACGCGATGCGTTACTTGGTCAAGTGGAAGGCGCTTCCGTACACGGCCGCCACGTGGGAGGATGACAGCGCGCTTCGGGACGACCCGGACGATGTCCGGGCAGTCGAAAAGTTTCACATCTTTTACGATAAAGCCGCGATGCGGCGGCGCGCTCCGGTGGCCGTGAAACGCGGAGAGCCGGCGTCGACGGGGGTGGAGTTTAAGAACGGGCGCACGCTGCGCGAGTACCAGGTGGCGGGCGTTGATTGGCTGTATCACAACTATAACAAGGGCGTGAATTGCATTCTGGCGGACGAGATGGGGCTGGGGAAGACCATGCAGGTGCGCCGGGGGAAGCGGGTGTGGGGGGGAAGTGGTGGGGGGATCGGCAAGAGGGGTGAAGGGGGTGTGAGGGGGGAGGGGAAGAAGCGGGGAAAAAGAAGGGAGGGGGGAAGAGGGGGAGAGTTGGGAGGGGCGGGTGGGATGTGTGGAAAATCGCCGCTGTGTGTTCTTCACTTCACTCCTCGCAACCTCGTCCATTTCTACATCCCTGTCTCCCATCCCATCTACTCTAAGTTTCGCTCCCCTCCGCAAAATCGTTCTCCGCGCCGGCCGCGCGTCCATGTTCACCCCCCCTCACCCCTTCCCCTCCTCCCCCCTTCCCTCTCCGCTTCTCCCTCTCCCCTTTTTCCCCTTTCCTACCATTCCCCGTCTCACCCGCTTCCCCAACTGTCCCTGCTCTCCGCGCACCCTTTCTCCCCCTCCCCTCCCCTTTTTCCCCCACTTCTTTCCCCTTTCACCCCCCCCCTCACCCTTCCCCCACCCGACTCCGCGCAGTCCGTCGCGCTGCTGGAGACGGTGCGCCTGCGCACGGGCGTGCGCGGGCCGTTCCTGGTGGTAGCGCCGGTGTCCACGCTCCCGCACTGGCAGCGCGAGCTGGAGTCGCTCTCGTCGTCGGAGATTAACTGCGTGCCGTTCGTCGGGTCTAAGGACGACCGCGCCTTGATCCGCGAGCACGAGCTCGCGCACCCCAGCGGACGCGGCGTGCGCGCGCATGTGAGTTGCGCGGAGGGGAACGGGGGGCGAGAAGGCGCGGCGGGGCGCGGGGGAGCGGGGGGAAGATGGGGAAAGGGGGGAGGAAGGAGAGGAAAGGGTAGGGGACGCGAAGTGGAGAGAGGGAGGTTCGCGAGTTAACATGGCAGCATGGGTGGGGATTCGGGCATATGGGGAAAAAAAAAGGGGACTGCCGGGACTGCTGGGGGTGGGGGGGAAGGGGGGAGTGCGCAGATGGAGGGAAAGAGGGGGCGAGCATGTTAATTTGTTTGGATGTTGCAATATCCCTTGTCCAGTGTTGACTTGAGCCCTTTGTTGAAATCACCTGGGGTTTCACCTGCGTGTTTCCGTGGCGTCTCTCAGGTGGTGCTGACGAGTTTCGAGATCCTGCAGAAGGACCGCAAGCCTCTGAGGGACGTGCGGTGGGAGCTGTGCATTGTGGACGAGGCACACCGGTGAGGAGAGATAGAGGGAGGGATAGAATGGTTGGAGTGCGGTGGTTTGGAATGGGGTGGTGTGGAGTGGGGTGGTGTGGAGTGGGGTGGTGTGGAGTGGGGTGGTGTGGAGTGGGGTGGTGTGGAGTGGGGTGGTGTACCTGTGAGAGATTAAGGACGTGCGGTGGGAGCTGTGCATTGTGGACGAGGCACACCGGTGAGAGATGAAAGAGAGCGGAGGGATCAGACGGTTAGAGTGGGTTGGTATACCCGCGAGAGGTGACACAGAGCGGTGGGAGCTGTGCATTGTGGACGAGGCACACCGGTGAGAGAGAGGGATAATGGGGTTGAAGTGGGTTGGTATACCTGTGAGAGGTGAAACAGAGCGGTGGGGGCTGTGCATCGTGGAAGTTTTTGAGAATTCTCAAAAACACCCTGCAGTATTGGGGGCTGTGCATCGTGGACGAGGCACACCGGTGAGGAGAGGGATAGGAGGGTTTGTGTGGGACTGGCTTGGGCTGCTGCCCACTCTACTCTCTGTTGCCTATTTCGTGCCTTCTGCCCCAACCTCACTCCGTTCCTTCCCACCTCCCATCTTCTACCCCCATGCCATCTCCCTGTATCGGCAGCATGCAGAGCACGACAGCCAAGACCACAGCTGCTCTCAAGGAGCTGGGCATCAGGCGAGGGGCCCTGCTGCTGCTGCTCACTCTACTTTCTGTTGGCTGTTTCCTTCCCTTCGTGGCAGCATTGAGAGCACGACAGCCAAGACCACAGCTGCTCTCAAGGAGCTGGGCATCAGGCGAGGGGCCCTGCTGCTGCTGCTCACTCTACTTTCTGTTGGCTGTTTCCTTCCCTTCGTGGCAGCATGAAGAGCACGACAGCCAAGACCACGGCCGCGCTCAAGGAGCTGTGCATCAGGCGAGGGGGCCTGCTGCTGCTCACAGGCACACCCGTGCAGAACAACACACGCGAGCTCTTGTGCGTGCTAAGCGGTTGGGGGGAGTGGGGTGGTGCTGCAAGCGGTTGGGGGGAGTGGGGTGGTGCTGCAAGTGGTTGGGGGGAGTGGGGTGGTGCTGTAAGCGGTTGGTGGGAGTGGAGTGGTGCCGCTCCTATTATCTGTCTCTTCCCAGCTCCTCCCTTCTCTCATCGCCCCATGACTCCCCTCACCCGCTTTCCCCTCATCCGCCCTCTCTTCCCAGCCCCTCCCTTCTCTCATACGCCCCCTCCCTCCTCACTCGCTCTCTCGCTTGCCCCTCGCCTGCTCTGCCTTCAACCACACCCTATTCTCCCGTACACCCCTCCCCCATTTTCCCCTGCCCCCGTTCCCCCGCCCGTGTGTCTCTCCCCCACCCAGTGGCCTATTAAACGTCCTCGACCCAGCCACGTTCGGCGACGAGGCTGACTTCCTGGCTCGGTTCGGCAACATCACGGACGCGGAGCAGGTTCGGGTGCTGCAGGAGGAGGTGCTTCGGCCGAGGCTGCTGCGTCGGATGAAGGAGGACGTGGAGAAGAGCCTACCGCGCAAGGAGGAGGTGATCGTGTGGGTGGAGCTGACGCGAGACCAGCGGCGCTACTACCAGGCTCTCTATCGGAACAGAATAGGCACGCTGCTGCAGGGCGCGTCTAACAAGAACCTGCCGAATCTGCGGAACCTGGTGAGTGGGCCGGGGGAAAGAGTAGGGGGAGAGGGAGAGGGCATGGGTGGTTGCCGGTAAGAAACCTGCCGAGTGTAAGGCCAGGAATCATGTGGGAGGGTTGAAGGGGGATGGATGGAGGACGTGAATGAAGGATGAAGGAGGACGTGGAGAAGAGCCTACCGCGCAAGGAGGAGGTGATCATGTGGGTGGAGTTGACGCGAGACCAGCGGCGCTACTACCAAGTTATCAGCTCGTATTGACATGCTCTCTTTGACATTGCCCGCCTCTCCCCGTCCCTAAACCCATCAGGCCATGGAGCTGAGCAAGCTGTGCAACCACCAAGTTTATCGGCCCGTGTTGACATGCTCTCTTTGACATTGCCCATCTCTCCCCATCCGTAAACCCATCGGGCCATGGAGCTGCGAAAGCTGGGCAACCATCCGCCTATCAGCCCGTCTTGACATGCCCTCTTAATCCTCTTACCTGCCTCCACCCCCTCCTTCCCCCCTCCCTCCATCTCCCTTCTCCCCATCCGTAAACCCATCAGGCCATGGAGCTGCGAAAGCTGTGCAACCACCCCTTCCTGTGCAACGGGCTAGAGGAGGACATGGTGCTCAAGGCCTACGCTGCTGCTTCTGCTGCTGCTGCTGCTACAGCCGCCACTGCTGCCACTGCTGCTGCTGCAGCCGCTCCTGCTGTCACAGCCGCTCCTGCTGCCACTGCTGCTACAGCTGCT
The DNA here is from genome assembly GCA_947471745.1 of Closterium sp. Naga37s-1. NCBI lineage: Eukaryota > Viridiplantae > Streptophyta > Zygnematophyceae > Desmidiales > Closteriaceae > Closterium > Closterium sp. Naga37s-1. The sequence goes on from CANJKZ010000030.1 coordinate 7,356,358, forward strand.
ACTGGTGCTGCTACAGCCGCCCCATTGGCGCTAGCGCCACCAGTTGCTGACTCTCCTGCTGCTGCTGATGCGGCGGATGGTGCTGCGCTAGCTCTCCCCCCTGCTAATGCTGCTGCCACGGCTGTGGAAGCAGCACCAGCGTCTCCACCACCCACATCACGCACAGCACTTCCAGCACCCCCAGCAACAGCAGCACCCACATCACCCCCAGCAGCAGTGCCAGCAGCAGGAGACGCAGTGGATGGGGAGGCTTTAAGGCAGCGCATGTTGGTGCAGGGTAGCGGCAAGATGGTTCTGCTGGACAAGCTGCTGCCCAAGCTCAAGACCGCGGGACACCGCGTCCTCATCTTCTCCCAGGTCAGTGCCGCTCTGCTGCCTCCCTGCACCTTCTTGCGCCCTCCCTACGCCCTCTTTCCCCCCTGCTCCCACCCCCCTGCGCCCTAAGCTCAATACCGCCGGGCACCGCGTGCTCGTCTTCTCCCAGGTGGGTGTGCCGTTCTGCCCTCCCCCCGCCCTGCACCCCCCTTCCTTCCCCCTGTCCCCACTACGTCCTTTGAGCCCAAGCTCTCAAGACCGCCGGGCACCGCGTCCTCGTCTTCTCCCAGGTGGGTGCCGTGCCGCTCAACCTCCCTCAACCTCCCTCAGCCCTGCACCCCCCCACGTCTCACCCCTCTCTCCCCTCTCACCCCTTTCACCCTCACCCCTCGCACCACGTTCACCTGTCACATTTCTCCATCCTTGTTCCTGTCACGTTATCCCCCCCGCATCACCGGTTTGTGATAATGCTGGACCTTCTGAAAGGACTATCTCACTGGCCATTCCCCCAACCCCCTCCCCACATCCTCCCACTCCTTCTAATCCTCTCAACCCCGCATCATCAGTTCGTGATAATGCTGGACCTGCTCGAGGACCATCTTTGAGTTGATTCAAAATTCATGATCATTGTGCCCCCACCCTTCCACCCTCCCACCCTCCCACTCCCCTCTCCTCCCCCACCATCAGTTCGTGATAATGCTGGACCTGCTAGAGGACTATCTCACGGCCAACGGTCACATCTACGAGCGCCTCGATGGCTCCATCAAGGGCGAGCAGCGCCAGGTGCGTCCTGCATTGCGTTTCCTTACCTCATCCCTCATTCTGTCATACCGCATACCAGTACCGCATACCCGTACCGCATACCCGTACCGCATACCCGTACCGCATACCCGTACCTCATACCCGTACTTCATGCCCATACCGCATACCTCATACCCCATCCCTCTCCCTCACAATATGTGCCTATCCAGGCCGCCATTGACCGTTTCTCAGCGCCAGGCAGTGCGTCCTTTGTGTTTCTGCTCAGCACCAAGGCGGCCCTTTCCCCATCCTCATACCCCATTCCCTCTCCCCCACCTCACACACCCCCCCGCGACACACATGTGAGCAGGCAGCTATTGACCGGTTCTCAGCACCAGGCAGTGCGTCCTTTGTGTTTCTGCTCAGCACCAAAGCGGGCGGGCTCGGTATCACCCTCACTGCTGTACGATCCCCGTTCCCGCCCTCCCTGTTAACTCACTCTCACTCGGCCACTCGCATACATCTCTCGCTCACTCCCTCACTTGCTCACTCACTCACTCGCCCACCCCACTCACTCTAATCCTCATCCTGATGAAGTGACTGTCTGTCTTTTGGAATCTGCTCTCGTTCTGCGCCTCATTTTCGTCCACTCGTAAGTGACTCACAAGCTCTCTCCCCCTCTTCAACTCTTTCCACAACAAATTCTGCCCCTCCCCCTCTCCCCCCCCCAAACAACTCTCCCCCCACTGTTGCCCCTGCTGCAGGCGGACACGTGCATCATATACGACTCGGACTGGAACCCACAGAACGACCTGCAGGCCATGGCTCGCTGTCACAGGTGCGATGGATGGGGCAGGGTGGGGCAGGTGGGATGGGAACGGGAAGTGGTGGTGCTGTAGGTGATGTGGCATGATGCCTCACTGTGATACAGTCTACAGGTTTGTGAAGGTGTGATACGAACTCCCTCACCCCCAACCCTCCCTAAACCCCTCTCCCCTCTCGTGTGCAGGATCGGGCAGAGCAGGGACATGAAGGTGCTCCAGCTAATAACAAGGTGAAGCGCCTTCGGAGTCATCTCAAAACAACCTCTCCGCAACCCTGTCTGAACTCTCTCCCCAACTCCAAACCCTCTCCCCCCCCAACCCCCTCACGTGCAGGATCGGGCAGAGCAAGGATGTGGCAGTGTACCGCCTGATAGCTAGGTGAATACTTATTGAAGTCACCTCAAAATTCTTTCCCGGCTGCCCTCCCCCTCCCACCTCACCTGCAGGATCGGGCAGAGCAAGGATGTCAAGGTGTACCGGCTGATAACTCACCGCACGTACGAGCAGCAGCTGTTTGACTGCGCCTCACGCAAATACGGGCTTGAGGAAGCCATTCTGGGCAACTACCAAGGCGCCAGCGCCAAGAGCGGGGAGAATGGGGATGCGGCAGGGGGCGGGGGAGAAGGAGAAGAAGCAGACGGGGCGGGCGGGGGAGGAGGGGGGCGTGGAAAGAGGGGGAAAGGCGCGGGGGGCGCAGGGGGTGCGGGAGGGGGGGTGGCAGGGGGAGGTGGGGTGCGGAATCCGGAGCAGAGCAAGGATATAGAGAGTCTGCTGCAGCACGGGGCGTATGAGCTGTTCAAAGACGAGGCGGCGGAGGATAGCGTGCGGTTCACGGCAGAGAACATTGACCAGATCCTGGAGCAACGCACGCAGACACGCACCATCGGCGGGTGAGTTGGGAGGGGACATGCAGGCAGACTCGAACCCTTGGGGCGGTTGTAACTGTTGGGGCACAAGGCACACAGGCACACACCACCCCTGGGGCGGCGGAGGATAGCGTGCGGTTCACGGCAGAGAACATTGACCAGATCCTGGAGCAGCGCACGCAGACACGCACCATTGGCGGGTGAGTTGGGGAGGGAGATGCAGAAACGCCGAAATCAGGGAAGCACGTGGAAAAAGGAAACACTCACGTCTTCTGTGGCAACACCTCCTCTGCTTGCGCTTCCTTCTCCAACCCTCTTTCCCCCCTTCTCCGTTAATCTCTGCCTTGCAATCCTCCGATTTCATTCCCCCCTGCAGATCCGGTACAAGCACATTCTCCATAGCCACTTTCGCGTCAGAGGAACCCGAGGGGCCAGAGGAAGCAGCAGAGGAGGATCAAGACAACCTAGACTGGGACAGGGGAAGTCCAGAAAGGGGGGGACATGGTAGTGGGGGGGATGGAGGAGATGAGAATGAGAAGCCTGGCTGGAGCGGTGGCGGTGGTGGCAGCAGGAAAAGGAGTACCCGGTCTTCGCGAGGGGGAGCAGATGGGAATGCAATCAAGCAAGGCGCGGAGTTTTGGGAAGAGCTGCTGCCCGAGGCCTGCCGGGCAGCTCGGGCAGCTCCGCTGAATGGTTTTACTCCCTTGGCTCGGGAGGAAAGGAGGAGGAAGAAAGTGGTGTATGCGGAAGGAGGTGTGAGAAAGGGAGGAGGGACGGGAGCTGGAGGTGCAGAGGGTGCGGAAGGGAGAGTGGGTGAGAAGGGGAAGGCGGAGGAAGGGGAGAGTGGGGAGAATGGGGAGTCTGAAAGTGGGGAGGGGAGCAGTGGGGAGGAGGGGGAGGGGGGAGATGGGAAGGGGAGGAAGAGGGGGAGAGGCACAGTAGGTGGAGATGATGGGTTAGGAGAGGATGTGGCGTGGGTAGGAGAGGATGGGGTGAGTAAGGGTGAGTGCGGGGGGGGAAGAGCAGTGAGGAAGGCAAAGAGGGAAGGGCAAGGCGGGGTGAAGAAGGTGCGACCGTGGAACGAAGCAGAGATCAAGCGGCTCGAATGGAAGGTGTTCTTCTCTGCACTGGATGGAGGTGAGTTGAAAAAGGGAGATGGGGTGAGAGTAGGGGCGAAGAAAGTGCAGCCGTGGAATGAAGCAGAGATGACGAGGCTCGAATGGAAGGTGCTCTTCTCTGCACTAGAAGGAGGTGAGTTGAAATGCTTGTATTACTTTCGAGAAAGTCGGAGAGGGGGCTGTTTGTTAATCGCTTCAGAAACAGCGATTTAGAGTGGAAGGTGTTTTTTTCTGCACTGGAATGTGGTGATTTGAAATAACGGGCGAGCAGATGAGAGTACGGGGGAGTGCAGGTGAGGGTGCGGGGCTAGAAAAAACGTGTGCGGGGAGAGTGCCTTGGCGTGCACTCGCTGTGCACTCGCTGTGCACTCGCTCTCCAAGTCACACCAACTCCAGCTACTTCTGCACGTCCTTTCTCCCTCGACCCTCCTGTTGCATCTCCCTCCCTCCTCTGCCTCTCCTCCCCGCCCCACTCCCCCCACCCTCGTCCCTCTGCTTTCCCCTCTCCTCCCCCTCCCCTCCCCCCTCCCTTCCCCATTTCCCTCGCCTACCAGACAAGCTCCGCCAGGCAGCGAAGCTGCAGCAGCGGTCAGAGGAGGAGGTGGTAGAAGTTGCAGCAGCGCTAGAGCGCGTATATCGTAGCGTGCACTCCCTCCCCGAGTCACACCAACTCAGCCTAGACCTGGCACTGCGCGGGCAGAAATCCAAACCCCACCACCGCACCATCGATTTCGCTGATCCTGTCCTGAGCGCTGCTGTTGCTGCGTACGCTGCTGCCAATCATCCTGGTGCTGCTGCTGCTGCAGCGGAGGAGGATGGGAGGAAGGCAGAGGAGCTGTGGCCGAAGGAAGCAGCAGGGGATAAGCTGCCTGCTGCTGCGAGGGCGGCTATGAGCACTGTGGCGTTCCGACTGCGATGCGTGAAGGGTGCAGAGAGGTGTGTGAGGAGTGCAGAGAGGTGCGTATGGAGTGCAGAGAGGTGCGTATGGAGTGCAGAGTGTGGTGAGAGAAAGAATGATCCATGGGTACGCTTGCTTACCTTTCACATTTTGTGTAACAATCTTTACGTAAATGAGTAGAGAATTTTCACACCCCTTCCCTCTCCGCATTCACCCTTCACCCAGCCAACTCCCCCTCCCTTCCTGCTCCTCTCTTCTCTGCCTCTCCCCTCCTCCCCTCCCCCAAATCCAGTCGACTGCAAATGCGAGCTGTGGTAAGAGTGCTAGCAGCAGCAGCCGCAGCCAAGCCAGAAGGGTTTGAGCACCCCACCATCACTGCCATTCTCTCCTCTACTGTCGTCAAGCGGTGAGCCTCCTCTCTCTGTTTATTCCTTTCCCTTGATGGTGGTGCCTTTCTCTTGCCGCTGCTGCGGCTGCCATTTCTCCTCCACCTCCACCACCTCCTCCTCCTCCTCCTCCTCCTCCTCCTCCTCCTCCTCCTCCTCCTCCTCCTCCTCCTCCTCCTCCTCCTCCTCCTCCTCCTCCTCCTCCTCCTCTTCAACCCCTCCTCCTCAACCCCTCCTCTCCCATCTCCCCAACCGCTGCTTCCTTCCTTTCCCCCTCACCAGCATCACTCACTCTTCCCCCGACCCTCCCCCTCGCCCGCCCCCTCTCGATCTGCCTTTTATGGCACCTCATTAACCTGAATCAATCACTCTTGTTCCCCTCCCCTTCCCCCTCCCCCTCCCCCTCCCCCTCTCCCTCCCCCTCCCCCTCCCCCTCCCCCTCCCCCTCCTTCCTCCGTTGCCAGCTGGCGCTTTCCCATGTGGTGGGATGACGAGGCAGCTGCTGATTTCCTGAGAGCAGCAGTGGAGATCGGTTGCTCGCCTTCCGACTTTGCAGCTCTGAGGTACGAGAGGGGAAGGCGGCGGATACGAAAAGGGGGTGGGGGGGGGAGGGGGAGAGGGAAGAGGCGGAGGGGGGGAAGGGAAAGAAGCAGAGAGCAGAGAGCAGAGAAGCAGAGAGCTTGCAGCTAGCTTTACCCAGTCACTTCTCTTCCTCCCTCTCTCTTCTCCCCAGTTCTCCTCACTTCCGCCCGTCCACTGACTTCTCCTGTCCTTCTTTCTGTGTCAAACCCTCTGTCCCACACGTGAATGTGCTCTCACTTGTCACGACCGACCCTCATTATGTCTTCACACACAAGTACGACGCAGCCTGTGTCAGCTGCGCACACAGGGACTCCCCAATCTCTCTCTAACTCTCTCCCTTTCTGTGCGAAACATCCCTCTGTCCGTCCCTCTGTCCCACACGTGAATGTGGTCCCAATCATCAGGACCGACCCTCATTTTTCCCTCACAAACAAGTACGATGCAGCCTATGGCAGCTGCGCTCTCAGCTCCGCACAGGTATGCACTCTCTCCACCCCCTCTTCCTATCTCCCCCTCACTCCCCTCACTCTGTATCTCACTCCCTTTCGTGCTCACTCGCTCCCTCCACACTCACTCCCCTTCACACTCTCCTCACTCTTCTGTCCACTCTGTGCCCGCCTGACCCTCACCAACCCACTTGACATATAACAGATGAATAACCATACTAAGCATCCGTTTCCTCTCCCCCCTTCCCTCCATTCGCCTTCCTCAGGCGACGGAAGCTGAGAAGGTGCGCGACTTCATGCGTGTTGATTGGCCGTTGCCAAGCGTGCTGACAAAGCTGGTAGTACATGTGGCAGAGGAGGTGGCATGGAGATGGGACACTCCGTACGAATTCTCCCGAGAAAATATCTTCTCCAACAAATGGGGAACCAGTCGCGGGCTCAGAACTGGAGCTGCTGCTGTTGCTTCCACTCGTGTTGCCTCTGCTGCTGCGGCTGGTGATGCTGGTGATGCTGCTGCTGCTGCTGCTGCTGGAAGTAACGATGATGACTCTCAACACCATGAAAGGAGGAAGGAGGAGATGGGGGGGGACCCATACCACCTCAACCAGGATAGAGCGCAAAATCACTGCCATTCCGGGGCAATGGTGTCTGCGTGGGGGGTTCTTGGAAAGTCCCAGGGGGTTAAGCAGAAGGAGAAGCTAGGAGAAGGAAAGCAGGCTGAAGGGCAGGCGACGGACAGTAAGCAGGACGTGGGGAAGGGGAAGGAGAAGAGGAAGGAGGAGGGGGGGAGAGACAGCTTTCTGGTTTCATGGTCTGGTTTGCGGAAACCTGCCACTGGAAGGGGAGGGGGAGGTGGAGGAGGGGGGGCAGGAGAAGGAGGAAGGGGTTCAGGAGGTGGAGGGAGAGGAGGAATTGGAGGAGTGGGTGTAGGCAGGGGGGAAGTTGGTGCGGGGGGAATGGGAGGAACGCAGGAGTCAGATCCCATTGTGTCATCAGACCCTGTTGTCTCGCCTGCAGGTGAGTCGGTAGAGAAGAGGCACAAGGCGGAACACGTGGATGTGCACTCTGCACCGAAATCGCAGCTTGTTTTCCTGCCGTCGCTCCCGCACGCATCTCCTGCTGCTGCTGGTGCTGCCGGTGCTGCTACTGCTGCTGCTGCAGCTGCAGGTTCGGCCCCAGTCAAGCCGAAAATGGCAATTCCAAGCCAAAGGGCACTGGCGACCGGCAGGGATGGCAATTTGAGTATGGATGCGGACAGGGAAAGGACCAAGCGCAAGAGGGAGAGCCTAGAACAGCTGAAGAACCACCTGGAGAATTCCCTGAAGGGTGACGTGGGGACTGGTGAAAGGGAGGTGAGGGAGGGGAGTAAGGAGAGGGGTGTGAGAGAGGGGAGTGAGGAAAATCAAAGGAAGAAGGGGAATGGTGCTGAGAAGCGGAAACGCCTGGATGATCTCCTGGATGGCAGTTCCGGCAGCGAAGCTGCTGTGTCTGGGATCAGCACTGGGAGTGAGGGGGGGTCAGGAGATGGTGGTGCGGTGGTGCTCGAGGGAGAGGAGCTTTCTCTCTATCTTAAAGCGCAGCAGAAGAGTGTGTCGGCATCCAGCAAAGGAAGAACGGGGGCGTCAGGCAAAGCTGATGTTTCTTCTTCTGTGATGGGCCTCAACGAAAGGGGAAGGTGCGAGGGAGTGAGGCGGGACGGAGATGGTTTCACAGTGCAGAAGCTGCAGTCTCCTCAGGCGGCAAAACAACACCAGCAGCAGAGGGAGCAACAGCAGCAGACGAAAGCAATGCAGAAGAAGCGCCTTTCATCGGAGCTGTACGGGACAGAGAGCACCCGAGTACCTGCCACCTCTGCTGGTCACTGCTCTCCTGCTCAGAAACCTCCTGCTGCTCATAAAGCTCCTGCTGCTTACAAGTCTCCTGCTGCTCATAAGCCTCCTGTTGGTTACCAATCTCCTGCTCCTCTCTCTGCATCTGCTGCACGGTCTGCAGCTGCTGATGCTGGTACCAGGTTCTGTCCACTGGTGGTTCCACTAGCAGAGGACAAGGATTACTCACATCATCACACCCCCTTACCTATGAACACGCCGACCCGTCCTCTGCTGTCTCCAATGCCTGCTGGAACTGCTGCCAATAGAAAGCAGTCAGAGGTGTTGAGGGAAGTGAACAGGAGCAGGGAGATGGAGAAGGGATGGTCAGCTTCTCCTGCCAAGAAAGAGAAACTCACTGATAAGGTACGTATGGTGGTCTGAGGATCCTTTGAAGTTGGTTACTGTGCAGTTATGTTTGTAGGTTTTCTGGCAAAGGTCAGTAACTAACGGCTTCTCTGGCTTCATTGTTTCCATTCTGTGACTTGAAGCAGGTACTCGTGGACCAGCCTGCAAGATCTTCGGAGCATGTGAAAGCAGCAGCGCATGTGCTTCATAAGCAGAATAGAGAGCCAGTTGGAGCACCTTCCAAGGCCACAGGGAACAAAAAGGTGGTAAAACAGGCAACTTTAGCAGCTTTCCTGGGAAGGAGAAAGAGCAGCTGACATAGAGACATAAGCACTTGCATTGCATCTTTTTCCTGTTATCAACCTGGTTAGCAGGATTCCAACTATGCTACCTGTAGTGGTTTCAGCTCTAGCTCTGCTCGTTTGGTTTGTTCCTCACAATGCTTAGACTGCAAGTTGCAACAACTGGGTAGTAAAGCTCCACTACACACCACATCAGCTCTTACCTAGTAAATCCTTTCCACCGTGGATACATTCTTCAGATACGCTACAATAGCTGTGACATTATCCTGACTGCCGCGATCCACTGCCTCTGTCACCAGGCGCTTGCTGCTCATTGAGGGCTCCTTTACAGTGTCTAGCACGTACTGTGCCACTTCCTCATTGCTTAACTTCTCCCACAGCCCATCACTCGCCATGACCTGTACAGCACAGTGGATGATGTGTGTTGTGGATATTGCAGCCACATACTGCAAGAAAAGCAGAGCTTAGATGCGCACATGGGTCTGGTGCCTGGACTCACCAGAAACTCGTCGTCTTCAGAGAGCTTGTGGTGGGTAACTTCTGGTTCTGCTGTCACTGCAGGTTTCATGTCGTGATCACCCAGTGACCGAGTAACCTGAACAGCAAAAAGGCATAATAACTTTAATATCCAAGTCGATGGACCCACCCGACACCTGAACATGCTGGTCCCTAGCTGTTTATAACAAGAAATTTTATCATTAAAAAAAAAAAAAAAAAAAAAAAAAAAAAAAAAAAAAAAAACATGAGCAAGACTCACTTCAATCCCGGCAGTTCCCACACGCCACGTGTTGACACGCCACTGCACCAAACCACCAGCTTTCTCTGCTCGATTGCGCTCCTCAGGGTCACTAGCGACGTGATCCTGTAGACATGAAGAATAGCAGGTGTTAACAAAAAGGCTAGGCTTCACAAAAACTACATGCGGTATGTCGTTGCAATCACGTCAGCGAAACCACAGGTATGCATGTGGATGAGGCCATACATGGGACAGCGCCTTCACTTCTCCAGACTGCTTCAGAACAGCTCTGCAGTCGCCAGCGTTGGCAATGTAGATGTCGGTCCCAATCACAAGGGCCACACATGCTGTGCACCCGGGGTACCACCCCTTGCCACTGTCAGGCCGAGCCTTTCGCTGCTTGCTCAGCTCTAATTCCAAGGCCTTGTCAGTTGCCAGAAAGGACGCAATGAGGGCCTCGGGTGGACTGAAAAGCGGATGCAGGTGAGAATTGAAAAGAAGAGGAAGTAGGGCGGAGGGGAAGGGGAGGGGGGGGGAGGAATGGGGAGGGGGGAAACAGGAGCGAGGGGGGAAACAGGAGGGAGGGGGAAGGGGAAAGTGAGGAACAGTTGAAAAACAGTTGAAACGGAAATGTCAAGGGTTCATGCAGGAGAGGATGCTGGCTGCATGTCAAGAAATAACCTACCTGAGATCCGAAAGCTTCTCCATTACAACTCCAGGGATGTTCCGTGCACAATACTCTGCAGCTTCATACCCTGTAAAGCAATCCGCGTGCATTCTTCTCAATCATTCAGATAATACATCAACGGCTTGCAAAATTATGTAGATTCAGCAACGCATACCTCGATGACCGTCGAAAACCCCGAACAGATAAATTGTGGAAGATGCAACCGTGAATGCCTTGATAAAATGTCGATCTTCCATTTTTTCTCTTGCCCCACTTGTTGCAAAAGATCCAATGGAAATAGCTGAAGTATGAGCTGTTACCTGCCTGGCAAGATCCACAACCTTGCTTGGCAGCACAGTATCCTTGGAAGTTAGAATCTCTTCAGGTGGAAAGGCTTGAGAAGGATCTGGCTGGTTGTGCACTATGCTTGGCTGTTGGGTGTGGTCGATTGAAAAGGGCACACTTCCGGAGAGAATGTTCTCGATGTCATGCGCAACATCTGACATTGAAGGTCGCAAGCTGATGTTCGGATGCCAGCACTTTTCAATGAGGCTTCGCAGTCTCTCTGTGGCTGGACCACTTTTTCCAGGAAGATTCGGCCTGAGATTGAATGTGGTAATAGCTGCAGCCAGCTGCTGTTCAGAATAATCCATCTCCAACACAGTGTGAGCCTGGACAAAAGTGCAAGTGGTGAGGAGACAAGCAATATTGTGCCTGTTATGTAGCTATGCCTAGTCAATGGTTACAATGCTATTAAAAAAGGAGGTTTTACCTGGACATCAGTTGTACAGTCAGAGTAAGGGATGACGCCTGTGGCAAGCTCGCTGAAAGGAGGATGTCAAAAGGAGCCGAAATTATGGTGGGATCACACGAAAAATGCTTAATGCAAACAAATGTACGGCAAAAAGACATACTTGAACGTGACGCCGAAGCTATAAACATCTGATTTCAAGGTGTGAACATCCTTCGCGAGGATTTCAGGTGCCATGTACCTGCAAGTCCACGTGGGCATGTAACCGTTGTACAGAAATTCGCGATGTTTACGTCTCTGAAGGCAGAAACGCTTGATGAGTTCACCTCAAAGTTCCAACCATGTTTTTCTTGTGGAAGCCTCCTGTTGGTTTCCCAGATGACTTCCAATTTGCAGCAGTATGTTTTTGGAGCTCGCTGGAGTGTGCAGCAAGTCCAAAGTCTGACAGAAATGCGTTGCCCAAGTCATCAATCTGCATTGACTCTCAAGCATCTGTCAGGAAACGGCACTGTTATAGAATCTCAGCAGAAAGGGACCTGAACACAGCCATACCAAGATGTTGGATGGTTTCACATCCCGGTGTACAACGCCCAAAGAATGAACGTACGCCAGTGCTTGAGCAGCCTGATAACCAATGCGAAGGATATCCAGCACACTTGGCTTCCACTGCTTCGTGTGGAGTGCTTCATGAAGGTTCCCTCCACGATAAAGGGTGAAAACCAGAACGTAGTCGGGAGGATAAGCTCGAGCAGCAAGCAACGAGGCGATGTGGGGATGCTTGAGCGAGCTTCACACAGAAAGACGGAAGCAATGATGCAGTGTGAGCCCGGGTCAAGGCTGCAAAAGCATTTTACAAGGAGAATTACAATTCACTACCTCAGGAGCTTTAGCTCTTTGTGAAATCGATCCATATCCTCGGATGTTGACAATCGTGGCTTCTTCAAGGCAACTGGCTGTTCCAAAAAAGACCCTTCATATACGCTGCTTTCTGGGCCTGCATTTCACACTCATTGCGCCTAATCAAGCAACTCTAATCTCCTCAAATACCAATACTTGAATAACTGTTTACGTTCTTACCCTTTGCAATCAGCGGCCCTGTCTTTATCTCTGCTTTCGGCACGTTCAGCTTCACTGTTGTGCTCACGCAGCAGCCTCTTACACATCGAGTCTCTGGCTCACCCATGTCCGTGATTTCTAGTGCCAAAGAATGAAGAAAACTTGCGAGCTTGGCAACTAATGAAGAGCATCCGGCTAGCGTCAACCAGAATGGTGGTGAATTCAGCACATTTTGGAGAAATAATCCGTTCTGTGATCTCCAAAGCGCAGAGCGCGTGCGACAGTCTCGAGAAATCGAAATGCTGTAGTGCTGAAGTTTGGAGTGTGATTTTGGCAGAACTGCGGACTACACCAAATATGAAATTGCAATGTAGCGACAGAAATGTAGACGCAGTATGCTTGTTTCGATTCCCGTAATAGAATGTTTCAACCGCATTCGTCCCTCACCAACGCACACAGATCAACCTCTCATGGACCTCCACATCAGCACCAAAACTGGGCCAAAATGAATGCACTGGATCTTTCAGACCCGATGCATCGAATCACGGCATGCCTCGGATCCGCTTCAGCCCTCAAAACCGTTCTGCAACGTAACAAACCGAACGTATTGCTCGTTTTCATTTCTGCCACTTTCTCTTGCAGCCAAGTGTCCCTCTCCCTGCCTCACAAGTGTGCGCTCGAACCCATAACTGTATTGTACTACTGTACCCCTTGGCAAAGTACATTACCGTATACTACCCCCCACCCCACCATGTTCCCCATCCATTTCCTTCTCAATTCCCAACCCAATTTCTAGTACCTAGAAGCATTCTGCATTTAGAATTTGTCTGCAGCATTCTAGAAGCATTCTTCTATCCTAGCTAGTCTGCATGCGTGTGGTTCCTTCTTTCCACTACGCCAGCTAGCTTCTCGTCCACCGTCCACCTTCCTCGCATAATAATGGTCTTCGCCACCGCATCTCCCCTTGTTGCGGTCACGGAAGCCTTTTCCTCTTTCACCCTCCGTATCTCTTCCACTGTTCGCCTCATCTCCCCTTCCGCTACGACTCTCAGCTCCACCGCCTCCCTTCCGCGTATCCCCTTCGCTGCGCCTTCCGCCTCTCGCCTCTCCTTTTCCGCGTTCCTCGGCGCGAAGCTCCCCGCGCGGACTCCTGCGGGATTTGGAAAAGCTCGTGTGGTGCGTGCTCGGGTGGTGACAGCGATGGCAGCGGCACCGAAGATCACCGAGCCTGTTGAAGTCTTGGTGAAGGCGGCCATAGGATCGCCTGATAAGCTCGGAGATTGTGAGGAATGCCTCTCGCTCGTACAGATTCGACCTTGGCTCTACTTTCCTTTCCTTTCCTTCATCGAAAATTACCTACTTGTCCCGATGTCTACTCACGAGTGCCAACCTCTTGCCTCTGTTTTTCCAACCTTTCTTAACAGCCTTTTCTAGTTCCAAACGTCTGTATTTGCAGCCTCCGTCTAACCTCCGAGCTTCAAGCGATTTTGCAGCTGTGCGACTCTTCCTCTGTCCTGAACCATCTGAACCAACTCCACCTGCTTTTCCCCACCACCAGGTCCTTTCTCCCAGCGCGTGCTCATTACTGTAGAGGAGAAGGGTATACCGTACTCGTACCGCCTAATCGATGCAACCAACAAGCCGCAATGGTGCGCTTTCTGACGTCCTCGTCCCTCGTATCCTTTTCTCAATCATCTCCCGGACTTTGTCCACGCTTCTCAGACCCTTCTCCCTACATCCACACACTCGTTCTCCCCCTTTCTTCCAAAGCTCATGTCGTTCAGCATGACCAGCATGTTCCATCAATTCGTGCCACATCGTTTTCCCCCCTTCGTACTCATGATCCCTGCACCACTTTCTCTTCACGTTCTCAACCTGAATCCTGATTCCACACCTTCATCGTTCTGCCCCCTGCCCCCTTTTTCCTACCTACCCTCTTCCCCGTTCCCTCTACCCGCTCTCTCTTCCCCTCTACCCACATTTCCCGTTCCCCATTCTCCTGATGCGTGTGCTCGTAGGTTCCTAGACGTGAATTTCGAGGGCAAGTTGCCGGTGAATCGGTGATCAAGACGGCGGACGGCTGGCTGGCCGACTCTGACGCCATCACTGCCGCTCTCGAATCCGACTTCCCCCCTTCCTCATTCCCGCTTCCCCCTTCCCCCTGCGCGTGTGCTCGTAGGTTTCTGGACGTGAATCCCGAGGGCAAGGTGCCGGTGATTAAGACGGCGGACGGCTGGCTGGCTGACTCTGACGCGATCACTGCCGCGATTGAATCCGACTTCCCTCAGCCGTCCCTTGCCACGCCGGACGACAAGAAAGCAGTGTGAGTGTGCTGCTGCGTGTGACGTTGGGTGGACTCACATGACCTCTCCTTACCCCCTTCCTTCCCACTGTCCGTTCATTTGTTGTACATGCATTCCCTTCGATCTCGGCTCCCTCCCTCCGATATCACCCCTTCCGCCCGGCTCATCCCACCATCCCGCCCTCCTGCAAATTCGCCCTCTCGCAACTTCGCCCTCCCGCCTTGCCCCCTTCCGTCAGTGGCGCGGGACTCTTCGGCGCGTTTGCAAAGTTTCTCAGGAGCAAAGACAGCGCGGACGGCACGGAGCAGGCGCTGTTGGGGGAGCTCTCTGCGCTGGAAGACACCCTTAAGGCCTCGGTCAGTGCTGCTCATGGGGGGGTGGAGTGGGGGGGGGGGGGGGGGGTGTGGAACAGTCAGCAAACGGAGGCAGGCGTGTGGAAGCAGAGTTAGAGTTGTGGTAAGCATCGTCCCACATGCCTCAGCTGTAGGATGGCTGATGTAGGTGTCACGTGAGAACGCACAGAAGGAAAGGCAGTCGAATGTAGTCATTCTGGAACACACGCATTACTGCTCCTTTCAGCACACGCGCGTGTCTAAAGGTGTCTAGCTGTCTACCACCATCCTCCCCTCTCCCCCTTTGCTTCCTGCCTCTTTTGCCTTTACTGACCCTGTCTGTCCCCCTCTTTTACTCACTGCGTGCTCCATTCCCATTCTGCTCCACCATGCCCATATTTCCATGATGACCTGACCATGTGAGCAGGGCGGTCCGTTTGTGGCGGGTGAGAGGTTGACAGCAGTGGACATTGCGCTCTCCCCAAAGCTGTACCACGTGATTGTCGCTCTGCCGCACTACAAGAACTGGCACATTCCTGACACCCTCACTCACGTGCAGGCATACATCAAGGTACCGTACGTCTGCTGCAAGCCCCTACCATGCAGGGACGTTTGGAGGAGGCACATACTCGGGTGCATTTGCACATGTGTATCAAGGGCTGTGTGCATGCATGCATGCAGGCATCGGCTTGCATTGCCGGGACATAGCCATGCCTGTGCATGTCCACGCAGTTGTGCGGCCAAGCAAGCAAGCATGCGCAAACACTGTCACATCCAGCCCCCCACCAACCCATGCACTTCTCCAAGGTCTCTGTCTTTTCCACGTCTCTTTCCCCAAACATCCATCTTTCCCTGTAATTTTACCGCCTACGCTGTGCTAACCATTTCTCTCTGTCTGCAACCGTTTCTCGTTACCATATCCCCCCATGCCTCTCCTCCACCGACCCCCAGGCGCTTCACAGCAGGGAGAGCTTCAAGAAGACAGCAGCCCCTCCGGAGATTGTAATTGCTGGGTGGAACCGTGCCTTGGGTATCATCGCCTGAATGTAACTGCTTTGTACAAGCTGGCTGCATTGAATAGAGACACTCTGATTACGGTGGGTGGGTGGATGGATGGGTTGATGATCGGGTGGGGGGGATGGCCTATGGTCATTGCTCAATGCAGGTGTGAGATAGGCTACCAGAGTAGGATTTTCTCATTGTAAGGAAGTGATCTGATTTGAGACGACTACCGTATCAACAGTTACACACCGTGTAGTCAAGCACGAAATGGTGCCTGATAATGAGTTTCCTGTTAGTTCAAAGTTCCTGAGGTCTACTATCCTAGGAAACTACATCATTGCCAATGTCATGCTGGGTTTGGAGAACAGCGAACCTCCACAATTTAGCTTGCACAATTATCAATTGTACTGAGCTCAAGCTCTTACACTCACAGGTCCATAGTCTATGTAACCTAAACATATGGCTAGCTTCCAGGAGTACCTAGGGAAGCATGTCTGAATAATAGAAGGGGCTGCAGGCAGAATAACATGCAAGGAGCTAGAATGCTTGCACCCAGACCTGGACCCAGGAATCAGCAGTTTTTGTGAATACCTAGATCTAAAACTTATTGGGGTAAGGTGGTAGTGGTAGTAGCGCCACGCCATCCATTGGAATGTGTTGGGCGGTAAGATCTTTACGACGCGGGTGGTGGTAGCCCCTTCACAGCTAGCTGTAGATTCGAAGAGAGAGGGGAGAATGGGCAAAAACCAGCAAGGGAAAGGACAGCGCTGAGAGAGAGATTACAGGGTACCGGAAAGAACACGGCGAGAGAGAATCAAAACAGCTAGGCTGCTACTCCCCCCATTTCTCCGTTCTCTCTCTTCTCCCCGTCAACGTACCCGTCCTCCCTTTCGCGTAACCAGCGAATCTTTCAGTTGCCGCTCTCATTCTCACCCCGTGGTT
Source organism: Closterium sp. Naga37s-1 (assembly GCA_947471745.1). NCBI lineage: Eukaryota > Viridiplantae > Streptophyta > Zygnematophyceae > Desmidiales > Closteriaceae > Closterium > Closterium sp. Naga37s-1. The sequence goes on from CANJKZ010000030.1 coordinate 7,372,841, forward strand.
GTTCCGAACCAGTCCTCCCTTTCTTGTAACTAGCGAATCTATACTAGCACGAACCCGCGACCAAGTCCCGTCCCCCCCCACGCCGATGTCAGGCTGTCCGTATGCACCCCACTTAGCGAAACTCAAACCAGTGCAGTAACCCTACTTCATTAACACCCCCAATTTCGCTCACCCTCTGGTTGTTCGCGAAGCAGTGCGAGTACGAGCCCGAGACGAAGTAAGTTGGGGTGGCGGTGATGGCCGAACTGAAACACCCGTCGCCGATGCCGTCCGTCGCGTTACAGTACGCCACGTAGTTGTCGTACTTGCAGTTGACATAGTCCTGGTACGTCGGTACGATGTACACTTCATCCATGTATGCCGCGTACTTGAACACTGGCGCAGGATGCGGGAGGGAGGAGCGGGATTACAGTGGGACCGCAACAACACGAGGTGAGGAGAGAGCACGCTAAGGCGGATCGCCGGAAGGGAACGACGAGAGTGGAGAGTTGGGGACATGAGAGCGGAGTTGGGGACATGAGAGCGGCGTTGGGGACATGAGAGCGGCGTTGGGGACATGAGAGCGCCAGTGTTGAAGGGACGAGAAGGGAGGAAGAATGAAAGAGCGAGAGAGCGAAAAAATAATCGGCAGAGAAGCGCATTGCTTGCCCGTAGTGCGACACGCGCCGCGCGGCACACGGCATGAGGCACGCGGCACGCACCGAGCTTATCGCCGACGGACATCTTCGTAGACTGCATCCACAGGTTGTAGTCCACCTGCGGGTTTCGAGTCGACTCAAAGCACACCTCTCGAGTCGCCTGACCCGATTCAAAGGCACACCTGATATATAACCTCACGCACCGAGCTTATCTCCGACGTAGATCTTGGTAGACTGCATCCACAGGTTGTAGTCCACCTGCGGGTTCCACGGCCACCCGAACGACGCCGTCGGCTTGCCCACGACAATCTTCCGCACCGTGTACGGCTTGCTCTTGACCTTCACCGCCACCTTCTGGTTGCGCTGGCAGCGCCCGAGCATGCCCGACGCGAAGTACATGGTGCCCTGCTGCGCCTTCACCTTGCACCCCTTGGCGCCGTCCCAGTTCTTGCACACGCGCACGGCGCGCGCGTAGTTGCAAATGTCGAAGTCCGCCTGCCGGTAAAACTGGTACACCTCGTCCGTGCGCGTCGGGTAGTTGAACACTGGCGGAGCGGAGAAGCGGGGGAGCGGAAAAGCGGGGAAAGGGGGGTTGGGTGAGGGGAAAAAATGGGGGAGGAGATGAGAAAGATGGGGAGGGGAGAGGGACAGGAGAGAACACTTGTGACAATGGGGAACAGGACTCAACCGGTCGCTCTGCGTGAGCGTGAAATGCAACTTTCGAGATTGGCCATACGAAGAGGAGACAGCATAAAAGTAACGAAGGACCGAGGACTACGGTGGTTGAACCGTACAGAAACTCGGCAGAACCTCACCAAGCAACCCACGAGGATTGGCACTGAGTTTTTCGAGACGACGTACCGAGAAAGTCGCCCGGGAAAACTTTTGTTGAGGCTGCCCAGCTGCGGAGGTTAGTCGTGGGGTTGAATTGGTAGTTAAAATCCCCGCCGTTATACCCCACGTTAATGTACCGCGGCGGGTTCGCGGCCTGCGTCGTTATTTCGCCGCCCGATTGAAGCGTTCCCGCAGGGGGCGCTTGCGATGGGACGAAGAGAGAGCGATCCTTCATTTCAGCGGAGACGACACTAACGAGGATGAGCAAGAGAGTGGAGGAGAGTAGAGAGCGCATGGTTCGGCGATAACCAAACGGATTGCAGCTCTTAGTTGACGGTCTTTGCGGGAGGTGGACCATTTTCTTACGTCAATGTCTAGTCTCGAAGTTCCAACGTTTGTGAGATAAAAGGACGTGTTTTGGGAGTGCTCTTTTAATGGAAGCGCGCTCTTTGCAGGCACGAGACTCTGACTAAAGACGGTTGTATACCTAAGCACCGATCTCCCGTAGAGCGTCCAACTGTTGGTTTTCAAACATAGAACAAGTCTCCGAATGATTTCTACAGAACCGTACTTCACGAGTTTGAATTAGCAGGCCGATTGTGGTCGAAGAGGGCTAGACCTGGAAGAATCAGGGCTTGGGCTTGACGGGCACAAGTGATGTGGTGATGTGATGATGCGGTGATGAGGTGATGCACCGCTGAAATGAATCGTATTGTGAATGCGCGCCCAGTGTTCCAGCCTGTTCTCCCAACTCTAGAATGTACCAGTGGGTGTGCCGAACCATCGCATGATCCGAAGGAAAAGCGGGGGATGCTGGGAGGAGCGGAGCATGGGACGGGACAGGAGCCGTCGTCGATGGCCAAACCGACTATTAGGGGAGCTGAATCTATTCGACCAGAGGGGGCGCGATGCCAACGAGCATTTGCTCGTTTCGGCGATCACGACAGTGGTAGCAGCATCAAGCAAGGTGCTGGCCAGGCTGCTGTTGCCCTATCGGTGGCAGGCAGCCTTTCAAACATAAGAATGAACCTGTGAGTTGTGTCCACGGACTCCACGCGTGGATGGCGCGGGAAAGTGTAGCCGTCCGTTGCTGTGTGTGGGGGGTGCCAAGCATGAACAACGGCAGCACAAGAGCTACACCAATGCTAATGAAGTGGAAGGGCAGCAGCAGAGCATGCTTGGGGGATGAGGTGGACACGATCACACTTGCAGCAGGGTTGGGATTGATGGAAAGTATCATAAAAACGGAAGCGCATGTGAGCGGGAGAAGTTTCATATTTTGGTTCAGCTTTTGATAAAAGCCGACTCGACTACGAGCCGCACTCTTTCAACATTGGTGTATTGCGCGCTGACAAATTGATGAGCGCGCTCTGGCATTCGCGCGAGATCTGAAAGTTTGCTTCCATTTGTGGCGGGTTTCCAAACCTTTGGTTGGATGACCTCCGCCAAACAAGCGCGCGAGAACCTCTTGACCGACAGGTTCAAGCCCTGGCAGGCGGTGACGGTACTTGCGGGAAAGTGGCTGATGGTGCTATGGTTGAAAGAACATCTCGTCTTGTATAAATTTACGAAGGTGTAGATTTTGTTCATTATGCTGCTTACAAGGACAAAATATCTCATAGTATCATCTTATGAGGACTTCGTATTATTTACATTATCTCCATATCTATCACACTCAACATTCGTGTTGTGATCAGAAGTTGATCGTGCCTAGGATCACCTCAGGAAGGTTCGCACACAACTGAGTAGTGGTGGTGGGCCCTTGACCTCAATAGCAGAGTGAATGTAAATCAGGGCTAATTTTTGGATTTGAGCTACCCTTATTATCAGTGTAGTACAAGTGCAAAAACCTGATTATCAGTGTTACCCCTTGTAAAAACCCTGATGCATCAGGGTTTAGGCTGTTTTTGTAAAATCTACCCTGTCGCATCAGTGTTCATAAATGACAAACCCTGGTGAATTGTTTTTAGCATCATCAGGCATGCCACAAATGGGGGGGTGGGGGAACTGGGGGGCGGTTTCGGTTTCGCCAGGTGGCAATCGATCGGGATTCGGGAATCCCGGGTTACGGGAAAGGGGGGGTGGGGGGACTGGGGGGCGGGGGGGGTATGGATCTCGATTCAGGGTAAAACTCGTTATGGAAATCGGGAACCCTTAGTCATCAGTGTGCCTTAAATGTAAACCCTGGCACATCAGGAAGATCTTGACTCCTAAAAAAATTACACGGGACCATCAGTGTGACTACCAAACACCACCTTGATTATCAGGGTATCAGGGTGATTTACACTGATAATTTTAGCCCTGATGTAAAGGCTTGAGATGATTAAAAACATGCAAATACAGCACTATAAATAAGATTACAAGGGAATACCAATCGACCTAGCTAGCCATGTACTCTAAGGGGTACATTCCCTTATTACAGCGAAATCCAACCGTGCGACTCCAGACAGTTACGAAACTGTTCGGGCAGAATCCTCGCCACTGCTGCTGCCTGATGCTGTCTGCCCGACGGTCCAGATGCTTTCGTAACCGTGCGACCCTTCGCGTCTCTTCCGCCCTTTCACCTTCATTCTCGGAAGTGCGTGCTTCGATTGCTGCGGTGAGGAGTGCACAGTAGTGTTTCAATAATCATTATTCGTAACACCCCCCTTCACTCCTGGCCGTAGCGAGTCTTGACCCGCTTGACTACCCCGGTGAGTTCGGAGCAGTGCTGATACTGCTGACGTGACAGCTTCTTCGTGAGGGAGTCAGCTGCCATGTCACCCGTAGGACAGTAGGTTAGGTCAACCTTGCCCTTGTCAACTTCGTCCTTGACGAAGAAGTACCGCAGCGCGATGTGTTTGGTGCGGTTGACGAATCCCGGCTTGTTTGCGATCCTAATCGCGCTCTGATTGTCGCAGTGCAGACGAAAGTTCGCCGAGGCTGGAATTTTCGCCTCCTGCAGCAACTCCTGAAGGTAGAGGCCTTCGCGAACGGCTGCTGTTGCTGCGATGAATTCAGCTTCCGCTGATGACAGGGCAACCAGCTCCTGCTTCTGTGAATTCCAGGAGATGGGGCCGCTGGGCTCGAGGCGGAAAAGGAAGCCTGTCCTGGACCGTCGATTGTCGGGGTCAGCAGCGTGATCAGCGTCCACGTAGCCGATGAGGTTGAAGGACGAGGTTGGGATGGTGGAGTAGCAGAGCCCAACATTGGGCGTGGAGATGAAGAACTGAAGTGCCCGCTGGAGATCTAGCAGATTCTCAGCCGTTGGTTTGCGAGAGTACTGAGCCAACTGGCTCGCGATGTAGGAGAGGTCGGGCCTGCAGGTAACAGATGCAAAGAGCAGGCATCCCAACTGCTGCTGGTAGGTGTGAAGCCCAGCAGGGGACAGGGCTTTGTTGTCAGGCTTGTGGTTGGGTCATGGAGTGCGGTAAGGGGTGGAGAGTGGTGCAGGCGCAATGTTGAAGCGCTTGCTAAGCTCCTCTGCGTACTTGGCTGCTGAGAGATGAATGGCTTCCGGCGAGTAGGTGATGTTGAGCCCAAGGAACTGCTTCACGTCATGGTTGCAGGTGATGTCGACGAGCCCTGCGAGGTTTTTCTCGAATTGTTCAAGCAACTCGTTGCTTGACCCTGTGTAGAGGAGGTCGTCGACGTAGACCGTGAGTAGGATGTATTCGCCGCGGAAATCGCGGCGATACATCCCAGGATCGTGGGGCAACTGCTTGAACCCGATTTCAAGCAGTATATTGTGCAGGTACTGCTGCCAGAGTCTCGGCGCCTGTTTGATCCCGTAAAAGGATTTCCTCAGCTGGCAGACACGCGAATCCCCTTCGCCGTATGTGTGCGGCTGCTCCACGTAGATCACGGCATCTACTAACGCGTACAGGAACGCGTTCTTCACGTCAATTTGTCGGAGCGGGAGGTGTCGTGCTGCAGCGATTGCGAGGAGAATTCTGACGGAAGTGTGGCGGCTGACCGGTGCAAACGTCTGATCGAAGTCAATGCCGTGCCTCTGATCGTAGCCGCGCACTACCCACCGCGCCTTGAATCGCTCGATCGTCCCGTCAGCTGCGGTCTTCACGCGGAAGACCCATTTCCCGGAGAGAATCCTCCTCCCTTTGATTGCTGCTCGATCGACGAGCACCCAGGTATCGCGGGACTCAAGTGCCTTGATTTCCGCATCCATCGCTTCGCGCCATTCCTTGCTGTATGGTCCTGTGAGTGCTTGACGAGGGTTCTTCGGCTCGATGACACGTGGCGCCGATGAGGTGGCGGTGTGGAGCCCGAGAAGTTGAAGTCCAGAGATGGTGCTGTCGTGGCGGTGCTGCGGGATGACTTCCTGCACATCGTCATCGTCGCTTTCTGGTTCAGGTGGTGCTGGTGGTGGTGCTGCCCCTCCGCCGCTTCCGCCTCTGCTTCCGCCTGCTGCGCCTGCTCCTCCTCCTGGAGAATTGTCGTCGTCGTCGTCGTCGTCGTTGTTGCGATCGCCTCTCGTGAACTCGCCTCTGGGGTTCTGCTCCAGAATTGCTGCTGCGGCTTCATCCTCAGGTGAGGCGTAGCTGTGGCCGTCGTTGGCGTAGACGCGGTTCGCGTTCGCCTGCTCATCTTCGCGGAATTGCCGAAGGAAGAGCCGCTCGTAGAAGATGACGTCGCGCGCGTTCTTAATTTTCTGACTCAGGAGGTCCAGAATGAGCCATGCCTTGTACTCGTGGCTGATGCCGAGGTGGATCCCCCAGCGCGCGCGGCTAGCAAACTTCCCGATAGTTGATGTCGGCGGCCGGTACTGCACCATGCATCCCCACACGCGGAGCATGGATGTGTCGCCCTTCCTCCCCGTCCACTGCACATGCGGTGATGAGTTGCTGGTGATGGCGGTGATTGACAGCAGGTTGTGCACCCGCACGGCGTGGTGCATTGCGTAGTTCCAGTAGGTCGGCGGAAGCTTCGACTGCCTCATCAACGCCCGCACCTTCGTCATGAGGGTGCGATTCGTGCGCTCGGCTACGCCCTGCTGCTGGTGCGCGTAGGGGAGGGAGATGTGGTGTTCGATTCCCTTCTGCGCGAGGTAATCATGCAGATCTTTGCTCCTGAACTCCGCCGCGCCGTCGGACTGCCAGATCTTCAACTTTTCCCCAGATTGCCGCTGCGCGTGCGCCAGCCACAAGCGAAATGCTTCGTATGCTCTGCTGCGCGCTTCAACGTTTACGACCCACACGTGGCGCGTTCCGGCGTCGACGAAGGTGAGCGTGTAGAGTTCGTCGTTGATGCCGCAGTGTCCCACGTTGAGGAATTCGCTGTACACCTTCTCCAGTTTGGTGTAGCGATTGGTTCCGGGCTCTAGCAGGGGAAACGGCTGGTGGCTCAGCGCGGCTTCGGGGCAGACGGTGCAGTTGCGCGGATGTGTCGCACCCTTTACTTCGGTGCCATCAGGGCGCAGGAGTGCGCCAGGTGCGAATACGCCGGCCTCGATGCAGTTCTTCAGCGTCACTCGCGAGGGGTGACCTAGGCGCTGGTGCCAGATGGCATCGTCAGAACGGAATCCGGAGGTGCGCAAGTAGCGCGCGAGTGCTTCTGCGGGATCCTCACCAGGTGCTCGAGTAGGTGTCGCATCTGCTTCTTCTGCTTCTTCTTCTCCGTTCGCCGTCGTTAACATTAGCGCGAGGAATTCCCTGTCAAGAATAACAGAGAGGGGGATATTGGTTCCAGGGATGGTTCCCGGGAAGAATGTTGGTTCGCGCGGCTCGGGGGCAGGCCCGTAGACGGTGCGTCGCGGGGTTGACGGCTCGTTCCCCCAATCGATGTTGTCCCAAGGGTCACTTCCTGGCGGGATGTCAGGTGGGGGCAGTGCAGGTGCAGGGCGGCGCGGAGGACGACCAAGAGGAACAACAGGAAGTTCGGCCTCAATGGCCTCCTCTATTTCTTCTTCTTCCCCCCTTTGGTCCTCGCGGAAGGCTCCCCAGCCGCTCGTCTCGCCGCCAGATGCGGCGCCCCATCCGCCGGTGTTGCCGCTGGTGACTGCTCCCCATCCTCCAGTGGCGCCGCCGGTTGCGGCTCCCCATCCGCCGGTATCGCCACCAGTGTCGCTCGTGCCCCATCCGCCAGCGCTTCCCCACCCCCCTTCATTGGAGGCGCTCTCTTCTTCGCCCCAGCCGCTCCAGGCGAATGTTCCGCGTGACTCCGCAAGGCTCCGTTGGCGAAGTTCTTCCGCTTCGCGGCGCGCCAGTTCCTCCTCTTGTGCGACGGCGAGCTTCTTCGTAGAGTCGCGCTGGTGAGAGTAGATCTCCAGGAATTTCTCCTGCGTGTAGGGTCGCGGGTTTCCTTCCGCATCGAGGGTCCCGACGCCAACGCCGCGCAGCATTCCGCGAAAGTGTTGTGATGCAGGTCCTGGGAGAGGAGCTTCCTCTGTTCCGAAAACGATGCGCGTAGCTGTCTCGAGCTCCAGGTGAGACAACCCTTCTTCAGGCGGTGCTTCCCGCTCTGCTTCGGCGGTGGCGGCAAGGCCACGACCGGCGATCACGCTCGTTGAGGCTGTGGGCGTATGGCAATCTCTGCAAATGCCGTCGGGGTCGGGGTCATGTAGCGCCGTTTCGCGCGGGTAGGGATGATGCGGCACCCATGCGCGCCCATCAGGATGCTTCCAATCGCGGTGATGCATGTGTTCGAAACGCAGGGGAACGAGATCGATCAGTTCCTGCGAGTCGCCGCTGCAGTCGGGAATGTCGAAATCAAGGACGTAGACTCCGTTCTCGGCGTGGGCTCGTCCGATTTGCTTTCGCGTCTTGTTCGACATCGTGAAGTGGAGCAGTATGTCGCGCGTCTCGGGGTCGGAGGACAACTCCGCAATCCATGAGTTGCGCCGCCGAGAGGAGGTTGAAGCGCAGGTTCTGCACGATCAACACATTATTTAGTGTGATGTGCGTTCTGCTCCTATGTGCCTTGAGCACAACGATGCCTTGCGCGCTTGCGCGCAGGCGCGTGTTGTTCGCCACGGTGACGTAGGTGACGGCCGGGGTGGCGACGATGTTGGATATGTAACGCTCGGAGCCTACCATGTGCTGCCCACAGCAGCTGTCCAGGTACCACGTGTTGTAGCGCCTGTTGTCGTTACGCGCGAGCAGCGCCAGTCGCGGGGTAACGATGTGCGGTGTGTCGACCTTGAGGAATTGTTCGCGCGCGATCCAGTCGATCGGTGCCGGCCGCGTGTCAGGTACGTGCGGGGGGCTTTCAAGCAGCGGGACTAGCAGATTCCAGTCCTGGTTGTCGTCGCTGGTGAAATCGTGGCGCGTGCTGAACGGATTGTTGTTCGAAAAAGCACCGATTGGGTGACGTGCTTCCTCCGGTGATGGTGAACGCGCACGGGGACGACGAGATCCGCTCGTCATTGTCATGTTGCCCATGACGTTGCGAACGGGAGCAGTTGGTGGCTGCTGCTGCTGATGCTGAATCGTTGGATTCAGGTTGCGCGGTGGGGGTTGATGCCCCTGGGCAGGACGCGCGTCGTTCCTTGCGTCTTGTCGTCCGGACCAGTTGCTCGGATTGGTCTGACGAGGGCGAGATCGATGTTTGCATCGATCTGCCAGGTGCCCGAAGTTTCTGCAAATCTTGTCAACTCTTTCATAGTTGATTCATTTCCTGCTGCTAGAGTCTGAAAAATCTTGCAGTAAAGGCGCCGCGGCCGTCGCTCTTCCGTGTTGTCGGTGTAGAAGGCGAGGCGTTCCCTGTCTCGTCGCGGCGCTGGTCGCTGCTGGTCCATATCCCGTTGTTCGACGAGGAGGGCGGCGCAAAGGGCGGCCTCCGAGATGACCCCCTGCTGTCGGAGAAGCGCCTTGCAGGGCCGCCACTCTGGGCCGAGCCCTTGAAGCACGATGTTCACGAAGATCTCCTCAGAGATCGTGCTTCCCAACTTCGCAATTTGATCGCGTAAGCTCCGACAGCGATTAATGTAGCTGCTGGCCTTCTCCCCTGGTGCCATTCTTGTCTCCAGTAGCTGCTGGAGTAGGCGGCTCGACGAAACCGAGTCCTTCGGTTGGTAGACGCCGTTCAGGTGGCGCCAAGCGTCGAGGGCTGGAGCAGGTGTTGTCTTGTATGAGCGAATGCTCAATTGCTCCGCCAGCGACATGTTTCGCAGAAGAACTCCGTACGCCATCAGGGACTCGTTGTAGTACCTTGCCTTGGCGTCGTCGGTGTCTTCAGTGGGTCCCGATCTCAAGAGTGGTTAGCAACGGAATGACTTGGAATAGAAACGAATGGGGTACAAATGAGCAACCCTAGAAGCTGTACCCCCTGGAGTGCAACTCACTATAGCCTATCATATCAATGTTCAACATTTGACACACCCCCATAGGCTAAGTGAGGGGCATCAAAGCAAGCAAGGTGAACAAACGGTCACAAGACCAGTCAAAGCAAGAACCAAGGCAAGCTCAGGGTGGATCTCAAGGACACCACACAAATTCCGAGCGCAAGCAAGCGGCTACAAGGCCAGTTCAAGAGTTCACTAGGATATAAATACAGAGTACAACAAGCAGAGCAAGCAACAGGAGTACAGCAATCGAGGGCCTACCTCAACAAGCCCCAACTGCACACAGAACCTGTGGTGGTCACCAAGCGCCAAGGCCTTGGTGAAGACGTCTGCAGTGTTGGCCTCTGAGGCCACAAAGTCCAGGCGTGCCTGACCGCGTCGCTGCAGCTCTCGCAGGAGGAAGTACCTCACGTCAATATGCTTCACTCTGCTCTCCAGTCGAGGCTCTCGACACAGGAGGATCATGGCCTTGTTGTCAGCGTACAAGGTCGGTGCAGAGCGAGGCCGCTCACCAAGGTCGGCGAGCAAGAAGGTCAACCAGCGAAGCTCCTGTGCCGCCATGGCACCCGCGTAGATCTCTGCCTCTGCACTAGAAGTAGCCACAGACGACGACCGTGTAGACCTCCACGACACAGCACCAGCTCCTAGACTGAAGCAGTAACCCTGAGTCGAGCGCTGAGTCTCCACGTCGTCAGCGTAGGAAGAGTCGCAGTGACCAGTCAACGCCACTGGCTGAGTCCCTCCAAGCACAAGCCCCATGCCTGATGTAGTCGCCAGGTACTTCGCCACCCTCACAGCAGCTGTCCAGTGGACAGGGCGGTGTCTCCCAGTCGCAACAAAGCGAGAAAGGATGCTGAGGGGAAAGGCGAGGTCCGGTCGAGTACAAGTCATCAGGTACATGAGGCAGCCCACCAGCTCTGCGTAGGGTCCACTGGACTCAAAGGGCTCGTCAGGAAAGGGGCCCGTGAGTCTGTGGTCAACAGCAAGAGGAGTGGGCTGTGTGGTGGAGAACTGGAAGTCGAACCGCCGAAGGACCTGCTGCACCATGTGTGACTGCGTCAGTGTGATGGTGCGAGCGGCTCTGTCCCGGGTGATCTGCAAGCCAAGGTAACGCTGCAGCTCACCCAGGTCAGTGCACTTGTGTCTCTTCTGCAGTTCGGACTTCACCTGAGCCAGGGCTGCCCTGTCTGCTGTAGCAAACACCAAGTCGTCGACGTAGACAAGGATAAAGAAAGGAGTAGAACCCGCTCGAACAAACAACGACGGGTCGGCGGAGGACGGGCTGAACCCAAGGTCACGAAGCGTGGAGCGAAGAGTGTCGTGCCACTCACGGGGCGACTGGCGGAGACCGTAGACTGGTCGCCTCAGGCTCCACTGGGTCCCAGGTGGGAAGGTGTCAGTGAAGCCAGGAGGACGGCGCAGCCAGATCTCCTCGTGCAGTCGGCCCTGGAGGAACGCAGTGGAGAAGTCGAGGGAGTGGAGCTCGTAGTCTCGCTGTGCTGCTATGTGGAGTAACACCCGAAGAGTAGTCATCTTCGGGGTCGGGGCGAAGGTCTGGAAGAAGCCAACTCCCTCACGCTGACTGAAGCCCCTAGCCACGTAGCGCGCCTTGAACACCGGCGGTGCTCCAGGCGGCCGCTTCACCTTGAAGAGCCACATGCCATCGACTACGTTCGCCCTGGGAGGGGGAACTGCGTCGACGTAGGTGCCTGTGGATCTCCAAGACGCCAACTCTGAGTCCATAGCCGCTTTCCACTGAGAGTCCCACGCCCCTGACACTGCCTCGCGGTAAGTGCGAGGAGTCGGTATGTCAAGGGCGTCGGGGTCTCCCTCAGGGGAGAGCAGCATGGCACACACAGAGGGAGAAGCGGCTCCCCAGTACTCCAGCTCAGACTCTCTGTCCTCTAGGACGTCACAGCCAAGGGCAAACCCACCCCCGACGGACAGAGGACGGTAGGGAGGAGCTGGCACCACACGGGTGGCGTAGTCAAGGCGGCTGGCGGCAGCAAACTCAGCGACAGCGGCAGTAAGAGCCGAGACAGACGACGGAGGGAAACGAGAGTCGGTGACAAGAGTGGCTAGGACACGTGCGGCAACAGGACGAACAGCGCGGTAGTAGTCAGAGATAGGAGTGGGGAGGGCTGGGAGAGAGGACGGAGGAGGAGACGGGAGAACGGACACATGAGAACGACGAGGAGACGAACAAAGGAGGGCTGTGTGAAGGTCAGTAACAGGGGACGAGTGACGAGCACGCGGAGGACAACGAGTGAACAAGTCGTGACGGACAGAAGGAGGAGGAGACTGAAGAGGAGGAGAAGACCAGACCGCCGGACGGTCGTCAGGAGGAGGCAACGGAGGGACAAACACAGGAGGAGACTGGGAGCGGACAGGAGGAGAGGAGGAAAGGCCAAGGGCCCGCAGGCCACTCACAGGTGGGAACAACCGCCGCTCCAGAGGAAGCTGCGGTGGCGGCTGCGGCTGCTGCTGCTGCTGCTGCTGCTGCTGCTGCTGCTGCTGCTGCTGCCGCTGCTGCTCCAGAAGGTCCAGCACCCGCAGCTCCTGCCGCTCCCTCTCCAACCGCTCCTGCTCCTCACGCTCACGCCGACGGGCAGCCTGGAGACGCGTGTCGTGGCGGTGGGGAGGCGGAGTGGACTCCGCAGAACCAGGGTCTCCAGCGTCAGTCTCCTCAGACTCAGCACCCCCAGAACCAGCACCTCCAGTGCCAGGACCACCAACTCCAGCACCCCCAGAACAAGCACCGCCAGTGCCAGCACCTCCAACTCCAGCACCCCCAGAACTAGCACCTCCAGTGCCAGCACCTCCGGCTCCAGCACTCCCAGAGCTAGCGCCACCTGCGCCAGCACCTCCAGCTCCAGCACCCCCAGAGCTAGCGCCACCTGCGCCAGCACCTCCAGCTCCAGCACCCCGCGACCGAGCACCCCCAGACCGAGCACCGCCAGCGGCTGCACCTCCAGCTCCAACACCAACCGGGTCCACAGCAACCTGTCGCGGAAGTGCCGAAGGCTGCTGAGGGGACTGTGAGGAGGACTGCGGGGAGGGAGACGCTACCTGACGCGCGGCCGAGGGTAGAGGGGTAGCGTGGGACACACCAGACGGGGCAGGACCAGGGGGGGGCGGGGGTACCGGAGGAGCGGGAGCAGGAGGAGGAGAGGGTGCGAGGAAAAGAGGGGGAGGGGGTACCGGGAGACCTCGACAGGGGTACCGGGTGTAGTAGGACACGGACTCATCAAACCGGACGTCACGGGAGTCTAGGAACTGGTGGAGGGGAGGGTGGTAAAAGGACCAGTCGGCAGAGTCCACTGGGAAACCAAGGAAGACACAGGGGACGGCGCGTGCCGAGAGCTTGTCCGCGGAGGTGTCGCGAACAAGCGCAAGGCAGCCCCAGACTCGAAAGGCCGACCCGACACCAGGGGAACCAGTCCAAAGACTGGTCGGTGAAGCCTCGGGCCGCGAGACACGCGGCTGGAGGTTCAGCTGGTGTGCGGCGTAGCAAACCGCGTGGGGCCACAGAAAATGGGGCGCACGGGCATGGATCATGGACGTGCGGGCGATGTCCATGACCAAGCCTATGCGGCGCTCAGCAACCCCATTCTGCTGTGGGGACTCTGGCAACGTCCAGGACTGGGTGATGCCCTGTTCGCCGCAGAATCCGCCGAGAATGCCGGAGCGAAACTCGCCCCCACGGTCGGAGTGGAGACAACTGACTCGACGACCACGAGTGCCCTCAGTGGCTAGAAGCCACCTGATCAGCGTAGCAGTCACCTCGGACTTCTTCGCAAGAGGGAACACTGTGGTGTACCTGGAGAAGTCGTCGACGACCACCAGAAAGTAGCGCTCCCTCCCAGACCCCTGCGTCGGGGCAGGGCCCCAGACGTCCAAGTGGAGAGTCTCGAAGGGAGCGGTGGCTGGACGAAGGGACGAGGAGTGGGGAGTGGCGCGTAAGCGACCGGCGACGCACGGAGAGCAAGGAGGGGCAAGCGAGAGAGGGAGCGACGGGAAGGTGCGTGGGAGACCTGTGACAAGTCCCTGACTGAGCATGCCACGAAGGCGAGGGATCGACGGGTGGCCAAGACGGTGGTGCCACAGGACAGTGCGGTGGACGAGAGAGCGACAGGAGCAAGACGCAGCGACTGGACTGGACACAGCGACCGGACTGGACACGACTACCTGGCTAGACACAGCAACTGGACTGGGGACCTGGGCCGGATGGGACGCAACGACCTGAGGGGAGGACGCGACCGGGGAGCGCTCGGTGTGGAGAACGTAGAGACCGGAGCGGGGCTCCCTGGTGAACGTGGCCAGAACAGCACCTGTGGTAGCGTCTGTACAGACTGCAGTCCTGGAGGTATCCAACACCCACCAAGTTCCGAGTGAACGAGGGGATGTGGAGGCCGCGCAGGACACCAGAGGGGACCACAGGGCACGGGAGGGTGGTGGAGCTACGCGCAACGGCTGGTCCAGAGGTAGGATCAGCCAGAGCAACCGACACAGGAGTGAGGAGTGGCGTAAGGGTCGTGTGGTCGCGGAAGAAGCACTGAGACGCGCCCGAGTTCAGCGTGAACGACAGAGAGGCCTCAGCCGGAGGGTCACCTGACCAAGTCGCTACACAAGCACCTAGAGCAGCAACACAAGCACCTAAGCTAGACAGGCACAAGGCTACACTAGCAGGAGGCAAGCAGGCTAAACTACGAGCACGCGAGCACACAGATCCATCAGCACTAAAGTCAGCATCAACATACAAAGCATGCTGACGCGCATCGTCCATGGACAAATCAAAGACATCAATCTTACGGGCTAACAGACGAGACCAGCGAGGCGTGACCGCCAGAGGGCCCCAACGAGCCTGGTAGAGGTCGTCGAGGCGACGGAAGCACCGCGCGGCAGAGTGGTCGTCGCGACCACAGAGACAGGGGCTGCCCGGCCCGGTGAGGCACCAGTGGGTGCAGGGGCCAGCGCCACGGCGAGGGGGGCGAGGGGCCCAGCTGGAAGAGCCGCTGCTGCGGCCGGTGCTCCCAGGGCCTCCCGGACCCCACTGCGGCGGGGGACCCCAGTGCTGCTGCGGACCCCACTGCAGCGGGGGCCCCCACTGCTGGAACTGCTGCGGTGCCTGCTGCTGCTGCTGTCCCTGCTGCTGCTGCTGTCCCTGCCGTGGCTGGTGCTGCTGTGGCTGCTGCTGCTGGGGGGCAACGCCCCCACCGGTCGGGCCACCACCTGTGGGTGGGCCTGTCTGTCCTGCACCTCCTCCAAGGCCCCCTCCCCCTGGTGCACCACCGCCGCCGCCGCCGCCGCCTCCGCAACCACCGCCGCTCCCACCTCCACCGCCACCTCCACCGCCGCCTCCACCGCCCCCACCTCCCCCCTTCCCGCCCTTCTTGCCACTCTTGCCCCGTTTCTGCCAGTCTGCGGCAGAAACGGCAGCGGTGTCCTCAGAGACCGACACAGCAGCAGAAGCGCGGGTAGAGGTGAAAGTGGGAAGCTGAGTGGCGGCACACCCCGCAAAGAGACGGGGGGCCACCGCATCAGTGGCGGAGGCAACGGTGAGGAGGCTGCTCTCGATGGTCCCGAGAGCAGTCTGAAGGAGGTCTATAGTGAGCTCAGTGGGGTGCTTCTGAAGAAGCGCGTCGCGGGCAGTGGCAAGGCGGTCAGGGAGGCGGGTGACTAACCAGTGCACAGTGAGCCACATGGGGGGGGGAGCAACAAGGAGCTGTGCGTCGGTACAGGCCGCACGAAAACCGGCGTCAAGCGAGCGGAGGTGAGTCACTAGGTCGGAAACAGTCGCAAACGAGCCTAGGTCGGGAAACACAAACGGCATGAGGAGGCGACTGAGGGAGGCAGAGGAGGGGGTGGAGTAGCGGGCAACAATAGCATCCCAAACCCCCTTGGATGTCTCCACCTGGTCAAAGTGGGCGGCCTCAGTCGGGGGGAGAAGCTTCGACAGTGTGAGAGCGGCGGCAGCGTCACGCGAGAGCCACACGTCCCTAGCCAGGACCCGACGGTCGTACTCCGCCTGGGCCGTAGGGGTCGGCTCCGGGGTGGTCGGCAGGGCGGCGGGGGACGGAGGGGCCGGTAGGACACCAGACGCGTGAGCCCACAGAGTGGCGCCGTCCTGTCGCTGGCTGGTGAGGAAGCGCGTGGTCTGGCGCTGCCAGGTGCCGAACTCTATCGGGCGTCCCTCCGCGTCGAAACGGAGGCGACGCGACTCCATAACGGATGTCATGCTAGAGGCGGCTGGAGCACGGCGGAGGCTGAGCTAAGAGCGAGGAGGAAACCTACGGAGCGCCAGGAGGGAGAACGGCGGAGTGAGCGGCTAGGAGCACTGAGTGACCTAGGCTAGGCGTGAAACGGAGGATCTCCAGCTACAACGGCTAGGGGCGCGATACTAGCGGCTAAACGGCTCGAACCTAGGCGGGCGGCGAGAGAGAGCGGCTGCCAGCCGCTGGGTGATAGACCAGTGTCAGTAGAGCTGGGGAGGGCCCCGCGCACAAGGCGGTGGCGGGGCTAGGGCGCGTGCCAAGGGTGGGTAAACAGGAAGAGAGGGGCGGGGGGGGGAGTTTGCGACGGTGGAAATGGGCGGGGAGGGCGGTTTTGACGGTGGGAATGGGCGGGGAGGGCGGTTTTGACGGTGGGAATGGGCGGGAGGGCGGTTTTGACGGTGGGAACGGGCGGGAGGGCGGTTTTGACGGTGGGAATGGGCGGGAGGGCCGTTTTGACGGTGGGAATGGGCGGGGAGGGCGGTTTGACGGTGGGAATGGGCAGGGAGGGCTGTTTTGACGGTGGGAAAGGGCGGGGGGTGTCAGAATATGTTGTTTGTGTAGCCTGCAGTGGGGTACTCAATAGTGAGTACAGCCCCTTAGGGTTTGCTATTTGTATCCTGCTGCTTGCTAGTTCAATCATTCCTTCTCAATTGTGTTCGTGCACACATTCCTAGCTCGTACTTGGCGCCTCCTTACGTAGTCCTACTGTGGCCTAGGCTACTAAGCCTAGGCCGTACTCCTACTATATTTGACATGGTATCAGAGGGCGGCATGTCTGCCGCCTTCCTGTGTATGGGCCCACCACCCGCTTCCGCTGCCGTACTGTCCGCCGCGCGCCCCGTGGTGCGCGGCGGCGAAACCCTAATTTCTGCCCGCCGCGCGCTCGGGGCGCCTGGCGGTTTTCCCTTCCGTGGCGCCCGTCGTGGTGCCCTTGGGGGGCCTCCGCGGTCTCCTCCCGTCGAAGCGCCCGTCGAGGCGCTCTCGGGGACCCGCGCGACCTCCCCTCCCGTCGCCCGTCGAGGCGACCTCGGGGACCCGCGCGGCCTCCCCTCCCGTCGCCCGTCGTGGCGACCTCGGGGACCCGCGCGGCCTCCCCTCCCGTCGCCCGTCGAGGCGACCACGGGGGCCCGCGCGGCCTCCCCACCAGTCGCCCGTCGTGGCGACCACGGGGGCCGCGCGCGGTCCCCTCCCGTCGCCCGTCGAGGCGACTTCGGGGGCCGTGCGCGGCGCCCTCCCCGTCGCCCGTCGAGGCGACTTCGGGGGCCGTGCGCGGCCCTCCCCGTCGCCCGTCGAGGCGACTTCGGGGGGCCCGCGCGGCGCCCTCCCCGTCGCCCGTCGAGGTGGCTCTGGGGGCCCGTCGCGGCGCCCTCCCTGGTGCCCGTCGCGGCGCCCCGGGGGGGGGGCCGCGCGGCTCCCTTCTCGTCGCCCCTCGGGGCGCCCTGGGGGCCGTGCGTTTTCCCCCCCCGCGGCCGCCCCTGGAGCCGCCCGCCACTGCAGCAGCAGCCCCTGGAGCCGCCCGCACCTGCAGCAGCCGCCCCTGGAGCCGCCCGCCACTGCAGCAGCCGCCCCTGGAGCAGCCCGCACCTGCAGCAGCCGCACCTGGAGCAGCCCGCACCTGCAGCAGCCGCCCCTGGAGCAGCCCGCACCTGCAGCAGCCGCCCCTGGAGCAGCCCGTGCCTGCAGCAGCCGCCCCAGGACCCGCGCGAGCCACCCCTGCAGAAGCCCGTCCCGTCCCCCACCCCCCCCCCCCCCCCCCCCCTCCCGTGCTGCCCATTGCTCCCATTCCACCGTGCATTCCGCGGTGGTTGGGGTGTGGGGTGGCGAGCATGGGGGTGAGAGGTGTGGGTTCTCCCCTCCTCCTTTTTCGTCTCCCACTGCTGCAGCTGCCGCTGAGGGGGGTGGAGGTGTGGGAGTCGTGGGGAGTGGCACTAGGGGGGTGATGTGGGAGTGGAGCTAGGGGTGAAACTGGGGGTGTGTGTAGGGGGGTGTGGGACAGTTGGGGGAGGTTGAGTGGAGGCAGCCGTCGTGTCGTCCGCAGCGCCTGTATTCCGGGGCCCTTGTCGCCGGTAGCTCAGAGAGCCTGCTGCACCTGTTGCCCGTGGGTCCGTTGCTCCTGCCGCTCGTCGCAGCCGCAGAGCCTGTTACTCCTGTATTCCGGGGCCCTTGCCTCGGTAGCCACTGAGAGCCTGCTGCACCAGTCGCCCGTGGGTCCGTTGCTTCTGCCGCTCGTCGTAGCCGGAGAGCCAGTTACTCCAGTAGTCCGGGGCCCTTGCCTCGGTAGCCACTGTGTCAGCCGCCACTGTGTCAGCCGCTTCTGTTGCCCGTGTGTCTGCAGCTTCAGTCGTCGCCTCCCATCTTCTCTCCTCTCACAGTCCCTCCTCCTCCTCACTTGCCCTCTGTGATAGCCTCTAGCTTTGCTGATAATTATGAACTATTGCTATGACTGCTCATTGTGCTGATTACACCCCACTTTGGCTATGGGGGTGTGTCAGAATATGTTGTTTGTGTAGCCTGCAGTGGGGTACTCAATAGTGAGTACAGCCCCTTAGGGTTTGCTATTTGTATCCTGCTGCTTGCTAGTTCAATCATTCCTTCTCAATTGTGTTCGTGCACACATTCCTAGCTCGTACTTGGCGCCTCCTTACGTAGTCCTACTGTGGCCTAGGCTACTAAGCCTAGGCCGTACTCCTACTATATTTGACAGGGGGAGGGCGCGACGGTGTAGGGCTGGGGCGTGGGCGACGGGCTAGGCGCGGAGGGCGAGGGGCAGGGCGTACGGGCCGCGCGTGGGCAACGGGCAGGGCGCACGGGCTACGCGCGGGCTAGGGGCAGGGCGCACGGGCGTCGCGACGGGCCGGGGCAGAGCCTCCGGGCTACGCGCTGGCTAGGGGCAGGGCGCAGGGGCGCCGCGACGAGCTGGGGCAGCGCCTACGGGCTACGCGCTGGCTAGGGGCAGGGCGCACGGGCGCCGCGACGGGCTGGGGCAGAGCCTACGGGCGTCGCGCGGGCTAAGGGCAGGGCGCGGGCTAGGCGCGGAGGGTGCAGTGGCGCGGTTTAGGCGCGGAGGCACAAAGGGTGCGGAGGTGCGAGCTAAGCGCGGAGGGCGCGGAGGGCGCGGAGGGCGCGGAGGGCGCGAGCTAGGCGCGGAGGGCGCGGAGGGTGAACACTAGGCTAGGAACGGGCTAGGAACGGTCCTGCTCTGATACCATCTCAAGAGTGGTTAGCAACGGAATGACTTGGAATAGAAACGAATGGGGTACAAATGAGCAACCCTAGAAGCTGTACCCCCTAGAGTGCAACTCACTACAGCCTATCATATCAATGTTCAACATTTGACACCCGAGTAGCTCCCGTCGAAATAATGGAAGATCTGCGCGTTTTGCAGCAGCAGCTCCAGCTCGAAGCTCCACGTATAGAAGTCTCTGCCGTCAAAACACACACTTGTCTTTATTTTTTATATGCTCAAAAACCTTGATTGTGCAGAGAGAATTGCCTTTTCGCTGGGACGGGGAGTTTTGGGAGTTGAGCCATTGGTGTCAAGGGAGAAGGTATGCGGGGCGGTGTTGTGGCCGTTCGAGGCCGGTTGAGAGGGTTGGGAAGAAGTTCCCGCGTCGCCGTTCCGCAATGTCTGGAGTTGTTGCTCCAGGCTGGTGAGTCGCTGAAGCATCTGTGCGAGGGCGGCGGTTCCGATTGTCGTTGTTTCCCCGCTTGTCGCAGCGGGGTTGGTCTGCGCTTCAGCCGTCAGATTCGTCTGACCACCAGATCCTCCGGCCATTTTCACGCGTGAGCGTGTGCCGGACGCCACTTTTCGATCGCCGAAGATTTCGGTGGTGGCGGTGCGAAGGATTCCTGAGTCGCTCTCATACCATGTTGCGATCAGAAGTTGATCGTGCCTATGATCACCTCAGGAAGGTTCGCACACAACTGAGTAGTGGTGGTGGGCCCTTGACCTCAATAGCAGAGTGAATGTAAATGCTTGAGATGATTAAAAACATGCAAATACAGCACTAGCCATGTACTCTAAGGGGTACATTCCCTTATTACAGCGAAATCCAACCGTGCGACTCCAGACAGTTACGAAACTGTTCGGGCAGAATCCTCGCCACTGCTGCTGCCTGATGCTGTCTGCCCGACGGTCCAGATGCTTTCGTAACCGTGCGACCCTTCGCGTCTCTTCCGCCCTTTCGCCTTCATTCTCGGTAGTGCGTGCTTCGATTGCTGCGGTGAGGAGTGCACAGTAGTGTTTCAATAATCACTATTCGTAACATAATGGAGCTCTTGCAAACACCTGGAACCCGTATGCGGATTCTACGCTCACGATACTTGGCAACGGTTACAGTACAAGTACCAGCACTAAGGCATACACTTACTGCCCTGAATCTGAAATCACAGGCCAACTCTAATGAATCGTCCCACCATATCATCGGCCAACTCCACCACCACAAGTGTGTAAACGCCCCCCCCATGTATGTATTTAAAACACTGCAGCACAGTACTGCAACAGATTGGAGCACATTTTTACCAGTGTCACAGCAGTAATGTGATTGTTTGGTCTAGTGTGCCCAGCTTTGCAGCAGATCTGTTGTATTGGTCAATATCAGCATAATATTAGCATGATATACTATTTGTAGTACATTGATTGTCGCTTGACATGAACTGCTAAAAGGCTTTCTAACTGATCTGATCATCCATTGCACAGCTTACACATAAGCAAGATTCTGTACTACTGCTCAATGTCGAGCACTCAATCTGCTCTCAGATTGGATTGCCTACAATGGCGGGTTCTGAGGAGTGATAACAACCTGCACAAAAAGGGGACAGCGAGGTGAACATGTCATTAAAAAGTACGGTGGGGCATGAAGCAATGCACAAAGAATGCAACAGCCCCAGAGGAAGCATCAGAGGGTACAATGAGGAATGTGCACTTACCCTCTGGTTGTCTTTCATGCAGTGGCTGAAGATGCCTGAGATGAAGTAAGTGGGGCCTGAAATGGGGTTACTGTAACATCCAGCCCCTGCACCGTCTGTAGAGTTGCAGTAAGAAATGTAGTTCGAGTAGTCGCAGTTTTTGTAATCCGTCAGCGATGGCACGATGAAGACCTCGTCCTTGTATGGAGGATATTTGAAAACTGCATGGGGGGAGTTGGGATTCATGATAAAAATAGAGAAAGCGTTAAATTCTGCGTGTATACTCCAGTAAGGCAGATGTTTGACAGTACCACCCAAGATCAGAATCGACAGTAGTAGATCCACAGCTCCAGCAAAGAGGAAGCACGCAGAGACTCAGGCGAACAGGCAGAAAAATGTAGACTCACCAACTGTATCGCCCTTGTAGACTTTATTGTACTGCAGCCACTTGTCGAACTGCCCGTTCGGGTTCCAGTTCCAGTTGAACTGCGACGACGGGTAACCCACCGCCAGAGTTCGCGGCGTGTACGGCTTCGCGTTCGCCTTCACGGCGAGCTTCTGCCCGGCCATGCAGTTACCGTAAAGTCCAGACGCGTAGTACGCCATTGTTCGGGTAACCTTAATTGAGCAACCCGACTTGGAGCCCCAGCTGTCGTAGCAAACCACCTTCGCGGCGCGGAAGTTGCACGAGCGGTAGTCTCCGTAGCGCACGAACTGGACCACCTCCTGATGGTAGTTCGGATACTTGAACACTGCGGGTTCCATGGGATGACGAGGTGGGAGGAAATTGGGGGAAACATAAGCGGACGATACAGTGAGAGAGTGGAGCAGTTTTATCCGGTACAGAACGGAATCCGTCAAGACTTCTCACACCAACCCCTCTTCCCCTCTCCCGCCTTGCCCTTCCTCCCTCGCCCGCCCGCCCACCTGCCGCCCACTGCACTCACGGATGACGTCGCCGTCGTAGAGCTTGCTCTTGGCGACCCAGCTATTGTAGTTAACCTGCGGGTTAAACGGGTAGTTATAGCTCGGCGTCGGGTTCCCCACCACGATCGACCGCCCGGATGCCTGAGTCGTCGCGAGGGGCGGCACCAAAGCGTTACCCGAGCCGCTGTCCGAGAGAAGGACGGCATCAGGAGAGCCTGGAGAAGAGGAGGATGACTTTCCAGTGGATTTGTCGCCGCCGGTCGTAGGCAGCGGGACAGAACTGTCTTCCGTTGACACATTTCCGATAGGCCCGTGCGACAGAGTCCCAACCAGTCTCGTTCCTTTCGCACCCGGCCCCGACCGGTTGTGCGCGGTGGATTGCGACGCGTCGTCCGCGGCGTTCTCGTCGCCGGCGCCTTCGCCTGCCGTCGTTCCGTTGTCGATGGCGTCGCCTGCGACCGGCGGATCGACAACAGCAGTATTGTTCCCAGATTCGCCATTGCCCGATCCTCCATTGTCGATGGTCGGCTCGACAACGAGCTGTGACAGTAGCACGGAAGGAGTCACCCACGTCAAGGCAGGATGGGAGAAATTGGAGAAAGGAGAACAGCCATTATGAACTCTGAGGGACATGGTATGTGACGGATTCAGAGAGAAACGCGAGAACGAACCGACACGCCACTCTGGCGATTAAAGCTTAACGTTTGTTGCACAATATCGCTCAACCATTTTTTCACTGCACCCTCTCAGCCTCCTTCCTTCTACTCTGGATCGGCATCACCGTCACCGTGACCGTCACTGTTTCCGTCAGTCGCGCTCACCTGTTGTCCCATATCGCAGTGCGTCTTAATCGACGTGATGTACAGAGGTCCCGATTCCACCGTCACGGTGCACGCGCTAGCCGCGCCGTCTTTGCCGGGCCGGCTTCCGCGGAGGGAGTCGCAGAGCACCTTCGCGTTCTTGAGATGACACGAGGCGAGATCCTTGGCACTGGCCATTTGATACACCACCTCGGCGCGCTTCGGATATTGGAACACTGTTGAATCAAAATGGTGACGGGTCCGAGGTGCGAACAGAAGGGGAAGAAAGCAAGGGGTTTGTGAAAGGTTGTGGGTAACAATATCTTGAAATCTTATATCCAACACTCCGTTTTGCGTGTAAGAATCAAAGCCGACGCTTAAGGAGAAGCAAGGAATCTCTGACTGTTCATTGGAACGGAGTGATAGAGTCCGAAGCGATCTTATCCGTACCAAGGACGTCGCCGGGTTGAAGCGGCGTTTCCGCAGCCCACTTGGTGTAGTTAACAGCAGGGTTCCATCCATAGCTGTATCCACCCACGTCCGCCTCTCCCACAGTCACGATCCGTGCCGCACACACTGCCACTAGTGCTGCTAGAAGCGCGCAACGGAGAAGGCACGGTTGGCTTAGGACAGTCATGGTTGCCAGTTTACGGCACGTACTTGCGGACGCCAGTGGGAAACAAGTCTATAACCCAGCGAGATCACGAAAGGAAAGTGATGTGGTGAAGGCAGCAGATGAACCGGATCGAGGCTAGACGACAGCGTGGTACTGATGATATTGTGGAAGTTAAAGCTCTATCCAACGACTCTAGCGACTTGTGCGTCTACGTCGGAGCGGTTAATCAGGTTAAGGAGAGCAGCGAGAGTCCATGGAAGAAAAGGCTATGGCTAAGGATATGTTGACTAGTGTGCCTGATTGAAGCTTCCCAAGCTTCTGAGCATGATGTGTTTCGAGCTCCCGAAAATCGTGATTGATTGATTGATTTTCCTTGACAGTGCTGGAGCTGATAGTGGAGAGACGACTGCAGCAACGATCAGTCGGTCTGTGCGTGTGCCCTTGAAAGCGCGATATGGTGGTGCCGTTCCGCCAAAAAGGTATGATGTGCTGAATGTGATGCGAGTGTCGGCTCAGGAGCACGCGGGAGAGGGGCAATGAGGGGGACGGAGGGAGCCTTGACAGTACGGAGGGAGAAGAGCATCCAGACCAAGTTCAGAAGCAGTCAGCTCGTTGCGGGGAATGCGCGGGGGGAATTTGAAGGGCATCAAAGGCTCGGGATGCGAGGGAAGCAAGTAGCAGACTGAAGGTCGGAGCAGCAGATTCCATGCCACAATTTCCTGCTAGCCGTAGATGTGAGAGGACATACGAGTCGCGCGCGACAAGGGCTGTGAAATTCGCATTGGCTTTGTGTCTCCGCGGCTCGGCAGAGTGCGATGTGCTTTTCCCGCCTGTGTCGCCTCTGCAGCGGCAGTGTCGGAATGGCGCGTGGATGTGCTTCGTGTTGGCAAGCAACGGAGCCATTTGACTTTCCGCCGGGCTTGGCGTGTCAGCAGAAATCTGGGCTTTGCGCAAAGCTATGACATTGCGTGACCGAATTGTATTCAAAATAAATTAACAACCTGAGTACACTCAGTTTTTTCCACAACGATTATTTATAATACCATCCAGCCTGTTAGATCCTAGCTCTAGCAAATCAGCAAGATGACCTAGCATCTTGGCTTGCACGCCTAGCACATTGCACAGCTATACTCCCAGAATGACTACACCTAGTCAGGAACTTGCAGGACAAATCATGACAAGCATTTAACCAATCAAAACGTCATCTCGGTAATCCATCTACGCCGTCAAGCCCATAATGACAATTGCTTCTGCAGCCCTGCAGCGCCTCCCACTCACCAAGAGCATATTGCCACACAACCTTGTCGTGCCATTGACACACCAATGGTGGTGAAGGTCAAGGGGCAACCAGGCTTTGACTAAAAAGGCAAGCCCCCGCCCCACACCTTCCCCCCTCAGTTTTACTTCTTCACCTCCCCCCCCCCCCCTCTCCAGTGTAGATCACCAGACCAAAATCAGCGAATCATTTGTGTGTGTTGCTCTTTAAACCTTACTACCAGGGCCTCCCTGCCATCAAATGGGCCCCAACTGAAACGAGAAAACGGCTAATAAGAGACTCTCAATACTAAGACCTCCACAACCAACCACCACCACCACCACCACCACCGCAACCCACTAAAAAGACCTCCACTCTTACCACCATCACCACCATAAGCATGCTATGCTTTCCACCACCACCACCACCACCACCACCATGGTCACTAAATGTTATTTTACCACCACAACAGTCATGCCATGCTTTCCCCCCTCACCCCTGACCTGCAGCTGCCCCTCCCCCTCCCTCCTGCCCTTCCTGCCCATACCCGCCCCCTCCCTCATACCCCCCTTGCCCCTGCTGCCCATACCCCCCACCGTACCCCCCCTGCTGCTGTCCCCCTCCCCCCTGCCCCTGCTGCTGCGCATACGGATCCATTCCCCCCTGCTGCTGCCCTCCCTGCTGGTAATAGTCATATCCGCCCCCCTGTTGCTGTCCCCCATAGTAGCCTCCCCCCTGCTGTGCATACTGCTGCTGCCCATACCCCCCTTCCTGCTGCCCGTATCCTTCTCCTCCTGCTGCTGCCCCTCCTCCTGCTGCTGCTCCGCCCCCTTCGCCCCCTCCTCCTTGCTGCCCATACCCCCCACCACCTTGGTTGTTGTAATACCCTCCGCCCTGCCCCCCCTGCCCCCCATACCCATACCCCCCATCCGCTCCCCCTTCTGCTCCCCCTGCATTGCCATTCCCCGCCCCTGCTTCCCCCCCTGCGCCCTGCCCACCCCCCTGTCCCTGCCCATAATAATCGTACCCTCCCCCTCCCCCCTGCCCCATCCCTCCTGCTCCCCCCTGCTGCCCCCAGCCTTCCCCCCCGCCTCCATACTCCCCTCCCCCTTGCTGCCCGTACCCTCCATACCCTCCCCCGCCCCCTTGCCCCCCATACTGTCCCCCCCCATACTGCCCCCCTCCACCGTACCCCCCTCCCTGCTGCCATCCCTGCTGCCCCCCTCCCCCTCCCCCTCCCTGCCACTGCTGCTGTTGGCGAAATCCCCCTCCAAATCCGGGCCCTCCGCGGCGGTTCGACTGGAGAACAGCAAGGGGCACAAGAGGAGGGGATATGGAGGATACAGAGGGGAACAGCAGCGGGGGAGAAGAAGGGGGGGAGTGGAACAAGGGAGGGGGAAAAGGGAGCAGTAATGAGCACCGGGGTAAAGGGGGAGCGGAAAGGTGAAGGGGAAGAGGGGGAGGGAGGAAGAAAACGGAAGAGGGGACAGATTCAGTGGAAGGAAGCGATGGGAGGGCAGCAACGGGAGGGCGGCAAGGGGAGGGCGACAAGGGGAGGGCGGCAGGGGGAGGGCGGCAGGGGGAGGGCGGCAGGGGGAGGGCGGCAAGGGGAGGGCGGCAGGGGGAGGGCGGCAAGGGGAGGGCAGCAGGGGGAGGGCGGCAAGGGGAGGGCAGCAAAGGGAGGGCGGAAAGTTGAGGGCGGCGAGGGGAGGATAGCGGCAGCAGAAAGCACAGTGAGTGAGCTGCTGCAGTGACACGCGCGTGTGCACCTCCTGTTGCATGTGTAGTTTTGAGGCGCCTCACAACTAGAAAGCACAGTGAGTGAGCTGCTGCATGCAGTGACACGCGCGTGTGCACCTCTGTTGCATGTGCACCGCCGCACAGCGCCCCACTGCGCACGCGTGCCAGCAAGCACACATACCTCGTCGAGCACCTCGCGAATGAATGAGCTCCTGTGCTGTGCAACGTCCGTCTCCTGCTTGGTGTGTGTGCGTCGACCCACTGCACCCCAGTACACCCCTTCTACGCCCCACGGCGCCCATCAGCACCCCACTGCGCCCCACTGCGCCCCACTGCGTGCGTGTGAACTGAACGCACCTCGTCGAGCACCTCGCGGATGAGCTCCTGTGCCACGTCCGTCTGCTGCTTGGTGCCCATGAGCATCACTGTGCGCTCCATGCTCCCCGGCTGCACCTCCCTGTCGCTCTGAATCTGCACCACCGCTCCATGTCATGCCATGCCATGTTATGTCATGCCATGCCATGTTATGCCGTGCCGTGCCATGCCATGCCATGCCATGCCGTGCCATGCCGTGCCATGTTATGCCATGCCGTGCCGTGCCATGCCATGCCGTGCCGTGCCGTGCCATGTTATGCCATGCCATGCCATGCCATGCCATGCCATGCCATGCAACCGGGGCACACGAGGGCAGAGGCGGAGGCGGAAGCAGCGGAGGAGGAGGAAGCAGTTGAGAATGCAAACGTAGCCATTGCCGGGAGCAAAAAAGCGGGTGCAGGGCCCATTTACGGGGCAAACGAGCATACCAGCATAAGAGCAGAAGACTAAGCAGCAAGAGAGCGAACGAGAAGAAGAGGAGAATAGGACATGCCTGAATGCGCGCGCCCGAGCGATTCTGTAGGTTCTTAATGGTCTCGCCGCCGCGACCAATGATAAGCCCCACCTGCGGGCGCAAGCAGGGGGGGGAGTAGACGGAAGGAGAAACGGGAGAGGGGACCAAAGGGGAGAGGCCGGGAGGGAGGCACAGACGGATTGACGAAGGAAGGGAGCAATAGGCTGACAAGAAGGACCAAGACGTGAGGTTGTGATCGCAAAGTGCAACGTGAAGAAACTAGCACTGCAGGTGCAAGCTGCTAGCATTTTTCGGTGGACTCAAAAACGGGTTGTTGAACAATCAGATCAATGAGGTACAGGAACAAACAAACAAACGAGCCAACAAGAGATAATAGCTGAATCAACAGGTGGTGGTTCACTCACCCGGCCGCTGGGGATCTGAATCGGCACGGACTCGCTGCTCCCTGCGATGCGAACGAGTTTTGAGACGCCTATAAATAAACCCACTGATTTCAAGACGTCTCAAAAATCGGTGTGCCCTGAATCGACATCACTCACCCGGCCGTTGGGGATCTGAATCGACACGGACTCGCTGCTGTTTCCAGCAAACGAGTTTTGAGACTCAATGCTGGGCTGAAAACCCATTCATTTCAAGACGTCTCAAAACTCGGTGTACCAACCACTCACCCGGCCGTTGGGGATCTGAATGGACACGGACTCGCTACTAGTGTTTCCAGCGAACGCCCTGCCGCCGCCCGCTGCCTGGTGCTTGGGGGATGACAAGGACAAGGCGCATGCAGCAGAATAGACGGTAGAGAGCGGTTCAAAGGGTGCAGACCAACTCAGCAGGCACAGGGGCTTGAGAGGAAACGGAATTTCCCACAAAGGGAATAAATATCAAACTTCGTTGCAAAATCGTCAAACCCCAATGTAACCAGTCTTTCTCACCCTTCCCCTCCCCACCAAGCGCAATCGACGATTAAAAGGCGGCGATATTACCCACCCACGGCCGTAAAGTCGCTCGAGCACGCGCAACACAAAGAGCGTAGCGCCGAAGATGAGAAAATGAGCACTTTTAGCACGGCGGTGACGGGGAAGCTCAAGATTTAAGTTGACTTTTGAGTCGACTCAAAAGTCAAGAGCGTAGCGCGCCGTAAATGAGCACTTTTAGCACGGCCGTGACGGGGAAGCTCAAGATTTGAGTCTCTGCGCCGCATCGACCTCGTCTCGTCCGGCACCTGGCGGATAGGAGCCTCCGCCAAGCGAACACGCGCCCGTCCCCTTTCCCCCCACCCTTCCCCCCTTCCCGCAACTCCCCCCCGTCCCCGCCTTCCCCCCTTCCCCCCGTCCCCCCTTTCCCCCTTCCCCCCTCCCCCCTGCCCCGACCATTGCGCACTCACCTCGTCCAGCACCTGGCGGATGAGCACCTCCGCCTGCGCCATCTGCTCCGGAGTCCCCATGAGCTCCACGGAGCGCAGCGCGGAGCGCGGGTCCGCGTCCGCGTCGCGCGTGACCTGGATCTTCGCGCCCGACTGCGCCTGCAGGTACTTGATCGTCTCGCCCGCCTTGCCGATCACCAGCCCCACCTGCGCGCGGAGACGGTGCGCGGCCGAATGGCGCGGGGGGACGGCGCGGGAGAGGCGCGGGGAGAGGCGCGGGGGAAGGCGGGGACGCGCATCGAAGGAGAAATGAGCGGCGAGGGGGTGGACGGAATGGTACAAGGGAGGGAAGAAAGGAGGGAGGCAAGGAGAGAAGATGAGGAAGGAGAGAAGAAATGAAATGAGGGGAAGGAGGGAGGACAATGCGGAAATCAAGGGTTGACTCGGAACTGACGGAGCGGGTGCTTTGCGATTGACGATTGTGCAAAAGTTATCGATGGAAGCGGGGAAAGCACAGGTGCGGGGAGAGGGAGAGGGGGAGCGGAAACGACGAGGGGCGGAGAAAAGCAACGGCGAGCTGCTGCCTTATAGCGTGGAGCGGAGATGAGCGGAGAGGGGTGAAGAGGGGCGGAGAGGGGCGGAGAGGGGCGGAGAGGGGCGGAAACGGGCGGAGAACGAACCTTTGAATTGGGGACGTCAATCTTCCTGCTGCCGCTTTGCTGATCGTAGTAACCTGACTGCTGCTGCTGCTGCTGGAAATACCCTTGTCCCTGTTGCTCGCCTGCATGTGGACACAAGGTCACGTGGCGTCACTCTTAGTCTCGCTCTCTTCTTAATCTCCACTTCCCATCGGATCATATTTACACTAACAACAGTACCTTGCTACGTCAACTCTTGCGTCGGAACGAAAATAAAAACAAAAAACAACAACAATAACAAAAGGACACGGTTTTTACACCAAAAAAACTAAAGAACGAAAAGAAAACGGTTTTTCGCTGCTTACCGCCCATCCCAGGAGGGCCCTGCCCGCCGCCGTATCCCGAATATCCCCCCGGCGGCCCTCCCCCCTGTCCCCCCATCGGCCCCCCCATCGGTCCCCCCATCTGTCCACCCATCTGTCCCCCCATCTGTCCCCCCATAGGTCCCCCCATCGGGGGACCCATTCCCGGCGGGCCCCCTCCTCCCGAGCCGCCGCCGCCACCCGGCTCGGAGCCCCCTCCTCCCGGGCCTCCTCCCGGCGCTACTTGCGCCGCACCCGCCGCTCCCCCGGCAGCAGGCGGCTCATCGAACTTAGACCGCTTCGCGCCGGTGTTTAAGAACTTAGCCGCAAGCTCTTCCGCTTTGCGCTTCGCCTGATCGAACTCGGACGCGGGAGGCGGAACCGAGGAGTACACGCCGCCGGCAGACGGTTCCGCTTCGTCCGCGGCCGGCGCGGAGCCGTCGTCGGTCGGCGCGTGATCCTCAAATTGTCGCTTTCCCGAGCCGTCTGGCTGCGACGCAGGTGCGGAGCCTGGCGCTTCCTCGGCCATGGTGAGTCCCGATCAGATCCAACCCTAAAGAAGCAGTTGCGACGGAGGGAGGTAGGTGAGGGAAAGTAGTTGAGTTGAGATATGAGCAAATAAGAGGG
Source organism: Closterium sp. Naga37s-1 (assembly GCA_947471745.1). Lineage (NCBI taxonomy): Eukaryota > Viridiplantae > Streptophyta > Zygnematophyceae > Desmidiales > Closteriaceae > Closterium > Closterium sp. Naga37s-1. The sequence continues at coordinate 7,402,949 of CANJKZ010000030.1, forward strand.
GGAAAAGGCGGAGTCAAAACAGGCGGAGTGAGAAAAGGGCGGAAGGCGGGTGTGGTGAGTTGATGGGGGGAGAAATGAGGAGGGTGGACTGGCGGAGGGTTAGGGGGGAAAGGTGCGAGTGGGGGTGTCGCGGAGAGGGTTGGGGGGTGAGATTTCTTTATGCGAAAATGTTCAGGGTGAGGGATGCACTATCGAGGACACGGATTTCTGAAGTTGAAAAAGGGAACAAGATTAAGGTTATATACTGATCTTAATCAATGTACACAACACAATTCATATATAGCTATCTAAAAATATGGCCGAGATGGCCAGCATTCTGTAAGGAGCACGTAAAACGCATGTTATTTCTATGTCCGTAAAGGGCATTCACCATAGGCCTAGGGAGAAGCTCTATGCCAGAGCCCATTTACCGGGGTTGGTTGAAGTTCTCCAGGAGCCAGGAGTGTCAAAGGTCGGGGTGGATGGAGAGCATGCTGCTTCTGTCAAAAAGGAGGAAACATAGATTTTGTGCCAACTTTATACAAGAGGAGGTTCGTTGTCGCTTCTCGGTGGACTGGCGACGTCTTCTGCACATAAAAATATTGAATGCGATAAGGAAGTAGGCCAAAATCGGCTTCAGGATCTCGAGGCGCGAGGAGGGTGAGCGTAACCGCTCTACTTGTGTTTGTAGTGTGCCGTCCGCAGGGCCTCAACCGCTGCACCGACCAGCAGGCTCCAAGGGGGAGTCTGTCCCGCCCGAGACTGTATAGGGAAGAATATGAACTCGACTAGGAGATATCAGCGTAAAACACGCTGATTAGGCTGATTTTGTAGCTGTGATTTTCGTTTTCCCTGAAAATTCAGCATATGCTTCAAATTTGCACTGAAATTTCAGTATAACCTACCTTGCCACACTGACCATTTTGTTGAACTAAGAGGAGAGGAATGGTAAGAACAGAAGAGGGGTTGCACTAGCAGCAGATAGGATACATATAGCAAACCCTAATTTGGGTTGTACTCACTATAGAGTACCCCACTGCAGACTAGACAATTATAGCATTCTGACACACCCCCATAGGCAAAGTGGGGTATGATCAGCACAGCAAGCAGTCGCATAAGAAGTTCACAAGCACAAGCAAAGCTAGAGGCAGTCACAGAGGGCAAGTGAGGAGGAGGGACTGTGAGAGGAGTGGAGATAGGAGGGCGGCCCCTGAAGCTGCTGGCACACGATACTGGAGTGGCGCACGAACAACTGGTGCAACTGGCACACGGGCAACTGGAGTAACTGGCTCTGCTCGCCGGCAAGAGCAACTGACCCACGGGCGACTGGAGCAACTGGCACACAGGCTCCTGGCGCAACGCCTCACGGGCGACTGGAGCTGCAGACTTCACGACGGCTACCTCCGTTCAACCTCCCTGCCCCAAACCCCCTTTTCACATCCCCCTCTGCATCCCTTGCATCACTCCCACGACACCCCCCTAGCGCCACTCCCTCGGCTCCCACACACCCACCCCCCTCAGCGGCAGCTGCAGCAGTGGGAGACGGAGGAGGAGGAGGAGGAGCAGGGGACGGCTCACACGTCCGCCACCCCCATACCCCCAACGCAGGCGGCGTACGTGCGGCGCGGGGCAGATACGCGGGCAGCAGCTGGGGCGGCGTGTGAGCGGAAGCGGGGCGGTGCGCGGGCCCCCAGGGCGCCGCGACGAGCGACGGGAGGGGGCGACGCGCGGGCCCCCAGGGCGGGGCGACGGGCGACGGGCAGGGCGGCGCGCGGGCCCCCGGGGCGCCGCGACGGGCGACGGGAGGGGGCGGCGCGCGAGCCCCCGGGGCGCCACGACGGGCGACGGGAGGGGGCGACGCGTGGGCCCCCAGGGCGCCGCGACGGGCGACGGGCAGGGCGGCGCGCGGGCCCCCGGGGTGCCGCAACGGGCGACGGGAGGGGACAGCGCTCGGGCCCCCGGGGCGCCGCGACGGGCGACGGGAGGGGGCGACGCGCGGGCCCCCAGGGCGCCGCGACGGGCGACGTGCAGGGCGGCGCGCGGGCCCCCGGGGCGCCGCGACGGGCGACGGGGGGGGCCGCGCGCGGGTCCATGGGGGCGCCGCGACGGACGACGGGGCGTGAAACCGCCGCGCGCGCCCGGGGCGCGCGGCGGGCAGGAAACCGCCACGCGCCCCGAGCGCGTGGCGGGCAGAAAAAACGTCGCGCGCCACGGGGCGCGCGGCAGACAGTACAGCAGCGGAAGCAAGTGGGCCCACAGGCCAGGAGCGTAGTGGCTCTGATAGCATGTTGAAATAAGAGGAGAGGAATGGTAAGAACAGAAGAGGGGTTGCACTAGCAGCAGATAGGATACATATAGCAAACCCTAATTTGGGCTGTACTCACTATAGAGTACCCCACTGCAGACTAGACCATTATAGCATTCTGACATATTTTGCGTGTTGCTGTACAAGTAACACTGACGAATCAGTATAGTGACATGTGTCACACTGAAACGGACTTCACCGCGTGGGGGGGGGGGGGGGGTATAGGGTACGCGTGTACAGTCTGTACCTTCCCGTGATTCACGAAACCCCACCCACACACTTGGAATTTTTTCGCATGCGCTGCACATATATCAGGTACGTGCCGAAGTGTTTAGCCTCGCTGGAACCTATCACAGCAACAACACCACACACCATGTACTGGTGTTTCAGCTATTGTTTTTTTTTTTTACACTGTTGGTTCAGTTTACTTATGATTTTTACACTGGCAAAATCAGTATAAAAAAAACCGTAAACGCTGATATGGACACCTCGTTGGCCGGGGCACGCTGACCCATCAGCATACCCTCAAACCAATCTGAGGGCCTGAACTCGACGGAGGTAGAGTGTCCGAGATGTCGATCAGCGACCGTGTCGAGAGCCGAGGCGACGTTGCCAGCGAAGCAACAAAAAAAAAGATGTATGGCAGCGTCTCAATGACAACTGCAGGGCATCGAGGGCAAATCTCCCTATCGTCGAAGTATTGGAAACGTGAGCCGGAGGGGAGGGTGAGAGTGTATAGCTTGAATAGGATGTCCCGCTGACGACTAGGCTGGTCTCGAAGAAACGCGTGCGTGAGGTCAGGAAGAGGAGGAGGAGGGGAAGAAAGGTCGGGGGTCCAGCGGAGCCGATGATTTGAGTGGTTGGGTTGGATAGAGGAGGCGGCGGATATCGGCGATGCTGGGAGTACCGTCTTGCAGAAGTTCTACCCTAGCCCTATGTGAAGTGCCCTTGCTAGCCACCACCCTCTTACATAAACCTCCACAAGGTCCTGTAAGTTGAAATGACCAGTAGCAGAGGGGGTGAGGGTGATAAGCTTGTTTGGAAGTAGGGGGTGGATACTAGCCGATTTAGATGTAGGTCGGGTGAAGGAAACAACGTGCAGGGCGACACGGGGAGAGGAACCGGTGTCGTTCGAGGCCACAAAACAGTCACCTATCCACCTACCTAGCTCCAAGCTCACATAGAAACCTCGTTCACACCCGTAGCTCCCTTAGTACCCGCTCCCCTCATGCCCCTCCCGTCGGTAGCGCCAACCTCGCCAACCTTGCCATCCTGCGCTAGCCCGTGCCAGCTGCGCCGGCCCACGCCAACCCGTGCTAGCCCGCGCCAGCCGCGCCTGCCCGCGCTAGCCGCACACCAGCCCGCGCGACGCCCACGCCAATCCGCACACCGCCCGCGCCAGCTGTGCTCCAGCCCGTGCCAGACACCGTGACAGCCGCGTCTGCACCCACGCCATCCAACCCGCGCCACCCACGCCACCCGCACTAGCCGCGCGCGCACCCGTGCCAGCCGCTCAGCCGCACGCTAGCCCGCGCCAGCCACATTGCCCGCACGATAGCCCGCGCCAGCTCGCGCCGCCCGAGCGCCAGCCCGTGCCGTCTCCCACACGCACCTGCCACTACCGCCAACGCAAGCCGCGCCAGCCGCAACCTTCGCCAGCTAGCGTCGCCCTGCCTCGCGTCCTGTTGCGCGCGAGCCTTCTGCGCCCATGACCATGCCTTACTGCACCTACTGCATGCCCTCTCTTTCACGCTCGACTCTGGGGCGTGTCAGTGCTTTCGCGACCACACCATTCGCCACTTCCAGATCTTTTCTTAGGCTCTTTGGCTGACCCCTCCTCTAAACCGGTCGTTGCGTGTAGTGCAACTTCACTACCGTGTCCGACAGTCCCTTTGGCTCCCTCGCATGTCTACACATCCCCTCGCTCTCCAAAAAAATGGTGGGTGTCGGTCGTCTTCAGGACCTCGGTGTCACCACATCGTTCCCTGGACACGAGCGGTTTGTGACCTGTACGGACACTACCACTGGGGCATCTCTTGCCATGTTCCTTCGGGATTCTACATCAGGTATTTTCACCATGCACAATGTGTCGACCCATGCGTTGTCTGGTCAAGTAGCTGCGTCATGCTTATGCCGGTCGCTTACATACCCGTCGCTCTTCTGGCACCACCGCCTAGGTCACCCGGCACTCCCGCGTCTCCTTCACATGGCTCAGCACGGTCTATTCTCAGGTCTCCCGTCGTCGTTCCCCCCTCTCCCTCCCTCGTCTGCGGCGCCTTTCGTCGAGGCAGGCAGCGCACCGCCCCTCACTCCTCCTCGCTTCCTCCTACTATTGAGCATCTTCAGACTGCACATGGACGTCTGGGGCCCTGCCCCCGTCCCCGAGCCGCGCGGGGAGCGCTACTTCCTGGTTGTTGTGGACGACTTCTCCCGCTAGACCACGATGTTTTCCTTGGAGCGAAAGGCTGACGTGCCTGGCACTATGGCTAGTGGCCATCCGCTCTAGCACGCCCAGCCTGTGCTTCGTCTGCACTCTGAGCGTGGTGGCGAGTTCGCCTCCGGTCGCCTAGACCGAACCTGTAATGCGAGGGGCATCACCCATACTTACACGTTCCCAGACTCGCCGCAGCAGAATGGGGTTGCTGAACGTCGCAATGGCTTGGTGATGGAGATTGCTTGTACCTCCATGAATCATGCTAGTGCACCCCAATTCCTGTGAACCTTTGCAGTCTGTTATGTCGTACACCAGCTTTAAATGTGGCCTCTTGCTTCATAACCGCATGATTTTGCGACCCTATTTCAGACTAAGTCCCCCGGTGTTACGCCTGTGCTGCGAGTCTGGGGCTACCTTGCTCACTTCTGCGACACTCACGCGGACAAGCCTGAGCCAGCACTCTCCCGTGTGTCTTCCTTGGTTTCGCTCTCGACGCTCCTGACTGGATCTTCTACCACCCTTCGTCTCAACATTTCCTCCACTCTCGTTATGTCACCTTTGACAAGTCTGTATGTTTTTACACTTGCTTCCCCCCCCTCCCTTCTTTCTCACTTCCATTCGCCCCCCTTGTCCGAAATCTTTGCTTGCTCCCTCCGCGTCCTGCCCAGTCTGGTTTGTCGCACATCACCCCCCTTCCCTCGGTTGGGCCTGTGGGGGAGACTACTGATTCCCGGGGCTCGGTACATGGGTGTGCGCCTCCTATGTCGGCCCCTTCGCTCTCCCCGCTGCAGCCACTGTCGCCGTCTCTACTATCACAGGCGTCGTCCTCGCAGTTGCCGCCGTAGCCTTCGTTGCCGTCGCATCTGGTCGCTGTGGACACTCATGGTGCTGGTTCTTGGGATGCTTGGTCTGGGGGTGCAAGCGCTGGGGGTGCTGGCTCTAGGGTTGCTACCGCATTAGGTACTGGTTCTGGGGGTGCCGCGGGGATAGGACGTCCACTACAGCAGCAGCTACCGCAGTAGCAGGAGCAGCAGCAGCAGCCGCCGCAGTAGCCACAGCATCCGTCGTAGCCGCCTGCTCGTTCTCTCCTACCCCTCGACAAACTGGTTGACTATACCCCCCTTGCTGTCTCCCTTTATCTACAGTCCCACGTTTCCTTCCCCCTCGTTCTCCTCCTCGTTCCCAGTCATCTGCTCCTCTGTCTCCTGACCCGTCTCTTGCCTCCCACCCCTAGATCCGTCGTCCCCCTGGTGCTCGCTTTGTGTCTCTTGTTCACAGCATCCATATGCCCTGCACTCTCGTCCCCCTCGTATTCCACCTCCCTTTTTTTTCCTGTCGCCTCCTCCGTTCTCTTACTTCCTCCATGCCACTTGTCCTACGGTCTCCTGCGTGCTTTCCTCCCTTGGTACTGACCCCGATGCTCCTACTCAATCCGCCTCTGCTCTTGTCGCTGTTGTAGCTGACTTTGCCTCCACCCGCCGCATTGACTACGCCACGGAGTTGGTATCTGCTCTTGCTCGCCCCCCGTCCGTCAAGGGTGCTCCTTCCTTTGGTAGTGACGTCCTATAGGACAGGTGGTTCGAGCTGGCTTTCATTGCCACCGCTGCTCCTCACATCTGTGCCATGCTGCTAGCCCCTGCGGGTGACCCACACGTTCTTGACGTCCCAACCTCTCGCATTCATGCTAAGGCAGTCTCTGGACCATGGGCCTCGCAGAAGTTAGCATCAATGGATGCAAAGATGGCATCTTGGAGGTCCGGGTGAACCTACGTCGTAGCGGTTCCACCTCTTGGGGCGAAAGTCGTTGATGGCATGTGGGTCTTCAAGTTGAAGCACCCACTTGGAGAGCCGCATATCTTCAAAGCGCTCTACGTAGCTAGAGCCATTAGTCAACGAGAGGGGGTAGACCACCTCCCCCGCCTTGAAGATGACCACGTTTTGAGTAATGTTGCACATTGTGGCACATCGCAACTATGAGCTTCTAGACTTCCTTCCTCCGAGGTAGCCTGCACGAGCAGATTTTCCTCTGCCGCCCGCCTGGCTTCATCGGGTCGTATCCTCCTTGGACCTTGTGTAGTTCTCGACGGCCCATTTAAGGTCTGTGTTAGGTGCCTCGTATTGGCACGGCACACTGCGCACTACTCTCACTGACCTCCTCTTCTTCCCGTCTTCTGTTGGCTCACCTCTCTTCGTTCGCTCCTGCTCGACTCCTTTCTACATCCTCGTCTACGTTGACGACCTGGTCTTCACTACTCCAAACTGAGTCGCAATGGCTTCATTGAAAGCTGGGCTGTTGAGGAGACATGCTTGCACTAACTTCGGTGAGCTGCTCCGCTATCTTGGCCTGCAAATCACAAGGCACAGAGCAGCACGCACCATCAATCTTACTCAGTCATACATGGTGCAGCAGATCCTCTAGCGCTTCGACCTTCATTTATTCTCTGCACAGCCCACCCCTCTGTCTGTTGGTCATACGCTCTCGCCCCCAGTCCATGATGAGCATGTTGAGCCCAGTGGTCAGTACGCAGAGCTAGTCGGGTGCCTCATGTACGTGATGACGTGCACTTGCTCAGATCTCACACATGCTCTCAGCATCCTTTGTTGCGACTTTGAGACATTGACCTGATCACTTGTCTTGGAATTGCACTATCTGGCTAGCACATCGGGCATGGGGCTTGTGCTTGGAGGACGACAACCAGTTACACTCATGGGACACACTGACGCGTCATGGGCAAAAGACATCGAGATACTCCAGTCCTCTCAGAGCTACCGCTTCAGTCTAGGCGTCGGAGCTGTCTCATGGAGGTCCACTCACTCGTTGTCGATGGCACAGTCCACATGTGTGGCCGAGATCTATGCCCAGTGCTATGGCTGCTCAGGAGCTCCGCTGGCTAACATTCTTGCTTACAAACTTAGGTTAGCCGCCTAGCTCTGCCTTGGTCCTATTCGCTAATAACAAGGTCATGATTCTCCTGTATCAGGATCCTCTACTAGAGGGTGAAGCAAAGCACGTCCAGCCGCGGTACTTCTTGATGCGTGAGCCGTAACAGCACAGCCAGGAACGCACTGGGCCAACATCGCTGATATCTTCACCAAGGCCCTCCCGCCTCGTGATCATCAGCGGCTCTGCCACAGCTTGGGTGTCCCATCTGGACCCCACTTGCTAACTTCTTGACATTTGTACATTGTACTTGATTGGATCAAGTCTTGTCACACTTAGAGGCTGGGCTAGTAGTACCGCCCTGAGCTATATCTCATGCACTATGTTATTCTTCTTAACTGGCCTTGTGGCCTCTTGCCTCAGATGCTTGTCTAGTAGTGCGGCCCTGAGTTGTTTCCCACTCCTTCACTTCCTGACAATAACCTCCAATTGATCAGTTAACTGTTCGTACAATTCACTTTCCACCTCCCCACTGTCGCGTACTTCTGTACGAATGTACCATCAATATTACTAAACCTGCCCCGCGCGGTCCGCAATTTGGGTTTCGAGCTTTAATCCGTTAACGCCATACATCGAGAATGCGTAAAATAACATTTCAATTATTCAAACACTATCAAATATTACAGTGTGAACAAACCCTATATAAAAGGCATTTATGTCGAAGTAGGAGTTATGAGGGTTGAGGCTTAGGAAGTTTGGAGGATAAAAGAGGGTGATAGAGTGGGCAAGAGCCCAAGAAGTACAAGCAAGGACAAGGGGTAGGCACAAGGAGCACCGCCAATAGTTTAATTTTATACTACGGTTTATGCTACAGACAGTTTATATAAAAATATATTTTGTCACACCCCCTAAATTGCCTGCAGCAATAATCATGCGCAAGAAAGGGTAGGGGGGAGGGGGGTGGGGGGTGGGGGGGGGGGGGGGGGGGGGGGGGGGGGGGGGGGGGGGGTGTACGGGCCGCGACGTGCCGCTCGAGGAGGGGCCGCGAACGGGGTGTAACAGGCTCGCGACGGGGCGTTGGAAGAGGGGCCGCAACGGCGTGCTAGAGAAGGGGCCGATAATAGGCGCCATGGGAGAACGGAGCAATGGCGTACCTGTCTCTAATACCTTGTCAAGATAGGAGTTACGAGGGTTGAGGCTTAGGAAGTTTGGAGGAGAAAAGAGGGTGACCGGGGCAAGGGGTTGGAACAAAGTGTGCCACCACTAGTTGGATCGTGTATTTATAACTGCATATTATGCTACATGCATCTTATATATATATGTATGTATACATACATATTTGACAATATTATGATGCTGATCATTGACTCAGCCACCGATTGCATATGATACTTGTCAAATATATGTGCGAATGGGCTCTGTAACAATTGTGCCAGACAGCAATTAGAAATACGCCCTTCTATCAACAACACGATCCATTAAATTACTGTACTCTTAAAATTTAGGGTACGACCTCAAAAAGGACCCAAAAATCAAGGAATATGGATGGTTTGGTGTGATGGAAGGTGACAGCGGGTTAAGGTATAAACATTTATTTGCTTGTTTGTACTCTAATCCAATAAGTACCTCGTACGAACCATCGTGCAACCTTGTAAGGAATTGTTCATAATTTTTTACCGCGTTCTTCAACATCGCGTACAGCAGCAGACGTTGTTCGCCCGTTGCTGCTAACGGGGCTTCGCCAACTTCGCGCGCACTGTTTTACCAAACCTTGCACTGCTGGCCTGGCCGAGTCGGCCCACGCTTCGGGACCAGCCCGAACCTCGACGCCAGCCTAGCACTAGCTAGCTCGCACGCACCGCGTAACCGTTGCATGTTTCGCACATACGTAGTTGCTCATGCATTCGCTCATACTTTGTACTAATTTGACACCTAGTGCAATCCTCGCTACTTCGATTCCTTGCACCCGTAACACTTGGTATTCAGAGTCTCTTTCCTTTTCGGACCGCGCATCTCCGCACCCAGAGAAATCAACTTTTGATTTTTTCACTCGAAGGGACTCACGCCCCTTAGCGCCTAGGAGTCGCTGTCCTCGCGTTCTCTCGTAAACGCGTGCAGCCACGACTGCACCTAAAGCTAAGACGAGTCGCCGTTCTTCGACATGGCCGAACATATCGACGTCCAAACCTCACGCAGGAGCATCTGAACGAAGTGATGCAGCAGCTGCGCGAAAGTTCTGAAGAAATCGCGGCGCTGACGGCCGAACGTACCTCCCTGCAATACGACGTCGCACGAGCGCAACAAGCACAATCACAGACACAAGGCACGCACGGACAACCTGCACGTAAAGCATTACAACACAGAAGTGTGGGGCAACCCTCGAGCGCGGCTAGTGATGGCGTCGTCCGCAACGACGGAGACGACGACCACAGCGCAATACACCCCAAGGCGACGAATGCGGCCAGAAGCCAACCTCGCGTCACGATTTCGGTGCCGACCGGCGAGTCAGCACTGCTGTCGCCGATGCCGCTCAAGCCGCGGCATCCACCTTGCTTCGACCCAAGTCAACGGGGTGGTCCTACCGTTCAGTCGTGGCTGTTTACGATGAATGTCTTCTTCGACGCCAACTACGTCTCGGAGGATTCGGCGAAGATTCGTTACGCCGTATCGCTGCTGCGAGGACCCGCCATGGACTGGTGGCGCGTCATCGTCACGAAGCCGATGGACTATGCGACTCTACCGACACGGGAAGGACAAACCGGACCCTAGGCACCGTCATATTTCGTGGAGGTGCCCCAATATCGCACGTGGGACGCGTGGTGCGCAGGTCTGCGCGCACGATTTAAGCCAATCGCGGCTTCGATTGCGACGCGTCAGAAGCTCCGCACTTGGCGCCAGCTCGGGTTTGTCCAGGACTACACCAGCGGGTTTTTCGCTCTGTGAAAGCAGGTGGGATACATGCATGAGGGCGAACGCATCGACCGCTACATCGGCGGCCTGAAAAAACGAAATCGCCCCAAAAATCCAGCTCCGCAACGTCACTGAGTTCCAGGATATTCTCGACTTCTTACGCCGACCGAGACCGGGGTCCTACGGCAACAACAGTAATTGGGGACATCGGTCTCGTGGGACGAACGAGTACGCCACGATACGCGCCGTCGCCGCGAATGCCTCTGCCGCACCGTTCAAAGGGCGCTGCTTGGGGTGCAACTGGCCGGGACACCGTAAGAGCGAATGCACGGAAAACGCTAAGTGAAAAGGGGAAGCTGAGCAGCAGAAACAGACCAAGCAGCAGGGAAACACTGGGAGTCAGTAGCAGACGGGCCCTCTACTGACAGGTCACGCCGCTCGCCCGACCCAACCGACCCTCACCGAGTGATTGTGCCGGTTCACGCAATCGACCACACCCGGACTTAGTTAAGATCTTCGTAGACGGGGGGGCTAGCCACAGCCTAATCAACACCGCAATAGCACGGAGACTGAAACTGCCACTGGACAGATGTTTACCTGAGATCGACGCACGACTGGTCGACGGCACGCCATTGGCGATACGGGAACGTGTGGACCAAGTTCGGATCCGACGCGGGGGTAATTTTACCTTTACCCAGGAAATGCTCGCAACGACCCTCGACAGGACCGACATTTTACTCGGCCGTGATTGGCTGCGACGACACAATCCGTGAATTGACTGGACGACGGGTGATTGCACCGTGCGAGTGAACGGTAACAACATCGCCTTACCTCGCTGGAGCTCGCCTGAGTCTTCGTCGGTGCGTGTCAACGAGATCACGATGAAACGCGCCTTAGCGGCAGGAGCTGACGTCTATGCGGTTGACATTCGGGAAGCCGAGGCAGCAGACAAACCGAGCGATTTACAAAAACTGCTCGCCGACGTACCGGATGACTTGGCAGCGCTATTGAAGCAGTACAGCAGGATATTTTCGGATGACCTACCGAAGGGACTGCCACCTCAGTGACCGCACGACCACAGCATAGAACTAGAACCAGGGGCACAGCCGACAATACAGCGACAGTTCCGACTGACCCAACCCGAACTGGACGAACTTCGGAAGCAGCTGGATTACCTGCTCGAGAAAAGGTTCATTCGCCCGAGTTCGTCACCCTTCGCCGCACCGATACTGTTCACACTGAAAAAAGACGGGGGATTTTGCATGTGCATAGACTACCGCGCACTGAACCGAGTTACCATCAAGTCCCGTTACCCCATCCCGCGAGCCGACGAATTGATCGACCAACTTCGCACAACCCGTGTTTTCTCGAAAATTGACCTTCAAGGAGGTTACCACCAGATCCCCGTCAATCCGCCCGACTGCCAGAAAACCGCCTTCCGAACCCGCTACGGATCGTTCGAAGACACGGTAATGCCCTTCGGACTGACCAACGCCCCCGCAACCTTCCAAATGACCATGAATGAAGCCTTCCGCCCGCTTTTAGATAAGTGCGTAATCGTCTACTAAGACGACATACTGATCTACAGCCCAGACAGAGCACAGCACCTACTGGACATCGAAGGTGCTTTTAAAATACTGAGTGAGAACCGCATACTGACCAAAGCCTCTAAGTGTGAGTTTCTACAGAACAGACTGGAGTTTTTGGGGCACGTGATTTCAGCCAACGGAGTGGAAATAGACCCAAAAAAAAACGCGACAATTCAAGCATGGCACGCGCCGACCAACTTGACTGAGTTGCAGAGTTTTCTGGGGTTCGTCAACTACGTGCGACGGTTCGTCCCCGACATGGCAAAGTTGACCGCCCCGTTGACCAACCTGCTGAGGAAGGGGGTTGAGTACACGTGGGGGGAGAAAGAGCAAGCTGCCTTCTCGGCCCTCAAAAATGTTTTGTGCTCACCGCCCGTGCTTCACATCGCAGATCCTCACCGTCCGTTCGAGCTCGTCACCGACGCAAGTGACATCCCTGTGGGAGCAGTACTGTTGCAAGACTTTGGGAACGGCCTTCAGCCAATCGCGTACGAGTCCCGCAAGCTTCACCCGCCCGAGCGCAACTACCCGATACACGACCGCGAGATGTTGGCGATCGTGCACGCGTTCAAAGTGTGGCGGTGCTACCTGACAGGAGCCGACGTGACAATACGGACAGACCATCGTGCACTACACTACCTTCACGCCCAACCGAATCTCAACCCGCGACAGATCCGCTGGTTGGACTATCTGGAGTCCAACTTCCACTACACCGTCACGTACAAAAAGGGAGCGTCGAACATAGCTGACGCACTCACCCGACCCACTCCCCAACTTCACGCCATCCTACTTGCCCAAACCAACCCACTGTTAACAGGCCTATTCACCCACGGATACAGTACCGACCCATTCTTCACGACCGGAAATTCACAGCAACTGGCAGAAGCAAAGGGATTTTATTACGTAAAGACAGGCACCAACCGCATGTGGGTACACGCGTACTCGCTACTGAGGGAACTGCTTCTGCAAGAGGCACACGACTTACCTCGGGTCATTTTGGGGTAGAAAAAACGCGACAGCAACTTCAGAGGTATTACTACTGGCCGGAGCTGTTGACCGACGTACAGCACCACGTAGGATCGTGTCCTAAGTGTAAGGTGATCAAGAGCTCGCAAAAAAAAAAAGGCAGGTCAATTGCAGCCGATTCCACCGCCCAAGCGCGCCTGGCAGCAGGTTACCATGGATTTCGTCACAGGGTTACCTTTGAACCATGGGGGTAACAACGCGATTATGGTCGTCGTTGACAGACTGACGAAAATGGCTCACTTTGCTGCGTGCAGGAAATCGATCTCAATCGAAGAAACCGCTCGCCTGTTCATCGTGACTGTCGTTCGACTGCACGGGATACCAGCCGCGATAATCAGCGACCGTGACACGAAGTTTACCAGCAACTTCTGGAAGGACCTTTAGGAGCAGTTCGGGACCAGGCTACAGTTCAGCTCGTCGTACCACCCCGAAACCGACGGTCAAACGGAGCGGACGAACCAGACCATGGAGCAGTTGATTTGTGCCACGTGCGACGACCCGACAACATGGGAGCAGCAACTGCCACTGATCGAGTTCGCCTACAACAATGCCACGTCAGCAACGATGCAGCAGTCCCCGTTTAACCTGAACTACGGGCAAAATCCAACAGTGCCCATGACGCCGAGTCCGGACAATCTTACGCCACGCGCACAACAGTTCGCCGAGATCCTGCAAGCTGCCCGAACGCGAGCAGCAGAGGCAATTGAAAAGGCAAACGTCATCGCTAAGAGAAACGCTGACCGCCACCGCCGCCCAGTCACGTACCAGTCAGGGGATTACGTACTGCTCGACACACAGAATATAAGACTGCCCGTCGTACCGAAACTTCGACCGCGCTACTGTGGACCTTTCCAAATCAGCCATATGATCACCCCAGTTACCGCCCATTTACTGTTGTCGACAGACTGGTACATCAGCCCATCGTTCCACGTCAGCCTGCTTCGCCCGTACATTCCGACCACCAGCCAACTGCCACGACATCGCCCGCCGTCAATGACTCGCCCGGCATCGGAGCGGATCATTGAGCCCGAGAAGATTCTGAGCCATCGGATTCATCATCCCACCGGCATCAAGAGGATCGAGCTCCTCGTTCGCTGGAAGGACCGCACGCCAACTGAAGATAGCTGGGGTGCCCCCGGCCAACATCGAAAACCACCCTGCACTACAAGTGTACCTGAGAAGCCGGGGTTTCCGCGATACACACGCACTCGCGTAGCGGAGGGGGCTTCTTGAAGGGGGGGGGGGCTAAGTGTAAGGAAATTTTCAGCATTCCTTACCACGTTCTTCAACATCGCGTACAGCAGCAGCCGTTGTTCCCCCGAAACTGCTAACGGGGCTTCGCCAACTTCGCGCGCACTGTTTTACCAAACCTTGCACTGCTGGCCTGGCCGAGTCGGCCCACGCTTCGGGACTAGCCCGTACCTCGACGCCAGCCTAGCACTAGCCAGCTCGCACGCACCGCGTAACCGTTGTATGTTCCGCACATAAGTATTCGCTCATGCCTTCGCTCATACTTTGTACTCGTTTGCAACCGTAACAAACCTTTACATATCTGGGCGAGTGGATGTATGCATCATGAGGTACCGTAGGATGCGCATGCTTGAATATATTGCTTGAATATATATGAGGAGCAATGTTATGAGTTGTAATGGAGAGTGCGCGGAATAACGAATAACGAAGCTGTGACTTAATGAACTGTCAATTACAATGAAGGCACGCGACTATATAGTGAATACCCTAGCTAGGAGGGAACCTCGGGAAACGAGGTTGGGTGCAGGTTTGGCGACGGAAAGCCGAAGGCGACGCGGAGGAGCCTCGGCATCGTTGATGTCGGCCGAACGTGCAAGTCCGAAAATCGGGGTTGTACGCGTAGCAGTCAACCCCCGTAAGGATAAAGGAAAAATCCTTACACTACCCCCCCCCCTTAAGCAAGGTGGTCAATATCCGCAACTCGCTTGCGGGCGAAATAATCACCAAGAAGCGGGGAAGCTTCAAGCGATGCGGATGGCACCCACGTGTCGTCCTCACTGGTGCGGTCAGACCAACGGACTAGAAAGTCCACGTGGCGTCCAGTGGCGTTGAGCTGGATCCGATGTCCGAGAATCTTCGAGGGGTCGGTGGTCGGTTCCGGGACAGGTCGAGCTGTCGGGGCGGCGTTCTGGCGCGCAATGTCTGTCGTGGCAGGCACGAAGTTGCAAAGGAGGCTGACATGGAAGGCGTCGTGTATACGCCAGTTGTTGGGTAGTAGCAGCTTCGCAGTGACAGGTGTCACCATCTGGATGATGCGGAAAGGCCCACAAAATCGTGGCCGTATTTTGTTCGAGCCGGGCAGGCGTAGGTTTTTCGTGTCGAGTAGCATTAGTTGCCCAGGCGTCATAACGATTTCTCGTCGTAGAAGATCCGAGTATTTCCGGGCAGTAAAATTCGCCTTGCGAATAGCGTCGGCTGCTTTCTCGCGGATCTCTTGAAGTTCTGTCACAAATGTTTGTGACCGTGGGACCGGGTTGTCGAGTGTCGTGGTGGTTGGTACCACCGGGTCCATCCCATAATTCAGGAAGAACGGGGAGTGATTAGTCGTGCTAGACGGTGCGTTGTTGAACGCGAACTCCAGCATGGCGAGTGACATTTCCCAGCGAGTTGGGTCGGGGCAGTTTGTCCTGATCAGCTGCTCCATCGTCTGGTTCGTTCGCTCGGTCTGTCCGTCGGTTTGCGGATGGTATGCCGATGAAAACTGTAGCTTTGTGCCGTACTGCGCCCACGTTTCCTTCCAAAATCTTGAAGTGAACTTTGGGTCCCTGTCGCTAACGATCGCTGACGGGATTCCGTGCAGTCGCACGACGGTTGAGATGAAGAGGCGCGCAGTTTCTTCGGCTGTGATTGTTGTACGACACGGTGCGAAGTGTGCCATCTTCGTGAAGCGATCGACGACGACGAGTACCGCGTCGTTCCCGGATGGCCTAGCTGGCAGCCCCGTGACGAAGTCCATCGTCACCTGTTGCCATGGTCGCTCGGGTGGCTCCAGTGGTTGCAGCAATCCAGCTGGCCGTTGTTGTGTCGATTTCATGGCTTGGCACACCCTGCATGAGGACACATATCGCTGCACGTCGTTAGAGGAATCAGGCCAGTAATATTGACGATGCAACAGTTTCTGGGTTTTATCAACCCCGAAATGTCCGAAGAGGTTTGAATCGTGGACGTCTTGAATAAGGAGTTCACGCAGCAGCCGGTAAGCGGGAACCCAAATCCGGTCAGTTCCGGCCTTTAGGTAATAGTTCCCCTTTTGCGTCGTTGCCTGCTGGTGATTTCCGGTCGTGAAGTACGGGTCCGTAGTGTAGCCGTGGGTGAATAGTCCCGTAAGTAGTGGGTTCGAGGAATGATTGCATTGAGCAGCATGAGGAGTACAAGTAGGAAACCCTAAAGTGTTGTACCCCATATGAACTACCCCACTACAGCCTACACAGACTATAGCATATAAGTTTGACACACCCCCATAGGCAAAGTGGGGGAGAACAAGAGGTCACAAGACCAGTCAAGAAAAGCAAAGCAAGCTCAGGGTGGATCACGACGTCACCACGCATTCTGAGCACAAGCAAATGGCCACAAGGCCAGTTCTCATGCAGAGTTATATAAAGGAGAACAAGCAATACAGTGATCACAACCTAGCAAGTGTAAGCATGCAGGTATATGTATAGAGATCACAGTACAGGAAAAGTCAAGAAGTAAGCAAGTGAGGCCATGTGGGCACTAGGCCTAGGACAGTACAGAAACGCTGATGATCACAAGGCTGAAGTGCCTTGGTGAGATATCAGAAGTGTTGGCCTGAGTGGCCACGTAAGCAAGAGGAAGCTGACCACGCTGCTGCAACTCTCGAGCAAGGAAGTAGCGCAGAGCGATGTGCTTCGTTCTGTGCTCCAGTCTGTGCTCCTGACGCAAGGCAATCATGGCCTTGTTGTCGACGTACAGAACTGGAGGAGAACGAGGCGGCTCTCCCAGGTCAGTCAGCAGGTAGGTGAGCCAGCGTAACTCCTGTGCAGCCATGGCCCCTTCGTAGATCTCAGCCTCACAACTGCAGTTGAGAACAGAAGACGAGCGGATAGACCGCCAAGAAACAGAACCGGAGCCAAGGCTGAAGGTGTAACCCTGTGACGACCGCTGCGTAGCCAAGTCGTCAGCCCAGGAAGCGTCTGCGTGACCAGTGAGGACAACTCGAGCCCGTCCTCCAAGCACGAGCCCCATGCCCGACGTACTGCACAAGTAGCGCAACACCCTCTTAGCGGCATCCATGTGCTCCTTCCTGTGTCTCCCAGGAGCGACATAGCGTGCCAGAATGCTAAGAGGGTAGGCAAGGTCAGGACGAGTGCAGGTCATCAGGTACATGAGGCAGCCCACAAGCTCTGGGTACGGACCACTCGGCTCTACGGACTCGTCCGAAGGTGGAGCTGAGAGCGAGTGGCGAGTAGGCAGAGGAGTGTGCTGTGGCGAGGAGTACGTGAAGCCGAAGCGCTGAAGGACCTGCTGCACCATGTGTGACTGAGTCAAAGTAATGGTGCGATGTGCTCTGTCCCGGGTGATCCGCAAGCCAAGATAGCTAGTCAGTTCACCCAGGTCTGTGCACGTGTGTCTCTTCTGCAGCTCCGAATTCACGTGGGCGAGTGCCTCAGTGTCAGCGGTAGCAAAGACCAAGTCGTCGACGTACACGAGAACGAAGAACGGCGGCAGAGAGGTGTCGGTGTGTAGAAACAGCGACGGGTCAGCAGTGGAAGGAGCAAACCCAAGAGCAGCAAGAGTCGTCCTCAGTGTGTCGTGCCACTCACGGGGCGCCTGGCGGAGACCGTAGACTGGCCGCCGGAGGCTCCACTAGGTACCAGCAGGAAACGACCCAGTGAAGCCAGGTGGGCGGCGCAGCCAGATCTCCTCGTGCAGGCTGCCCTGTAGGAAAGCAGTGCTGAAGTCAAGAGAGTGAAGCTCGTAGTCACGCTGAGCGGCGACGTGCAGCAGAACCCGAAGAGTGGTCATCTTCGGGGTAGGGGAGAAGGTCTGGAAGAAGTCAACTCCCTCTCGCTGACTGAAGCCTCGTGCAACGTAACGCGCCTTGAAGACAGGCGGAGAACCCGGCGGCCGCTTCACCCTGAAAATCCACATGCCGCTGACGATGTTCGCCCCAGGCGGGGGAACCTCGTCGACGTAGGTGCCTGTGGACTTCCAGGAAGCCATCTCTGCGTCCATGGTTGTCTGCCACTGAGAGGAGTAGGGACCCTCTATCACCTCTGCGTAAGAGCGCGGGGTCGGGATGTCTGGTGCATCCGGGTCTCCCTCAG
The DNA here is from genome assembly GCA_947471745.1 of Closterium sp. Naga37s-1. Classification (NCBI taxonomy): domain Eukaryota; kingdom Viridiplantae; phylum Streptophyta; class Zygnematophyceae; order Desmidiales; family Closteriaceae; genus Closterium; species Closterium sp. Naga37s-1. Next base: position 7,421,391 of record CANJKZ010000030.1, read on the forward strand.
GGGCAAGCAGCATGGACACGAGATGATGTAAAGCAGCGGCAAAGCACTCAAACTCCTCCTGTCTGTCCTCAAGGACGTCCGTGCTAAGGGCACACTCACCCCCGACGGACGGAGGACAGACAGACTCAGACTCAGCAACAAGACTAGCGGCGTAGTCTAGACGACAGGCGGCAGCAAAGTCAACAAGCTCAGCAACTAGGGCAGACGCAGCAGTGAACTCAAACGAAGGGTCAGTGACAACAGTAGCAAGAAGACGCGTGACAGTAGGAGTGGCAGCACGAGCAAGGTCTGACGGCGGGTCAGCAAGGTCAGGAAGAGAGGACGCAGGAGGAGACGGCAGAGGGACACGCTGTGGAGCAGTGGACGGACGAAGTGCCATCAGGTGCGTGCCTGGGACAGGAGGAGGACGCGGACGCGGAACACGACGACCAGTGCAAACAGCTCGAACAGGCGACGCAGGACGAGGCTCAGGCGACGCAGGACGAGACTCAGGCGACGCAGGACGAGACTCAGGCTCACGACGCTCCATAAGACCTCTAGTCGGCCCAGAGTAAGGAGAGGGACCAGGCAGGGGAGAGGCTGGATGTAGCTGCGACTGCGACGGGGCAGGCTGTGGACACAGTAAGGGAAGAGTGGGACCAGTAGAAGGCGGGAGGCCAAGAACCTGCTGAAGGAGTGGAACGAAGTACGGCCGCGGCCGCGCAGCGCCTCCAGAACCAGCAGAGACAGCACCAGCACCCCCAGCTCCAGGGTCTCCAGCTCCAGCAGCACCTCCAGCAGCAACAGCTCCAGCGCCACCAGCTCCAACTCCTGCAGCACCACCAGCCTCAGCAGCTCCAGTACCTCCAGTACGAGTACCTCCGGCAGCTCCAGCACCAGCAGGACCTCCCGCGGCTCAGCTCCAGCAGCACCTCCAGCTCCAGTAGCTCCAGGACCTCCAGTACGAGCACCTCCGGCAGCTCCAGCACCAGCAGGACCTCCAGCAGCTCCAGCTCCAGCAGCACCTCCAGCTCCAGCAGCTCCAGTACCTCCAGTACGAGCACCTCCGGGACCAGCGGCTCCAGCACCTCCAGCAGCAGCAGCAGCAGCACCACCACCAGCTCCAGCAGCTCCAGTACCACCAGTCCGAGCACCTCCAGGACTAGCAGCTCCAGCACCTCGAACAGCAGCAGCAGCTCCGGCAGCTCCAGCGCCACCAGCACGAGCACCCCCGGGACCAGCAGTATTAGCACCACCAGCACCTCCAGCACTAGCAGCTCCAGGGCCTCCAGCTCCAGCAGCACCACTCCGGAGGCTACAGCGCCGAGCGTACCACTGGCGCAACTGCTGTGGAGAGAGAGGCTCCCGCCGGCTAGACTGCTGGGGCGAGGCACCAGTGGGACCTCCAGGACTAGTAACTCCAGCACCTCCAGTACCTCCAGTACCAGCAGTACCTCCAGCACCTCCAGGACTAGCAGCTCCAGGGCCTCCAGCTCCAGCAGCGCCACTCCGAAGGCTACAGCGCCGAGCGTACCACTCGCGCAACTGCTGTGGTGAGAGAGGCTCCCGCCGGCTAGACCGCTGGGGCGAGGCACCAGTGGGACCTCCAGGACTAGTAACTCCAGCACCTCCAGTACCTCCAGTGCTAGCAGCTCCAGGGCCTCCAGCCCCAGCACCAGCAGTACCTCCAGCAGACTCAGCACCCCCAGTCTCAGCAACCGCAGGCTCAGTACCCTCTGGCTCCGCACCCTCAGACTCAGCAACCCCAGGCTCAGCACCCCCAGACTCCACACGCTCAGGCTCAGCACCCCCAGCAGCACCACCCCTAGCAGCACCACTCCCAGTAGCAGCACCAGAGTCACCCGCTACCTCGACAGGCTCAACAACGTCTACCTGAGACACACCTGAGGGAGCAGGACCCTGAGGGGGGAGGGGGTCTACCGGAGGAGGACCTGGTGCAAGGAAGAGCGGCGGGGGGGGGGAGAGGGGCAGTGCGGTAGGGAAAGAGACGGTAAAAGGGAACCGACTCGTCGAACGTGACGTCCTGAGAAGGCAGGACTCGGCGCGAGGTGGGGTGGTGAAACTGCCAGCCAGGCGCGTCAGGGACAAAGCCAAGGAAGACGCAGGAAATAGCGCGCGCGGAGAGCTTGTCCGCGGACGTATCGCGGACAAAGGCACGAGAACCCCAGACCCGGAACACCGACGCATCGCCAACCTTCCCCGTCCACCGCAGTGTGGGCGAGGTCTCCGGCAAGGAGACACGGGGCCAGAGGTTGAGCTGATGCGCAGCGTACTGGACCGCAAACGGCCACAGAAAATGGGGGGCAGCCGCATGGACCATGGAGGTACGAGCGACCTCCATGACTAAGCCAATGCGGCGCTCAGCAATCCCATTCTGCTGCGGTGAGGCCGGGAGCGTGAACGTCTGGTGAATGCCCTCCCCACGACAAAAGTCCCGCAGAAAGTCAGAGGCAAACTTCCCACCTCTGTCAGAGTGCAGACGCAGGACGGGAAAGTCCGTCTCGAACCGCTCGCGGAGCTGGAGACGGGCAGCGCGGATCCAAGGGATCAAAACATCAGGGACTTCACCCTTGGTGCGCAAGGGGAAGACCGTGGTGTAACGCGTGTAGTCGTCCACGACCAGCAAAAGGTACCGCTCGCGGTCCTGTCCACGGACGCAGGCTGGGCCCCATACGTCCATGTGGAGAGTCTGCAGGGGAGCAATCGTCGGGGGAAACGAGGAGGAGTGAGGAGCGGCGCGCTGCCGCCCCTCGACACAGGGAAGACAGGGAGGAGCAGGCGAGGGTGGGAGGGGAGGGAGAACCCTGGGAAGACCAGAGACAAGGACACGTCGGTGCATGCCACGAAGGCGCTGCACTGAGGGGTGACCAAGACGGTGGTGCCAAAGGACGGTCTGGTGCGACAGAGCGCGACACGAGCAGGGGGCCGCGAGCTGACCTGACGCAGACGCAGACGCAGCTACCTGAGGGGACACAGTAGTCAGTGTGTACAGACTCGAGCCAGGCGCTCGGGTGAACGTGGCCAGGTGCCGACCAGTCCGGGAGCACGTACAGTGGGTCACACGTTGACCTCCAGGAGTGAACTGGTCAACCCACACATCCTGGAGGTCAGCTCCACTCACCAAGTTCGTAGAGAACGAGGGGAGGTGAAGACCTGACAGTGAGCCAGACGGAACCGCCGGACACGACAGAACCGTGGAGGAGTGCGCAAGGATTGGGCCCCCAGAGGGGTCCGCCAGGGAGACTGCAACCGGCCGACTGAGCGGCGTGAGTGTGGTGCTGTCGCGAAAGAAGGAGCGGGAAGCACCTGAGTCAAGTGTGAAGGTGTACAAGGCCTCAGCAGGCGCAGTACCAGAGAGAGCAGACTCACCAGCACCTGGAGCAGTAGACTCACTAGCACCTAGAGCAGCAACCTCACCAGCACCTAGAGCAGTAGACTCACTAGCACCTAGAGCAGCAGCCTCACCAGCACCTGGAGCAGCATACTCGATACCTGGGCCAGGCCGTACACACAGGTAACAGGCACCCTCAGCACTAGTAGGCAATGCATACATGGCAGTGAGGATAGCATCATAGTCAAGAGCAAAGATATCCACCCTCTGCCTAAGCAGCTCCACCCAGCTGGGGAGCTCAGCCTCGTCGCCAAACTCGGTACGCCAGGCGTCGCTCAGACAGGCGAAGTAGCGGGACTGTGTGTGACCAATCGTCCCGCAAGTCTGACCAGCCCGATCACCTGTGCGAATGACGTACGGGCAACGAACAGTACTCCGAGACCCTCTACTCTGAGCGTACCACTCACGAATCTGCTGGGGCGTAAGGGTCTCGCGCGGACGCCGCTGCAGCTGCATCTGGCCACTGCCAGAAGCTCCCGGCTGACCAGCTCCAGGGCGACTGCCACTACGACCGTCGCCACAACCCCAACTAGCGTACCACTCACGAAGCTGCTGGGGCGTGAGGGACGCGCGCGGACGTCGCTGGAGCTGCATCTGGCCACCATCAGTAGCATCAGTAGCAGCAGTAGCACCAAGGGCAGCAGCACCTAGGGCTCCTCTTTTTTTTTTTTTTTTTTTTTTTTTTATTTATTGATTTTAGGGTTTGGCAGGGCGCACTGGGCGCTGCAGAGGCGGCTCCCGGGCTGTAGGGGTGGCTCGCGGGCTGCAGGGGCAGTGCGCTGGCTGCAAGAGGCAGGCGCGCTGGTTGCAGGGGCGGTTCGCGGGCTGCAGGGGAGGCTCGCGGGCTGCAGACGGGCGGCGCGCGGGCTGCAAGGGTCTGCGCGCGGGCGGCTTGCACGGGGCGACGCGTCGCGGGGCGGGCAGAGGCGGCGCGCAGGCAGGCAGGGCGGACGGGCGTCGCGGCGGGCTGGGGCAGCCCGCTCTGGCGACGCGACGGGCACGGGCAGGGCCGACGGGCGACGCGACGGGCTACAGGGGCGCGCGACGCGACGGGCTGCAGGGGCGCGCGACGGGACGGCCTGCAGGGGCGCACGGCGCGGCGGGAAGCAGGGGCGCGCGACGCGACAGGCAGCAGGGGCGCTTACCAGGGGCGGGTGCAGGGCAGGACCGCGATGGGCGGTTAGGTCAGGGCTGCAACGGGGCGGTTGTAGGGCAGGGCCGCGACGAGGCGGCGGCAGAGCAGGGCCGCGACGGGGCGGCAGCAGGGCAGGGCCGCGACGGGGCGGCGGTAGAGCAGGGCCGCGACGAGCGGCTGAGGGCAGGGCCGCGACGGGTGGCGGCAGGGCAGGGCCGCGACGGGCGGCGAGGTCAGGGCCGTGACGGGCCGTTAGGGCAGGGCCGCGAGGAGCCGAGAGGGCAGGGCCGCTACGGGCGGCAGTAGGGCAGGGCGCGCGACGGCGCAGGTGAGGCAGGCGCGAGGGGCGCTTCGGGCAGGGCAGGAAAAAAAAAAACGATCGTGGTGGGCCCTTAAAAAAAAACGTGGGAACCTGCTCTGAAACCATGTGAAAGATAGAACGAGAAATGATTGCATTGAGCAGCATGAGGAGTACAAGTAGGAAACCCTAAAGTGTTGTACCCCATATGAACTACCCCACTACAGCCTACACAGACTATAGCATATAAGTTTGACAGTGATTGTTGTACGACACGGTGCGAAGTGTGCCATCTTCGTGAAGCGATCAACAACGACGAGTACCGCGTCGTTCCCGGATGGCCCAGCTGGCAGCCCCGTGACGAAGTCCATCATCACCTGTTGCCATGGTCGCTCGGGTGGCTCCAGTGGTTGCAGCAATCCAGCTGGCCGTTGTTGTGTCGATTTCATGGCTTGGCACACCCTGCATGAGGACACATATTGTTGCACGTCGTTAGAGGAATCAGGCCAGTAATATTGACGATGCAACAGTTTCTGGGGTTTATCAACCCCGAAATGTCCGAAGAGGTTTGAATCGTGGACGTCTTGAATAAGGAGTTCACGCAGCAGCCGGTAAGCGGGAACCCAAATCCGGTCAGTTCCGGCCTTTAGGTCATAGTTCCCCTTTTGCGTCGTTGCCTGCTGGTGATTTCCAGTCATGAAGTACGGGTCCGTAGTGTAGCCGTGGGTGAATAGTCCCGTAAGTAGTGGGTTCGAGTGGGTGATGAGTACTGCAGCTGATTGAACTGGTTGTCGGGTAAGGGCGTCGGCGATGTTATTCGCCCCTTTCTTGTACGTGATGCGGTAGGTGAAGTGGCTCTCCATGTAATCGAGCCAACGAACTTGTCGCGGGTTGAGGTTGGGCTGAGCTCGCAGGTACTGTAGGGACTTGTGGTCCGTGCGAACAGTGACGTCGGCGCCCACCAAGTAGCAGCGCCATAGTTTGAATGCATGTATAATTGCGAGCATCTCCTTGTCGTGTATCGGGTAGTTGCGCTCGGCAGACTGCAGCTTGCGTGACTCGTAGGCAATCGGCTGCAGCCCGTCTCCGAAATCCTGGAGGAGTACAGCTCCGATGGCGAAATCTGAGGCGTCGGTGATGACTTCGAACGGCTTCGATGGATCGGCGATGCGTAGAACCGGAGGGGATACCATAAAATTCTTCAGTTCCTGAAAAGCCGCCTCTGCTTCCTCCCCCCACACAAAATTGATGTCCTTGTGCAGCAGGTCGGTTAGAGGGCCGGTTATCCCTGCCAGATTCGGGATAAACCTCCTGACATAATTCACGAACCCCAGAAAACTCTGAAGTTTCGTGATGTTAGTCAGGGACTTGCTTGCTGAAAAAACTCGCACTTAGGGCCTTTGGTGATGAGGCGGTTCTCCTGTAGTCGCTGAAAAATCGCGTCGAGGTCGCAGAGGTGTTGTTCTCTTGTCCTGCTGAAAATCAAAATATCGTCCAAGTAGACGATAACACACTTGTCAAGAAATTCCCTGAAAACTCGGTTCATGGTCAGTTGAAAAGTCGACGGCGCGTTTGTGAGGCCGAACGGCATCACTTGGAATTCGTAGCTTCCGTAGCGGGTGCGGAACGCGGTCTTGTAACAATCTTCTGCGAAGACCCATATCTGGTGGTAACCGCCACGTAAGTCGATTTTCGAGAAATAGCGAGCGCCGCGAAGTTGGTCGAGGAGGTCGCCGGTACGTGGGATTGGGTAGCGAGACTTGATTGTAACTCGGTTGAGCGCGCGATAATCAATACACATGCGAAGCCCACCGTCCTTTTTCGGGGTGAACAGGATCAAGGCCGCGTAGGGAGACATACTGGGTCTGATAAACCCCTTCTCCAACAAGCCATCAAGTTGGCTTCGCAGCTCTTCGAGTTCCGGTTGGGTCAACCGCCACTGTGTACGAACAGTCGGCTACGCGCCATGTTCCATCCGTATTTTGTGGTCCTCGGGTCGTTCGGGTGGCAGTCCAGGTGGCAGGTCGTCGGGGAAGACGTCCGGGTACTGTCGTATCAGCTCTGCTAAATCCGGCGGTACAGCTGCACACAGCTTCTCAATGTCTTGTCCGTCGGTGTCGGTTGCCAACGCGCGTAAGCATACATCGTACAGCTGCGCGCCCCTGTTGAAGTGGCGAGCTATAGTGATAGCTTTGACGCACGGGGCTTGGATGTAGTCAGGTGTCCATGCAGGCAGTTTAACTAGCCCCTCGTGCTTGTTGATGCAGCACGATCCCGTTGTCCAGTCGATGACGGGGTTGTGCCGTCGCAGCCAATCACGTCCCAGCAGCACGTCGCAGCCATCCAGAGTCGTCGCGAAAAACTTCATGATGAAGCCGAAAATGTCGCCGCACTCATTCCTCACCGTCCGTGTTTCTTCCAAAATCGCCAGAGGCGTCCCATCCACGAGGCGAGCGTCAATTTCGGGCAGACACCTGTCAAGTTGCAGCTTGCATTTTTTTGTTGTCGCCAAGTTGAAGAGGCTATGGCTGGCCCCTCCGTCGACGAACATTTTCAGAGTAATTTTTAACACTGTGCCAACGACCATCACAGGGTGATCCACATGATTATCCCCGTTATTCGGCCGAGTGCGATCGATTGCATGAATCGGAACCACTACTCGGTGGGGATGTTGGTGTTCGGGCGACGAAGCATAGTCACTAAGGGGCCCGTAAATTACTGACTCTTCTCATTTCCCTGCTCCCTCCTGTCGTTCCCCTTCGCCGGTGTTTTCTCGGGGCATTCTCTTGCGTAGTGACCCGTCTTCCCACGCTTAAAACACGTCCCTGTAAAGGGGCGGTCCGGTGCGTGGACTCCATTGATTGTGGCCCGTTGGGTCTGTCCACGAAAACGGATTCCCTCCCGGGAACCTGCCCTCGCATACTGCATCAACGCGTCTGTAGACTCAGCTAACCGTATGGCTTCCAGAAACGAAGTCGGGCGGCATCGGCGCACCTCGTACTGTATCTCATATTTCAGGAAGCCGATGTATTTATCTAACCGCTCTGCTTCCGCCATGTCGTCCACTTGGTCAGCAAAGGCCATAAACGACGTCGTGTAGTCTTGAACAGATGCCATATGCGACTAGTTACGCAGCTTCATGCGAGCTTGCTCCGAAGCGGATACGTGCTCGAAGCGATCCCGTAAGGCTGCGCCCCACTCCTTCCACGTGCGTATCTTGGTCACTCCGAAGATTGAGGTTGCCCCTTGATTAGCCGATGTCAAGGTCCCGTCTGCCGCATGTGTCACACCTGTCGGAGTCCCTGTGTCCAAGGTGTGGCGCCACCATTCAAGCGCTGCGCCTCGAAGTAGAGAAACCGCGTAATTAATACGCGTGGCATCGTCGTAGACGTTCGCTGCAGTGAAGAAGACTTAAACGCTGAACAGCCACCCCTTCACTGTAGTCGTATTGTCCGTGGGACTGAACTGGGGCGGGTTCGCTGGTTTAATCTTGATCGTCGTAACTGCAACTTGCGTCGTTGCCGCTCGCTGCCTGTCTTCCTCTTCGAAGCCACGTGTGAGAGCGTCCAAAGGATTGCTCATCGCTTGATTGTTGCCTTCACCTTCTTCATCGGGCGACTCCTGACGCGTTTCACCTCGCGCCTGGCGTAGCTCGGTGTTTTCCACACGTAGTGTTGTCACTTCTGCCAAAAGATTATGCACTGTTGCCTGTAGCTCCTGCATTTGCGCCATCATCTTGTTCAACGCTTCCTGGTCCATGAGTCGCACGCTTCGTCTGGTGGGCAGGGGGGTATCCGTGGCCTTGCAGGCAAGAGGAAAGCAAAAACTATCGGAGTCGGGCAGGTTAGAGTTAACTAACCTTGCAGCCAACCGTTTTGCAGTCCTCTTTACCAAGCCAACCCGTGCCACCAAATTACCCTCGAAAAGCGGGGTGAACTAGGAAAGTAGCTCTGATACCAGGTGTTATGAGTTGTAATGGAGAGTGCGCGGAATAACGAATAACGAAGCTGTGACTTAATGAACTGTCAATTACAATGAAGGCACGCGACTATATAGTGAATACCCTAGCTAGGAGGGAACCTCGGGAAACGAGTTTGGGTGCAGGTTTGGCGACGGAAAGCCGAAGGCGACGCGGAGGAGCCTCGGCATCATTGATGTCGGCCGAACGTGCAAGTCCGAAAATCGGGGTAGTACGCGTAGCAGTCAACCCCGGTAAGGATAAAGGAAAAATCCTTACAAGCAACATATCGAAGCATTCGGTTCAGGTTGCCTGAGGGGTTGCCCGTTACTGTACAGTTCGGCAGATTGTTTCGAGTCGAGGGTAGCGGTGGTGCAGCTTCGGACGTTCTGTTTGGCCAGGTTTGGTCGGTGACCCTCTGATTATCCAGGCCATCCACAATGGGACGGGCAACCCACCGGGTTTCGAAGGTTCACTGGTGCACCGGCTCTGCCTCTGTTTGCACCACGGTTGTGGGGGCACGCACAGGGTGGAACTTCGAAACCCAGTGTACCGGGGCGTGCCAAGGTACAGTACCAATTCCCTCATTTCTTCCTCCTTTTTCCCCCATCAACAAGGCTGGCTCGGATCCCCAAACAACAAAGGCAGCAGAAAATGGCCCTATCGGGCCTCAATCTGGGACACATGTCGACGCCGGAGCCGGCATCTCAACCATTCAAGTTGTCAGAATGAGCCAAACCTGGCAAGCACCGAAGCAAACCTAGGTTGGCTCTGTGCGTGGCCGGGCGGTACCTATGTCATTCGGTTCAGATTCTGATCCTCAGAAACCTGTGACATGAGGAGGAGGCCAGCAGTTTGGAGGGGAGGGTGGGGTGGGGGGAAGCGGGAACGTAAGGGAGTGTGGAAGTCCGCCCGGTGAAAGCAAGGGTGAAAGCGCGTGTTGGAATGGAAGCAATTTTCGGGGGATGGTCCTGATGGAGAAACTTGAGCTGTTTGGTGGGGCGGATGATATGGCGGCGCCAAAATGACAACCCCGTTGACGTTAGAGCAGTGCAGGAGGTGATCTCGCCAAAATGACAGCCCCTTGAGTGTAGAGCACACACGTGTTCGAAGCCCATTTTGCGGGGTCTCTGGCGATTTCGCGGGTAGCCCTTCGAGCCTGGTTGAGAAGGGGTATTTAGTGTAGCGTAAGTGCAAACAATTGATACACTGCAAGTCGTATTCGATTAGGGCGGGTCGCGTTCGATCTCGGTTCATCCGTCGTGGTGCAGGACGATTGCAGACGGTGCACAGAGGTTATCCTGCAACACCGTTTTGCACCGTATTCCAACAAGAGTAACCGCACAGAACGAACGTAGGACGAATGTTCTGGACCTGCCCAGGGCTCAGAAAGATCTCGAAGAGCCACCAAATCGGGTTGGCGTTGCGGGGAAAGGGGGCTGGGGAAGAACTGGACTGACAGGGCAGGGCAGGAAGTATGTCGGCGGCGGCGGCGAGGAGGTAGGACACGGCGAACTCGCGCGTTGTCGCCCGTCGGTCAGGTCCCAGGCCGTGCGCTCGTGAGGCGCGCCAACCAGCCCACCGCCGTGCTGCGGCGCGGCATACAGTAGAAACATGTACTGTACGTTGCTACGTAGCGCAATTCAATCAAACCCGAGGCTTGGGCAAAAACCCTGTTTGCTGTAGCAGAATCGTCTGGGTTCGAACGAAAGTTTGCTCGGTGGAAAGTTTACTGTCCACTGTGTGCTCATCTCCTCTCATCTCCAGTCAAGGTTCTTGCCACCACACATTTCCGTTGCTCTCATTTCCTCTTCGTCTCCAGTCTAGTGCCCATGGCATGAATGAGCCTTGTGGCGGCTGCATCGCCCCCCCGTGCGTGAATGCCGAAGCAAAGCAGCGACCATAGCAAAGTGCGTGAAGGCTAGTCGGAGGAAGGACCGCCAACTCTCTGTCAATCGTTCCATAGCAGAACCTCGAGAATTCTTCCTCTCTTTTCTTCAGTAAGGTATCCGAGGATTTGAATATTCCCAACACGAGAGACGCTAGTAAATAAATCCCCTCAACCATAGCACATCCAAGGGAAAATGCGTGTAGACACACGGAATTCTGATTCGCATCCAACATCGCACGACGACGGCGAAGGCATGGATAGCGCAGACCGGTCGTTCGGGCGCGAAGATCCCGTTAACGAAGAACCCACTAGAGAGGATACAGCAGATTGCGCGAAGGAGCCTACGAAGCGCCGCAGATGGCCGCGACGGAGCCTATTGCGGCGCCTGGGAGTCGCCGTGGATTACGGGCTCATGGCGTTCTTCAGCGTTATAGCTAGATTCGTCGCGAGGCGACCGCTCGCTGTGGTGACAGCGACGGTGGGCGTCGGGTTACTGCTCGGGCTCGGCATGATACGGTTGAAGGTGGTAACCAACGTTGAGGACCTCTACACGCCGCAGGGCAACATTGCTTTCGTGCACCGGGTACGGCACCGCTTGCAAAAGAAATCTACGCTGAACCTTGTAGAGAAAACCTCGCCACAGTGGTTTGCTCGCTTTCCGCACCGTGAATCTGCTCTTGCCTGTGAAACTACTAGCGGGATGTGCTTATAACGAGGCCGAAGCTCGTGGCGCTGCCGCTAAAGCTGTTCACGTTCGTCCATGTGTGCGCGTGCAGGATTACGTGGACAGCGTGTACGGCTACGATCAACTGGACGTGAAGATCTACGTGACGGGCAAGGGCGGCACGACGGGAAATGTGCTCACGAAAGACTCGCTACTCGCGCTGCTAGATGTCTACAACCTCGTTATCAGGTTAGTCGCCATGAGTCGCCACCCTTGTTCGCCACTCCGTGTCCTTACGTTGCTGCTTTTGCCCGCGTGTTCGACGTCCCGCAACCCTTGTTCCCCATCCCCCGCATTCCCCACCCCTCGCATTCCCCATCCTCACACTCCTTCTCCCACGTCTGCCGCCCCTTCCCCCGCTCCCCCTACTCCCCGCCGCCGCGCGCCCGTTACCCGCAGCACGAACGCAACGTTCGACGGCTCGACGTTCAGCTACGATAGCGACCGCATCTGCTACCGGCCGGCCGGCGCGGGCACGCCGTGCCAGGCGGCGAGCGTGCTGGACTCGTGGGACTTCGACCGCGCGCGCATCGAGGCGGACAACGACGTCCTTAAAACGTTCAACCGCCCCTACGTGATGGTGAGAGTCTGTTTTTCCGTCGCTCTGTTGCCAGCGGGGCTTGTCTGGGCTGGGGTTTTTTAGACTGGGCCTTGTCTCACTAGTCGCCGCTGCGCGCTGGTGAAATTCCGTCATCGTTTCCTTCCCCCACCCTCCCGCTGTATTTTTTTCCCGTCGATCCCCATTCCGTCCATCGCCCTCTTCATTGCGCCACGCAGACGCGGTTCGGGCAGCCCGTGCCGCAGGAATGGGTGATCGGGCAGATGCAGCACGACAACGCGACGGGCAAGGTCACATCGGCGAACGCGCTCCTGCTCACGCTCTACCTACAGAACCACAAGCCGGGCCGCGGGAGCAAGGACGTCGATAAGTACGTCGAGGCGTGGCAGAAGGCCGTGACGCCCGTCGTTAAGACGTACTCTAACCCGAATGTGGACGTCTTTATTCTCTCGCCGTGGGAGCAGCAAGCCGCGGCGGATAGCGCGCTTACAACGGATCTGTTCTTACAGGGCGTTAGCGCGGTGCTCCTTGTCGGGTACAGCAAGCTGATTCTGCACAAGCCGCATCCCGTATACTCCCAGTCGCACCTATCCTTCGCGAATTTCATCTCCGTAGGTCTCGCGGTGCTCGGATCGTACGGCCTGTGTTCGCTCTTCGGATTAGGGTTCTCGCTGGTTACACAATCGCTCGCGCTGCTGCTGCTAGGCCTAGGGACTGACGATATGCTAGTGACTCTCGCCGCGCACGACGAAACGAGGAAGGAGATGGCGGGCTCGTCGATTTCGGACCGCATCGTCGTGACCGTGGCGCGCGCGCGGCGCGGGGTGATCGTCGCCGCGGCGACGAATTTCGTCGCATTCTGCACGGGAATCTCGTCGCAGCTGCCGGCGTTGCGAGACTTTATGATATACGCGGCGGTCGGCGTGATCCTCGTCTTTATCTACCAGACCACGTTCTTCGTTGCGTGTCTCACGCTAGACCTGTTCCGCCAGCGGGAAAACCGCATGGATGTGTTCTGCTGCGTCGTCAGCACGGCCGGTCCGAACGACGGCTGCTGCCGACGCGAGTACGACCCGGATAAGCCGGACTTTCTCCACACGGTATTCGGAGCGTACGTCCCCAAAGTTATTCTGCATCCGGTGGGGAAGATTGTCGTGTTGCTGCTTACTGCGGGGTTGCTCGCGTGGGGAGTGTACGGCGCGGTGCACGTGCGCAACGACTTTAACATGGAGTGGCTGGTGCCTAAAAACGCGTACGTTTTCAAGGTGTTCGATGTGCGCCGCGCGACGTTCCCGCGATCCTCGGGGAAAGGCGCGCTCCCCGTGTACGCGTTCACGCGCAACCCTGGAATTAACGGCGGCGGAATCGGCGGAAGCGGCGCAAGCGCCGGAGAAGCCCCGCTGGACTACTTCAACAACCAGGACGAGCTCGCGGCGCTCGGCGCCGCACTGCAGGTGCGCGGAGTGGGGAATGGTTGGGTGGGGAATGGGGAGGTTTAAATGGGGGGTGGGGGGAAGAAGGAGAGAGGGAAATGGCAAGGGGGAAACGTGGGCGAGGGGAATGGGGAGGGTGGGGAGATGCGGTAGGGGGGCAAGGGACAAGGGCAGTGATGCTTACGGTTAGGCTTCCAGAATCCAGGGGAGGCAGGGTTGGGTTGGGCTGTGTGGGGTTTAGAGCAGTCATTGTGGTTTTGCCCGCCATGCATGCCAGTGCCTTTCCTCCCCTCCCTGCTTCCGCCTTTCACATTGCCAGTAACATTCTCCTCCCCGCGCATTGCCCGACTTGTATCCCGCATTCCTATCCCTCATCCCTATCCCTCGTCGCGCGCATCCCCCTCCTCCTCGTGCCACGTGTCTTCCCCAGAGCGACCCGTACGTGGGCTCGGCGCCGCCCGTGCAGTCGTGGTACGACTGGTACATCAAGTGGCTGCGCGCGTCCCCGCACAAGGGCCAGCTCACCCCACAGGGCCGGTGCGTCTGCTGTGCCTTGCTTTCCGTGTTTCCTGTGTTTTCTGCACCTGCTAACCCTCCCCACGTCAGCGTGCTTCTACAAGTGGCTACACGAGTTCCGCCTCCCCTCAAATCCTCCCCACTCCCCCACTATCCCCCCCCCCCCCCCACACCCTCCGCCAGCCCCCCAACGTCAGCGCTGTTCTACGAGTGGCTGCACGAGTTCCTGGCGTCGCTGATGGGGCGGCGGTTCCAGACGGACGTGGTGTTTGCACCGGGCAGCAATGGCACCGTCATCCTCTCGTCCCGCATGTTCGCCCTCACCAACGCTCTCGTGTACAGCCAAACACAGGTGAGGGGGGGGAACGGGGGAGGGGGCTGGGGGCTGGGGAAGGGAAAGGGGTTGGGGGAGGGGTGCAAGAAGTGGTTCCAGACGGACGTGTGTTTGCACCCGGGGACCAGCAGCAACGGCACCGTCATCCTCTCGTCCCGCATGTTCGCCCTCACCAACGCACTTGTCTACAGCCAGACGCAGGTGAGGGGGGCGTGGGAGGTGTGTGAAAGGGGGGGAGGGGGCGGGGGGGTGGGGAAGGGAAAGGGGAAGGGAAAGGGGAGTAGAAAGTGGTTCCAGACGGACGTGGTGTTTGCACCCACGGACCAGCAGCAGCAACGGCACTGTCATCCTCTCCTCCCGTATGTTCGCCCTCACCAACGCTCTCGTGTACAGCCAAACACAGGTGCGGGGAGCAGAGGGGGAGGGGGAGGGGGGTGGAGAGAAGGGGGGAAGAGGCTGGGTGGGGATGCAGAGTGGGAGGTGGGTGAGGGAGGGGGAGCGGGGAAGGGGACGGGGGATGGGGGAATGGTAGGGGAATGGGAGGGAAATGGGAGGGGAATGGGTGTGGAAGTCTTCTCATGAATGGTTGAATGAGAGGGGGGTGCAGGGTGGGAACGGTGGCCCTTACCAGGTAGACAGACAGGATGGTGACTTCACGCCCCTTGAAATTCCCTTCTCCTTTCCGTTCTTCCTCCCTCCTTCACCCCATCACCCAGGTTGACGCGATGGTGTCAACAAGGCAGACGGTTTCGGCAGCAGCGCCGTCCCTGCAGTCGTTTGCCTACTCCTACTTCTTCATATTCTTTGAGGGCTATGCCGTGCTGCAGCACGACACAGTCCTGGCTGTCGCTATCGCTGGAGCGGTGGTGTTTGTCATCATGCTGCTCGTGCTCGCTGACCTCACGTGCAGGTACGCTTTCTATCATGTGTGAGTGCATGCATGCTCATTCTCATGCCCATGCATGTGCGCGCACTCGCTGTCGGTATCGCTGACGCCGTGGTGTTTGTCATCATGCTGCTCGTGCTCGCTGACCTCACGTGCAGGTACGCTTGCTCTCTCATGCATGCATCCATGCCTGCATGCCTGCACACGCATTCACGCTTACACTATCATGCTGCACGCTCGCTCACACCCCCACACTCTCACTCCCTCTGCATTGCTGCACGGGCATTCCGGCATCACAGCGCTGCTCTCTGTCGCCACATGGCTCTCTTTCATCCCAACGACGCCAATCTCTTCCCTCCACCCCCCCTTCCCTTTCTCTCTCCTCCCCCCCCCACCCCCCCTCTCCCCCTCTCCAGCATCCTGGTAGCAGCAATGGTGGCATTCATAGGGTTAGAGCTCGTGGGATTCCTGTATTGGTCGGGCATGGGGTTCAACTCGGTCACCTCCATCACCGTGCTGCTCTCTGTCGGCATTGTTGTCGACTACTCCGCCTTCATCGCCTTCTCCTTCCTCTCCCAGGTACGACACTGCTTGCTTGCTTCTTGCTGCTGCTGTGCTGCTGTGTTGCACTTTGCATGTGTGTGCAGTTAGGTAAAAAAAGAGGAAAGCCACTGTTCTCAACTCCTCGCTCTCACTCAACCCTCATTCCCCCTCGCCCCTACTCCCTCCCCACCCCCCTTCAGGTTGGCTTGCGCAATGAAAGAGCACGCAAGGCGCTAGCCCATCTGGGGGTAGCGGTGTTCAACGGGGGATTCTTCATGTTCCTGGCGGTGCTGCCCATGTGCCTGGCGGTGCTGCCCATGTGCCTGGCGCAGTCCTTTGTCTTCCAGTTTCTCTCTGCTCCAAAACTCCCTATTAACCGCCATTCTTCCCTTTCCCACTCATTCCCCCCTCGTCCACACCCCCCCTCACTCTCACCTCCTTCCAGGTCGGCACGCGCAATGAAAGAGCACGCAATGCCCTAGCCCATCTGGGAGTAGCGGTGTTCAACGGGGGATTCTTCATGTTTCTGGCGGTGCTGCCCATGTGCCTGGCGCAGTCCTTTGTCTTCCAGTCCTTCTTCAAGATGTTTGCCATGATCGTCTCCCTCGGCCTCTGGCACGGCCTCTCCTGCTCCAACACTCCCTTCCAACCAACTCTCTTCCGCCCCTCCCCCTCCCCGTGCCCCTCGTTCTCTCGCCGTCCACACCCCCTCTCCGCCCCACTCCCCCTCTCCGCCTCACTCCCCCTCAGGTCGGCTCGCGCAATGAACGGGCACGCAAGGCGCTAGCCCATCTCGGGGTGGCGGTGTTCAACGGCGGATTCTTCATGTTCCTGGCGGTGCTGCCCATGTGCCTGGCGCAGTCCTTTGTCTTCCAGTCCTTCTTCAAGATGTTTGCCATGATCGTCTCCCTCGGCCTCTGGCACGGCCTCTTTGCCCTCCCGGTTATCCTCTCCCTCGTCGGTCCCCGGCCGTTTGACACCACTGTGGAGAGGTTGAAAGAGCAGGAGGAGGGAGGAGGGAAGGGAGGTTTTGATGGGGAGGTGCTTGGAGGGCGAGGGGAGGACGAGGAGGGGATGGGAGGGGAAGAGGGGAGGATGGAGGAGGGGAGGGGGACGAGTAAGGTGGAGGAGGAGGGGTGTGAGAAGGGACGGTGCAGTGGGGTTGAGTGTGATGAGGGTAGCAGCAGTGGCGGTTCTGTGGAGAATGGGAGTGACAGTGACGGGTTGGGGGGACTGGGAATGGACAGGGAGAGGAATGGGAGTGGCAGCACGAGTGTGAGTGGGGGAGGGAGCGGCAGTGATGGGAGCAGCGAGGGCAGCGGGGAGTGCAGCACGGAACTACAGGCTCCAGTTCCCCAGCAGTTTCATGTTTAAGACACCTCGGGATTCTCACAGGGGAGGGAGTGGCAGTGATGGGAGCAGTGAGGGCAGTGTGGAGTGCAGTACGGACCTGCAGGCTCCAGTGCCTCAGCAGTTTCACCACGTTTGAGGCCTATGCCTCAGCTCAGACAGAGCGCAATATTCTGTGGCGTGGGAAGGGGCGTGAAAGGATAGCGGATGTCTGTTGGTATTGTTACAGCAAGGGAGAATGGAGGACGGAGGATGGAGGGGAGAGATGGGTGGAGCGGAGGAGCATTGAGAAGACGGACTGTGCTGCTGCGTCAAGTTTTGTGTGTTGAGTTGAGAGTGTGTTTGGCTCGTGCACACATGTGTGTGTGTGTGTGTGAGTGTGCATGGAGCCAGGGTGTATAATCACATTCTGGTTAGTCGGTACCTGAGCTTGGTGCCCCAGAATGTGATTATGCAGCCAGTTTACTGTAGGTGGCTAGCTTTGTGTGTCTCATTTCTCTTTCTCTCGACAATTGTCACCGCGTGTGACGCCTTAAATGATACAGTATTACCGGAAGGGCCACTTGCTTATATTTACTAAGCTGAACGGATCACTGTGAAATACATTCTGATCTGAGACTACTACAGGTAGTCAGCTCAACAGCATGTTGCTTGGTGCACCAGCAGCAGGCTCATATGGTAACCAGAATCTGTCAGAGAGGGGCAAAGGGAAAGACCAGGCACAGTGAAGTGAATATGGTAGCAGTGTGAGTGAGTGAGCTCCGTGTCTGGATAGATACGGTACTGTTTATGATATATATACCGTACTCAGAATATGGTCAGGATGCAGGCAGGCACATGAACGAGAGCGATGGACTGACACCAACCGTAGCTGTTTGCGATTAATCATGTCCTTCCATTCTGAATGATCAAAGCTTCTGTTGACACTCGAACTGCGAAGCACCCGGATGTTTCAATCCAACTAGCCTGAACAGCCGTTTCTGCCTGACACGTTTTTGTTTCACCTGCTAATTGTAAGCACATGGGAAGTTTAATCCCCCTGCCATTCCTGCACGAGGTGCTGGAGCAACCGCTTCTGCCCGATTCTGAAGCGCAGGGCAAGCTCATATGCTGCAGCAGACAGCCCACCCTGACTGCTGTTGCCACTGCTGTCACTGCTGCCACCGCTGGACTCTCTGTTGCTGTCGCCAGTATCAGAACCATCCTTCCACTCACACACCCTATCATCACCTCCTGCCCCGTCACCCCCTCGCTCGCAACAGCCCTGCTTTTCCCTGTCAGTGGCAGCAGCACTACCAGCAGCACCACCTCCCTCGTCCGCTCCCCCTGCTCCCCCTGCTCCCCCTGCTGCAGCAGCGAGCTCTCCCGTAACATCAGCAATGTTACCAGTGACGCGAGCAAGCAGCGCAAGATCATGCTGCAGTGTGGTGGGCAGTGCGAGCAGCATCTCCCTGCATCGCTCCACCAGGGCTATCTGTGCTAGGAACACAGCCGCTGCTGATCCTGCTGCTGCTGCTGACGGGCCTAGTGATGCCTCCTCTGCTGCCGTGCAGCCCCATGCACTGCTGCCCCTGTGCTGCGACACACGAGCAGCAGCTGCAGCAGCATCAGCAGAAGTAGCACCTCCACCACCCCCATCACTCCCCTTTCCAGCTTCACCTCCCACCACACCCCCGCCTCCCATTACCAACCTTTGCACCTCTCGGATCACAGCAGCAAAGGCCGTGAGCGCGCGCCTGCTGCCCTTCCACCTGCGTCCCACCGTGACTGCCTCTGGAGCATCGAAGTTGGCTGTGGAGTCCCGCCCGTCAGCAGGCAGAGAGAAGCCGAGCGGCAGCGGGGGGAAGGGCGCCGTGGCAGCCCAGTTCCTGCCGTCGCTGCCTTCCTGTGGGTCATGTGGGTCCTGTGGGGTGTCCTGATTGCCGTCGCTGCTGTCGCTGCTGCTGCTGCTGCCGTGGTTGTGTTGCTCGTACGCGCCTTCCACCTCTGCTGCTGCCGCCACTGCCAGCCGCAGCATGGCCTCTTCAAACGCCTTGGGAATGGGCATGCACGCACCAGCACCACCGTCAGCACCCGCAGCAGCAACACCACCAGCAGCAGCACTGGCATCAGCAGCATAACCAGCCACAACAGAATCCGGCAACCTCCCTTCCCTCTGCAGGAACCCCAGCAGCCACGCCACCCCATGCCGCAACCCCTGAAACAGCGTCACCGTGTCATGCGGATTCGGCTCCGGCAGAAACGCCTGGAACACACAGAACGCCTCGTTAGGCCCGTTCCAGTAGGTCTCAAACACGGGGTGCCCCTTGGAGACAGGGCGGAGGGAGACGAGCACGGCTCGGTCGGCGTAGACGCCCTCCACCCAGTCCACGTCCCCGTCGTCCCACTCGTCCCTGAAACGATGATTCGCCATGTCTCCAAAGGGTAAGAACATGCTGATGGTGCCGCGGGGGTCGCTGGGAGGAGGGACGGGAAGGGAGGGAGGGAGAGGGTGCAGAAGGGAGAGCAGAGGTGAGGCGTTACTGTGTAGACTGTGGGACTGATGGTCAGGTGCATGGCAAAGGCCCACAGGAAGAGACGGGCAGTATATCCGTCAGTGAAGATTGCACTGTCTTCCTGAATGCAATGCCATGCCATGCCATGTGCATCACCTGTGCTTACCCGGGAGGCACATTCAGGGGATAGTGGCGAGTCATGTAGATGGCAAAGGCCCACAGGAACTCGCCATAGGTGCCTTCTGCTCGAATCTACTCAGCAGTCAGTTCGTGCCTTACCCGGGCGGCAGGTTCAGGTACATAGCAAAAACCCACAGGCACTCGCTGTAACTGCCATTCAAATATTTCGTACTCTACTCACAAGTCACAGTGGCTTACCTGGGAGGCAGGTTGAGGGAGAAGTGTCGGGTGAGCTACATGGCGAAGGCCCACAGGAAGTCGCCGTAGCTGGCTTTTGTTTGGGTCTACACACTGTGGCTTACCTGGGAGGCAGGTTCAGGGAGAAGTGTCGGGTGAGGTACATGGCGAAGGCCCACAGGAAGTCACCGTAGGTGGCGCCACCCAGCACGGCCCTGTCGCTCCTCTCGTATGCATCCCGCATGTATGCCTCCAGCGCTGCTCCCCTCACCACTGCGCTCGGCAGCTGCAGCTCCCATAGTCCCGCTGCCGCTGCTGCCGCCACTGCCTCTGTGCTGCTGCTGCTGCTGCTGGCGCTGGTGCTGTCACTGGTGGTGGTAGTGGTGGTGGTGGTGGTGGTCTTGCGGTGGTGCGGCAAGGGCAGCCAGGGCAGGGGGATGTAGGAGGGGAGGATGGCGGTGAAGGCCGCCCACTCGGACGCGTTGCCCTGGTGGGGCGGGCAGGGGCGGCAGGGCGGAGATTGGAGGAAGATTGGGGGGGGGGGATAAGGGGAGATTGGAAGAAAATGGGGGGGGGAATAAGGGGAGATTGGAAGAAAATGGGGGGGGGAATAAGGGGAGATTGGGGGAAATTGGGCGTGACAGGGGGTAGACCAGGGGGGCGACTGGAGGCTGAGAAAATGGACAGGGAAGGAACGGGGAACAAGGATGAGGTGTAAGCATGAAAAGGATCGAGCTTCTTTTGGAGGGAACATGGCCATGATGGGGCGCACTGTGAAGAACATGGTACTTGAAACCTCCAAAAAATAGCAATCGGTGTAAGCATGAAAAGGATCACTCAGAACGTTTGTGTCTGGTTCACGCCCCTTCTCGCCCCTTCATGTCTCTTCAAGCCCCTCTTGCTTCCTCTCGCCCCATTTCGCTCGCCCCTCCTCGCTCTCCGCGTGTCACCTCCCCCATACCTTCTTTGAGGCTGCTCGTTTTTTTTTTTTTTTTTTTTTTTCCACCCACTTTCTTTCTCACCACCTGAGGGCGTCAAAATTACCTTCCACACCCTCATCTCCCGCGCACCTTTTTCATCTCGCGCAGCAGCTTCGCCATCAGCACCATGTGCATGCCGCACTCCTTGAACGGCTCCGGGTCGCTCTCCTCCGCCACTATGGCGGCTTTAAACGGCACGGATACCACCTCCTCCCCCGCCGCGATGTCCGCGGCCGCCGCCATCCCGCGCTCCCCGCCCTGCGCGCGGCTGATGCGCAGCTTGGCGCGCTGCGGAAGCACCTGGGGGAAGGATCCCGGGGAAAGGAGAGAGGAGGAGGAGGGGGGGAGAAGCGGGGCGGGGAGTGGGAGGGAGGGTTGGGGGAGAGAAGAGGAAGAGTGGGACGGGGCGAAGATTCGACGTGAGAAACGTAAGAGAAGTAGAAGGCGCGTCATATTAGATGGGGAATGGGGCCCGCTGAGGATGAGGAAGGAGATGACCGTTGGGAGGGCCCACCTCTTTGCCGCCCAGCCCGTGTAGCCATTCCAGGAAGCGCAGCTCCTCGCTCGTCTCGTCCTGCGCTTCGCACACGCGACTGGCCGCGGACAGTGCGAGAAGAAACACGCAGAGCGCGTGGACCGGCGACGGGAAGCGGCGGCGGAGCGAAGGCGATCGATTGGAAACGGAGGGAGAACGGGAGACGAGTGTAGAATGGGATGAGGAATCGGAGGAGCCTCGGTCGCTGGAACATGTTGTTTCAGGTGACATTTTCTTGACACTTCTCGAAGGCACGGGTTTCGGATGCTGGAGCGTAGCGGAAGCCATTAGGGCCGGATATCCCTGCTTATGGTGTAGAATGCTAGTTTCTACAATGGCGCACGCATCCTGAGGCGTTGATTTTGTAGAATCTCTGCTGTTATGTCTATCGTCGGCGTCGGCGATGGCTGCTGAGACGCGTGGCTGAAAGCCGAGCAGATCCTTACGATTCTAGCGGTGAGCAATCTACGCTGGGACAAGATCAAGGGTGAACAATGAACAGAGTAGCATTTATGAACATCCTTACCATGGAGAGGCGTGGGGTGTGTAGGGGGGAGAACACAGAAATTGAGAGGGGGCTTCCCCCCTGCCCTGGGTGCACCTGCCCCAGTAACCAGGCGGAAAGCTGAGATGAACCGTCGATTTTCACGCCCAAAACCGCGTGTCAGAACCCATCCTCCAATCAAAGTCGTCTTCTTAGATTGTGTCAGGAGCGACAGGTGCCATCTGTGGCTTTTAACTGAGCCGTGTACACATGCTTACGTCTCTCAATATATCGAGGCATTCCCATCCATATGCTCTTATTTGTTCCTGCATAAGTTTTTTTCCTTGCTGGAAAATACTTGCTGCAATAGTATCCGCATGATTAATTTTCTCCAAGTGTAGTCAATTCTAATTTGAGGCAACTTATTTTCTCATCCAGCTGGAAAAACGCTGCAACCGCTGTCCCATTTCCCCATAACGAGGACGTCACCTTGACCTCGCCGCTCCATGCACCTTCCCTCCCTGTTCATGCGGATATTTTCCATTTCTCCCTCCCCTTCCGTTCTGTCCGTTGCTCTCCATTTCATCGTTGTGCGAATTCGCCATTGAACTCAAGAGTCTAGAACGAACGTGGTAACTGCTGTCTTGGTCGACTGACTCTCCTACCCCTGCTACTTAGCTGTCGGAATCTGGTCATGTAAGAAATAAAGTTACTTTTATAAAAATTGTCCATCCGTTTGGTCACCGATTAGTTGTCGAACAATAAGCTTTTTTTATCCTTTCTCTATGGCTGCTTGACTCGCTCTAAGCGCGTCCCGGAACTCGTAGCTGTTTCGCGGATTAAGTAAGTTGCCGGTTTCCCATTACCTTATCGCGTTCCACTAGCTTTTCGCGTTTCGCACCGTGTTTCGCGTTTCGTATATTTTATTTGGGGTCGTCTGTCCGCTCGTTCACGAGCGGCATGAATGGAGGTGGTGGTGGCGACGCGGGTGGCGTCGACGGGAGCGTGGACGAGGATGTGTTCCGCTTTAAGGTGGCCGCGTTTTTCACGGTCATCGTGGTGTCGCTGGTCGGGGGATTCCTACCGCTGCGAATCAACATGGGGAATGACCAGACGCGGGTTAGTAATGGTCGGGGGATTCCTACCGCTGCGAATCAACATGGGGAATGACCAGACGCGGGTTAGTAATGGCCCGTGGATTCCGGTCCGGATTGGCGCCATTGCTGTTGTTTGTCAGCGGTGCTCTTTGCGCGAGCCCGTCAGTTATAGACCAAGACCACATCTGAACAATAAAAACATTTAAATCAATAAATAGCTATACACTCAAATGTTCATTCTACCATTTGTTCTCATGCTCCTCGTATCCAATGGCCATGAATACTCAATGGGACCCCGTATTTTTCCATTCCCCTGTCAATCCCTCCTCTTTCCAGAAAGGACTCATAGACCACATGCGCTTCCTAACCGCCGGCGTGTTTCTCGGCGTGGGCCTCCTGCACATGCTTCCAGACGCCGTAGAAGGCTTCCAAGCCCTACACTGGTCGCCGCCCTCAGCCTTCAATATAGTCACAAACGCCTGGCGAGATCACCTTCGCCACAGTCCCGGCAACCAGCCACCCCTATCCTCCGGGGATCCCGCCGCAGCAGACGACAGCGATCCGTTCCCCATCCCGTACCTCCTGTGCGCGCTGGGGTTCATTCTAGTGTGGTACGCGGAGCAGCGCTTCTCTTCCGCCGCTTCGCCGTCCCCCTCCCCCCAGGAGATCCAGAAGATGATGGCGGTGGCAGCAGGGGCGGAGTCACTCGGGGGAGGTAGTATCTGCTACGTGCAGGTGCAACCAGTGGCGTCATACGGGCCTGTGCAGTGCCCGTCGCCCACGAGAATCCGCTCTGCTGCTGCTCTGGCGGGCCTTCCGCAGTCTGCCATGCAAGCAGCGATGTATGGAGCTGCGTCTGCGTCCTCGTCCTCCCCACTCGGCCCCTCGGGATTGTCGTCGTCGTTTGCTGGCGGTTCTGCTGCCGGTTCTGTGTCTCCTTACGCGTCTCCTTCCCCCAGTCGGTTTGTTCTGCCACCTTCTGCGTCCCCTGCTGCTGCGCCTGGCGCTCTAGGGCCTGTCTCCTCGCATGCACCCTCACATGGGCCCTCGCATGTGCACTCGCACTTGCCGTCTCATGTGGCTGCGTCGCCGCAGTTAGGGTTGAGAGAGGCGCTGCTGCTGGGAAGGGAGATGGAGAGGGAGAGGGGAGAGAAGCAGAAAGTGGAAGGGATGGGTGTGGCGGTGCTGGGAGGCCGTGGGCATAGAGGAGATTGTGGAAACCAGGGCCATGGAGATGAAAAAGGGCATGGTCACAATCATGGGCATGGGCATGGGTGTGGGCATGGGGAGGGGAGTGAGCATGGCAGTGAAGGTGAACACATGCATGTGCATGAGCATGAGCATGAGCATGAACATCCCCATGAGCATGAGCATGATGAGGAGGACGGGCTGCTGGCACATGCACATGCGCATTCACACTCACATGCGCATGATCACAAGCATGCGCACGCTTCACTTCCCCAGCATGGGCCGCAGCACCCGCAGGTGCATGGGCATGAGGAGCCTGGGGACTGCTGCCACTCCCAAGGCCATGGGGATAGCGTGTGCCATCATACCGACCAGCAGCAGCAGGGGCAGGAGAAGCAGAAGAGGAAGATTCACGAGCATGCGCAAGATCACAGCCACAAGCACGGCAGCAGTAGTTGTCACGGCCATGCCCAGGGGCCGCACGCCCGTTCCGCCCACCACCACGCGCACGAGTGGCAAGACGAGGTGGGCGTGCGGTGGAGAGGGGTGCAGGGCGGCACAGAGGACGACGCCTGTGCGGGTCTGCACCGCCACACGCACACCACGCACCACCACCACATAGTGCTCCCCTCCAGGGGCGGCCTCTCGTACCTGCTCACTGCGCTGCTCTCAATGCACTCGTTTGTCGTGGGTGCGGCGCTGGGCACGTCGGGGACGCTGCAGGGGACGGTGGGGCTCATCATTGCGCTCATTGCTCACAAGTGGGCTGAGGCCTTTGCCGTTGGCGTGCAGGTTGGTTCCTGATACGCCCCTGTTGTTGTTGTTGTTTTTTTTTTTTTTTTTTTTTTTTTTTTTTTCCCCTAGCAGCTGTCGTTGTTGTTAACAAGCAGCTGCCTGACTGTTATTCTCCCTTAGAGCCATCAGATTTCACTCGTTTAACCCCGTGCCACTGATCTCACATCTACAAACAACCCTCATACAAGGAATATTCCTTCCCTTCCCCCTTTCCCCACTATCACCTCTGCCTTGCCCCTCCCTCCTCTCACCCCCACTCCCCATCCTCTCCCCCTCATGTGCCAGTTTGTGAGGGAGAGTGTGTCGGTGCCCAAGATGGCGGCCATTCTGCTATTATACTGTGCCATGACGCCCACTGGCATTGTCGTAGGCATGCTTGCCAACTCCATCATCTCACCCCTCTTTCCCCGTTCTTCTCCCCGTGGGCCAGTTTGTGAGGGAGAGTGTGCCAGTGCCCAAGATGGCAGCCATTCTGCTGCTATACTGTGCCATGACACCCACTGGCATCGTCGTAGGCATGCTTGCCAACTCGCTTGCGGGCCCCCGAGCCATGCTCGTTGCTGTTGTCACACAAGCGTTCGGTGCAGGTATGGCCAGGGGTGGCAGCGTGGGTTGGCTTGGCTGTATGGCTTGACGTTACGCGATTACAATGCACATTGTCATTCTAGAGAGCTCCCTTCTCGCTACCGTTTGCTGATTCTTGCCTGGGATTCCTCCCATCTTGTTCCGCTTACCTTTCTCCTTGCTCCTCCTTTGCTACCCCCTTGCTGACACTTCAGGCACGGTTCTATACATTGCAATGTTGGAGCTTGTGGAGAAGCACTCAGGCGCCCAAGGGTCAAGCATACTGGATCTGTTGCTGCTGCTCGCAGGGGTGGGCATCATGGCAGCGGTCGCTGCCTTTGTATAAATTTGCAGAATCGAACACCAGGTTACATGTAGATGTGGAAGTCTTATTGTGGATGGAGCCAATTTGTGTGAATGGATTTATAAGTTGATGTAAAACCGGGACAGCCAGTGTAGACTCACCAGACCAGGAGCATCAAATATGTCGGTGATAATTTCTTTCCTGGCGGAGCGGCTTGTACTGCGGACAATCACATTGCCGTGTCAGCTTCGGCGCTTCCCAGCGTGTCAACGCGCAATCCTTGCCGCGTGTGCGCCATCTGCGACGAACCACCCCCTCAGCCGAACTCCACCTCAACAGGGTCGAATAGAAGAGATGGTACATTTCAACAAGCATACAGACATGCATAAACCCTTCCTAGAAGTGTCTTACTACCTCAAACATCAAAAGACCATCGCCAAAACCCGAAACAAAGTATTGCTTCCTAAGACATCTACAGCCGCATGTCGACCAAGTAGGGCACGTCCACCCATGGTGCTCCCTCTCCAAACTCCTGCTCCCCACTCCCTCGCTCCACCCACTCCGCCTCGGACTGACCCAACGTGTATGCCGCCCGCAAAAGAATCACCCGAGCCTGTGCCTTCTGCAAAGCTACCCCTACCGCGGCTGTTGGTTCCCGTGATTCCGTCGCCAACAACTTCGCGACAGCAGCTCCACCAACCCAGCACCACTGTTTAGAGTGCGAAGCTTCAATCTGCTGAGACGAATCTTCGCGAAGAATCGTTTATTCGGTAACGCGTTTTCGACACCGAACGGGCACATTCGGTGGGGATGCGGGGCAAGTCGGGTGCTGAAGCCCACCGCATGCATGGGCGCACATTTGGGATCTTGGATTATGCCATGCAAGATAAATAGAGACACAAGAAATTATAATTCTTTACCTAGGAACCAGTCGGAGCAACATTTAGCGAATTAGAGACGAGAAGCACAGCCAGCCACGCAGGTAGTGCCTAAGCGCTCTCCTGTCGCATTCCTTCCAGGCGACTCTTGAAGTCCCTGAAAGTCGCTTCAGCTGATTGACCAGCGACGTTGCGATTCTACCAGCTTCGCACGCATCCTGCGCTGTGCTCCCCCCCTACGTTTCTCCTTCTCCCTTCCCAAGCGGGGCTTCCTCGTCCAGTCTAGCCAGATGCTGCGTGTGTCCGCTCCTCCCTCGCGCTCTCTCCTCGCCCCGGAGTCGCTAACTACAGCAGCGAAGCTCACCGTCGTCGCGTCGCGATCTCTCTCCGCCTGGCAGCCCTACAGCGCAGCAGCAGCAGCACAGGAGCCTGCTAGTCGTCATCTGCACCGGAGCACCGGAGCTCCTTATTTTGCTCGTTCACCAGATCAATCGTCCAGTGCCGCAGCGACCGCGCCGCTTCGTCTAGCTCTCACCGGTTCCTCCTCCACTCCCTCCCTCGCTAGGTCTTCCTCCCTCTCCTCCTCTTCCTCCTACGCGCCTCGCTTCGCCTGTACTTTTGCGGTTGATTCTCGCGCTCGTTCCACTCTCCGCTCCGCTCCCCGTTCCGCCGTTCACCGCGCATCCGCCAGCGCCAGTACTACGGACTCCCCGCCCGCGCCCGCCATGGCCACCAAGTCCGCAAGAGCCGCGGAAGCGCTGCAACGCGTTAAGGATGCCGGCCTATTCCGCGACCAGTGCCTTATCGGGGACAGCTGGGTTGGACCTCGTGACACCGGCGCTACTATGGACGTAGTTAATCCCGCCACGGGGGACCTTATAACGCGTATCCCGAATCACGGGTACGACGAGACGCGCCAGGCCATCGCCGCCGCGTCTGCGGCCTTTCCTGGTTGGTCGTCGCGCACCGCGAAGGAGCGCGCCGCGGTGCTGCGCAAGTGGTACGATTTAATCATTGCGAACCGCGAGGAGCTCGCGCTGCTGATGACGCTGGAGCAGGGAAAGCCGTTGGCCGAGGCGCGCGGCGAGGTCGACTACTCCGCGGGATACGTGCAGCTCTACGCGGAAGAGGCGACGCGGACGTACGGCGATATTATCCCCGCGCCGCTGGCGGACAGGCGGATTCTGGTGCAGAAGCAGCCGGTGGGGGTAGTCGCAGTAATTACCCCGTGGAATTTCCCCCTCGCGATGATTGCGCGCAAGGTCGCGCCTGCGTTAGCGGCGGGCTGCACGGTTGTCGCGAAGCCATCGGAACTCACCCCGCTCTCCGCGTTCGCGCTCGCGGAGCTGGCGCTTAAGGCGGGCGTGCCGCACGGAGTGATTAACATCGTCGTAGGCGACGCGCCGCCGATTGGACAGGCGATCATGGAGAGTCCCGAGGTGCGAAAGCTTAGCTTCACCGGGTCTACCGCTGTAGGGCGGCGCCTCATGGCGGGCGCAGCGGCGACGGTGAAGCGGGTGTCTTTAGAACTCGGAGGCAACGCGCCGTTCATAGTCTTCGACGATGCTGACGTGGCGGTCGCCGTGAAAGGGCTGCTCGCGGCGAAGTTCCGGAACGCGGGGCAGACGTGCGTGTGCGCGAATCGCGTGCTGGTCCAGGAAGGAATCTACTCCGAATTCGTCTCTGCGGTCAAAACGGCCATGGAGCAGCAGTTAACCGTTGGATTCGGGCTTGAGGACGGGGTGACTCAAGGGCCGTTGATCAACCAAGCAGCCGTGGAGAAGGTACAGAGCCATGTAGCCGACGCGGTGAGCAGAGGAGGCAAGGTGCTGCTAGGAGGCTCCATAGCCCACCCGTCCTTCCTCTCCGCCCCGGCGGGTGAACTCCCAGAGAAGCTCCCTGGATGCTTCTTCCAGCCAACGCTCGTGGTAGATGTTCCTTCCGACTGCCTGTGCTTCCAGGAGGAAACATTTGGGCCGCTGGCCGCTGTTCACAAATTCTCCTCTGAAGCAGAAGCGCTGCGCATTGCGAATGATTCTGAGTTTGGGCTGGCTGCGTATGTGTACTCGCGGGACATGGGGCGGTGCTTCAGGGTGGCGGAGGGGTTGCAGGCGGGGATTGTGGGGGTGAATGAGAGTGCGATTAGCACTGAGGTGGCGCCGTTTGGAGGGGTGAAGCAGTCGGGCATGGGGCGCGAGGGGTCGCGGTATGGGCTGCAGGATTACATGGATTTGAAGTACGTGTGCCTGGGGAACCTGAAGTGAGAGGGAAGTGAGAGGGAAGGTGGATTGTGGATCGAGGGTTCTTGAGGCGGCGGCGGTGAGGCCGTGGGGTGTGCGTGGGTGGCGGTACGGGCTGCAGGATTACATGGATCTGAAGTATGTGTGCCTGGGGAACCTGAAGTGAGATGGGAACTTGAACTGAGAGGAGGGGACCCTGGAAGGAGCAGGAGGGGGGTGAGGGGTGGTTGCAGGATTTGGAAGTATGTGCGCCTGGGAATCTTGAAGCGAGAGGTGGGAGCTTGGAGAGGAGAGAGTGAGTGAGCTGAGGGGGATGTGTTGGGTGTGTGAGTGGGGGGGTCACTGGTTTCAGCGGTGTTAGGTGTGTGCGGCGACCAAGCTGTAGTGAATGTGTGGGCGTTGTGCTGGTGTGGTCGTGCAGGCAGATACGGGAGTGTTTGCACCATACCATTCCCTTGCTGCTGTGGAAATTGTGGTCGACTCCCTGTTGGTACTTGTAGCTCCCTGGCTTTTGTTCTCCATGGCTTGTGCTGTGAATCTTTTCATTGCTGTAGGTGTAGTTGCTGCTGGTACGCTACCTCCCTTGTTTCTCCACCTGTCAATGCATTCTAATGTACGTGTCAGGTGTTTCTCAGCATTTGCTGCCTGCAGCAGGGGTGCACGTACACATCTAGGGGGCAACTATCAGGTGCCAGACACAGGCTACCCCATAGCACTTTTAAAGTCCTATCCAGGCACGATTTTAAGAGTAGTAAAACATTATGCTTTATGGTCACTAAAACAAGCACTGGAGAGAGCAGGCATGTCCGGGAAGTCACATTCAAACTCATTTATCTCAGCTACAGCTAGCCACTACCCTGCACACATCAGAACTGCATCAGCACAGCCTACCTCAGACTAGCACCCTGCACATGTAGTTAATGCAAATCACCCACCTGTAACACGCCTAGCATGTACATCACATCTTTATTCACCGTATAGCAAACCAGCGACCGAGACAAGCCCGTGAGGCAACTCTACCCACTGCAGCGCTGCTCCTAAGCCAAACCAAGCCCCCTGTGAAGCCCCTTTCAAGCCCTTTCGTAATCCCTGACCGGCACTGTCAGTAGAGGGGTGCAATGCATGCAGGGATGGACGCTCACTTGGTGCCCTCCCCCTCAGGCCGCACCACAAGCACGGGCACTGGTGCATTGTGCACGCAATAGCTGGACACGCTGCCCAGGAGTTGGCTGTCGCGGGGAGAGAGGAGGGGAAGAGCAGGCGCGTGGGAGGGCAGGGAACGAAGAGATTCTGAGAAACGAGGTGGTAGCGGTGGTTACTTGAAGCAAGGAGAGAAATGAGACGCCGGCCATCCCCTCATTTCGACTGGTTCAAGGACAAGTTTTATCCAAAGTAAACAGGATTTCCACAGTCCACCCCTCGGTGTGCCTCCCTCTCCCATACTCCTTTCCAGTCCACTCAGAAGAAGGAACAGGCGGAAGTGTTCATTGTGTTTCTTCCATTCCTTTTGACTCACCGCGTGAGAAGGCCCAGCCCCCGCGAGCCCACCACCAGCAGGTCCGCGTTCAGCTCCCCCGCCTGCTCGCATATCACCGTGCGCGCATCGCCTATCTCCGCTCTGGTTTTCGCGGAGAACTGGTGCGGGCGGAGGGAGAAGCGGCGCATGGGCGGGAGAGTCAGGAGAGGATTACACGGGGAGTGGAGCGCGCTCCCCACATGAAATTCGCATGACGACTATTAGGATAGACTCGGATGGTAGCACGTGTACACGACTCACGAGAGGGGCGCGCACCTTATGGAATTCGCATGGCTGCTGGGAGATTTTGGGGCTCATCAAAGAGGAACGGTGCGCACCTTATGGGCCTCGCAAATCTCCTGGCATTTCTGCAGCGTTCTGCGGCTGAGGTTGCTGATGTGCGTGCGAATGGACTCCACCGTTTCCGGGTCCAGCGGGACTGCGATGGAGACAACCAGGGAACGCAAAACACAGGACGGCGAACCAGGGAAGAGACGAAAAAGAAAGAGGCACTCGTGGGAGTCAGATTATACGAGAGCTACAGGTTTACGGCCTGAGGCTTTGCGGCTGAGCAGGTTTACCGTCTTTAGCTACCATGCCCTGCACGAGGTCAGGCCTTGACTGCACGTTACTCGCTTACTTCCTTGGAATAAGTTATAACCGCTCACCTTCCTTGGCGACCATGCCCTGCACGAGGTCGGGCTGCGACTGCGCGTGTAGGATGACGACGCGGTCGCCCGCCCGGAGGAGGTGCTCCGTCGCCCACCGCACCGCGTTGTAGCTGTCCTCCGACGAGTCCACGGCGAATAGAATGGTTCGCGCCATAGTTTAGAAGCTTGACGATGAAATGTCGGTTTCGTCTTTCAGCCTTGCGTTTCGTTTTGTTTCTAGAAACTGGAATTCCTTTTCAGGTAAGGATAAGTTGAAAAACTGGAGGAACTTTAAAGACGAAGTATGTTAGAGGTGATAGTTTGCTGCGAGAGATAGAAGCAAGAAGTATGTTAGAGGTGATAGTTTGCTGCGAGAGATAGAAGCGTTATAGCGGCGTACTGGAACGGCGTGAAGGAGAACGCGTTGGTGAAAAGCTTGAGAACGAAATACGATTCTTGACGAAGCAAGAAAACCACGATATACACGAGCAAGCCAGCGAGAGAAGAGAAAGGGGAGAACATGGAGAGCAAAATGAGCCCCCCATTTCTCGGTCACGCGAGTGCAATGCTACGGCCACCATTTCTTGAAGCTGTGGCATGTCGCGCGTGCGATACACATGCCGTGTCGCGTGAAAACACTCGGTCACAAACTTCGCGTGTAACTTTATTCCAGAGGCTTATTTTATTTCTGCTTTCGTATTAGCAAAGCTGCCCTATGTTCTGGGCAGAGCTGTATCGTTGCGCAATTCGCCAGGCCGGGCTACGTGGGTTTCTCTGCCTCTGACGTGTAACCTCACACATGGCGACTGCTGCCTTATCGTTCTTGCTGACTCAGCCCATGTCAGGTCGATTCACTTGTCCAACTTAGCTGAAGGGTACAGCATCGTACATGATTATTGTCATCTGCATTTTTGCACTGGATTATTGTGATCCCGGTATTTTTAAAGCAACAGTATACTTTTGCAAGCAGTACTTTCAAAAACCTTAGGAACTTGAAAAACTGGTTACGCGATTACAACCCCTACCCCCCCGATTGACAGGCGAAGGGAGTCCCCAAACGCCCCACGTCCAGCTCCCCGCACTCAGAGTTCAAAACCTAAGGAATTGCAAAAGGAAACTGAAACTGCAGTAGTGAGAGGATAGCCCACACGCTCCTACATCGGTAGGATATTTCCCGTAGGCTAAGCAAGCTCGAAGGAGCTGATTGGGTTGTAAGGGGATAGAGAGGCACTGAGGCAAGCCGAGGGGGAAAATGAGCGAAAGGAGGGTGCGAAATAGGGGAAGCAGGTGGGGAAAGGAGGGGAAGCAGGGGGGGAAGGGAGGAGGAGCATGGAGGGAAAGGAGGGGAGGCAGGGGGGGAAAGGAAGGAAAGCCGTGGGGGAAAAGGGGGGAAGCAGAGGGGGAAAGGAAGTGAAGCGGGGGCGGAAAGGAGGTGAAGCAGGGGGGTAATGGAGGGGATGCAGGAGAGAAGAGGAGGACAAGCAAGGGAATCCAAGGAGGGGATGTAGGGGGGGAAAGGGGGGAAGCAAGAGGTGAAAGGAGGGGAAGCCATGGAGGAAAAGGGGGGAAGCAGGGGGCGAAAGGAGGGCAAGCAGGGGCGGATCGGAGGGGAAGCAGGTGGAGAAAGGACGGGAAGCAGGTGGAGAAAGGAGGGGATGCAGGGGGTAAAGGGAGGAGAAGCATGGGGGGAAAGGAGGGGAAGGAGAGGGGGGAACAAGGGGAAGCAGAGGGGGAAATATGGGGAAGGATAGAGTTCAGAACGATGGAAGCAAATGGGGAAACAAGGGGAAGGAGAGGGGGGAACGATGAGTAGCAGAGGGGGAAATGAAAGGGTAGAGAAGGGGGAACGAGGGGAAGCAGGTGGGGAAATAAGGGGAAGGAGAGAGGGGGAACGAGGGGGAGCAGAGGGGGAAATAAGGGGAAGGAGAGGGGGGAACGAGGGGGAGCAGAGGGGGAAATAAGGGGAAGGAGAGGGGGGAACGAGGGGGAGCAGAGGGGGAAATAAGGGGAAGGAGAGGGGGGAACGAGGGGGAGCAGAGGGGGAAATAAGGGGAAGGAGAGGGGGGAACGAGGGGGAGCAGAGGGGGAAACAAGGGGAAGGAGAGGGGGGAACGAGGGGGAGCAGGGGGCCTGATAAGGCCATGTCGCATACTTCGGGTGAAGGTTGGAGGGGGCAGAGACGGGAAGGGAAGGGAAAGGGGAAACAGTATCGCTTGAGTGCCGTAGCGATGGGCCGGGCGATACGAATGCGAGGGAGCGAGGGGGGAAAGTTTCTCGCTGACTCACCTTGAGCACGGGGGAGAGCTCCGGGGGAAGTGATAGGGCGAAGTGGGGAAATGGCGAAATGGCGTGCGAGGCTCGCGGTTCGCAGCGCGTGTGATGCGTTTAGGGACAAGCGAGCAGATGGAGACGCGTTCAGTTGGTGACGCGAGAAGCCGGCAGAACTGGGGGGGAGAAGTGGGGGAGAGCCGGTGGAAATGAGGGGGAGCAGCAAGGTAAATGAGAGGGAGAAGAGAGAGAAGTGAGGGGGAGCAGTGGGGGAAATAGAGCAATAAAGGAGATGAGAGGAAGAAGGGGGGCCAATGGGGAGGAGACGGGGTGGGGATGAAATGGATAAAGGGGGAAATTGAGAGGGAGTAGTAGGGGGAAGTGTGGAGGAGAAGTGGGGGAAATATCGAGGGAGCAGGGGGGGGAATGAGAGGAGGAAGGGGGGAAAATGTGAGGGAGAGAAGGGGGAAATGTGGAGTAGTGGGGGAAACTTGAGGGAGAAGGGGGGGAAATGAGGAGTAGTGGGGGAAATGTGAGGGAGAAGAGGGGGAAATGAGGGGTCCGGGGAATGGGGGTGGACGACGGGCTCCCCGCATTCATGGCGACACGCCCATTCAACGGTGGCATTTTGGCCTGCTCGACGAATGGGAGAGTGCGTTGCGGACAAAAGAGAGACGAATGCAGGACAAATGAGAGACGTGTGGCACGAATGAGTCGAATGAGAGACGCTTTTATTCGCATGAGACGAAGGAGAGACGAATGAGAGACGAATGAGAGACGAATGAGAGACGAATGAGGCGGCCGCCTCGCGGAGCGCAGCGTTTGAGGAGAATTAGACAGTCGCCCAGAGACGCGGGCAGCAGGTGAGGCCAGCAAAGGGTGAGCGTGAACACAATGACGTGCTAAGCAAGGCGTCCTATGGGTTACACGCGTTGCACTCGCCTGCGCGAAAACTTGAGAGGACTTGCAGTGGGTGAGGCGCTAAGCGGTGCGTCGGTAAGCGGTGGGGCGCTAAACGATGAGGCGCTATGCGGTGAGGCGCTTCGCGGTGAGGCGCTTCGCGGTGAGGCGCTTCGCAGTGGGGCGCGGAACCCGGTGAGGCGCGCAGCGGGGGATTAGGCGAGACGCGGGTCACGCGCTAAGAGGGTGGCGCGAGCTCCGGGTTTGGCGAGAATATCGCCGGCGAGGGCAACGCATCGAGGGCGGCGCGCGTTGCCGAAGGCTAGTAAAACATCTGTCGAAATAGCAGGCTAAAACGATAAACACGAAAGAGGAGTTTTCACTAGCATGCAGTAGAGTACATATAGCAAACCCTAATTCGGGCTGTACTCGCTACAGAGTACCCCACTGCAGGCTACAAACATCACATTCTGACACACCCCCATAGTCAAAGTGGGGTACAATCAGCACAGCAAGCACGCAGAGCAGTAGGTTCACAAATACAAGCAAAGCTAGAGGCAGTCACAGAGGGCAAGTGAGGAGGAGGAGGAACTGTGAGAGGAGTGGAGATAGGAGGCGTCTGGTGAAGCCGCAGACACACGGGCAACAGGAACGGCGCGCACGGTGGCTACCGAAGCACTCAACCTCCGGACTACAGGAGTAACTGGCTCCGCGCTAAGCAGCAGCAGGAGCAACAGACCCACGGGCGACTGGCAGCAGCAGGCTCGCTGGGCTACCGGAGTACTCAACCCCCGGACTACTGGCGCTGCAGACGTCACAACGGCCACCTCCTGTTAACCTCCCCCAACTGTCCCACACCCCTTTCACACACTCCCTGCTGAACCACTAGCACCGCTCACACGCCACCCCCCTCGTACCACTCCGACGGCTCCAACACATCCACCCCCCTCAGCGGCAGCTGCAGCAGTGGGAGACGGAGGAGGAGGAGGAGCAGGGGACGGCTCACACACCCGGCACCCCCATACTCTCCACCCCCAAACCCTAACACAGGAGCGCGGGCAGCAGCGGGGGTGGGGCGCGGTCAGAAGCTCGGGACGAACCGCACGCGGGCTGCCCGGGCCGCGCACGGGCCTGGCGCAGCCCGTACGGGCCGCGCGCGGGCTGTACGGGCCGCGCGCGGGCCTGGCGCAGCCCGTACGGGTCGCGCGCGGGCCTGGCGCAGATCGCGCGGGCCGCGCCGGGCGACGGGGGGCGACGCGACGGTCGACAGGGGGCGACGCGCGGTTCGACGGGGCAGAAACCCGCCGCGCGCCCCGAGCGCGCGGCGGGATGAAAAATCGCCGCGCGCCCGGAGCGCGCGGCAGGCAGGGGACAGCAGGAAACCGCAGCGGAAGCATTGGGTGGGGCCCACCCACAGGATCGACCCAGGAGGGTCGACCTGCTCTGATAGCATGTCGAAATAGCAGGCTAAAACGATAAACACGAAAGAGGAGTTTTCACTAGCATGCAGTAGAGTACATATAGCAAACCCTAATTCGGGCTGTACTCGCTACAGAGTACCCCACTGCAGGCTACACAAACATCACATTCTGACAACATCTATCGAGATGCCTTGGCAGGAGTCTATTCAATAATCGCGGCCGCCAGCCATGTGACTCGTGTCCCCTTACCTCCAGGGTTTTTTTCAGTGGGGGCGCTGCTCCTCGCGCCGATTAGTCGCCATTGGTATAGTTCTCTCCTGGCCTTTCCTATGGATTAGTCGCTTATCCTTCAGTGTGTGAGTGGCATTTCTATTCAATTTAGTTGCTTATCCTTCAGTGTGTGAGTGTCAAGCAGGGGTTGGGTGACGGGAGTGTTTCTCGTGTTCGCAACTACCAGGCCGCCAAATTTTCGCCCATCCTCTTCGCAAACCTCATTCCTTTTCGTTGGGGCTTGCTCTGGGTGGGCACTGTTCCACACCTACAGTACTTTCAAATGTATACCCTTGCTTTAAAACTTCCATGATTGTTCAACAATGTCAATGTGACACTACCTACTCACCACATACCGTACACTTATTACAAATGCAAATCCAAACCAATGCAATGCCGGTCATTGCATATACCATCGATCTATAGCATCTCTTAGGTACTCCTTTTTCCGACTTATCATAGACCAGGCGGGGTAGATTGTGGTGCAATGTGCTAATGACCCCATTATGAAGGCACCAAATTGCTGCCTCTCACGGAGCACGGAATGAATGCGCGTAAGCACCCGCTTGGAGTAAATCTGAATTGCGGCCAATTCCTGTGGTGTACACCTTGACTTTGCTCTTGTGAGGTCCCTAGCTGTTGTAGGCTCCGAGTCAAACACTTTATCGAGGCAGCTGAAGATGTTTGTAGTGGAAGATTGGTTCTGCCCACGGTTGGCGATTTCAATGGCTGCATAGTCGGCCACTGAGTTAACGATAAAAAGTGGTCTGGAGATGTAGAAGAGATTGAATTGTGGGAAGAAGCAGCGCCAGGGGCCCCGGGGATTGGCTGAGGGGCCAAGGGTACACGAGGCAGGGAGAAATGGGAAGAGAGTGAGAGAAAAGATGAAACGGGGTTGAGGAATAGGGAGCCAGCGCCTTAGAATTGTGTCATTTGTTGAGTCGGTACTGTCTACGGTGGTAATGAAGCGTTCAAAATGTACGAAATCCTGGTTCAGCCCATCGTCCAATTATCCCCTCTCACCGTTTTTGCAATCGGGATCCATTATAGAGTGATGCAGTTCCGTCATCCTCTTGGCCAGCGTACGGAAGTACATTTGCCCCGTTACATCAGAGCCATCTGACAGACAACCACGGCAACCAGCATATAACAGGGCGAACCGGTTAATGATGCTAAATTTTCCCGCCAACAAAACGCAGAAACAGAGCAGACACCACCCTTGCCAACGCCCCAAACCCCAATCCCCCAAGACCACAAAAACCCCGCGAGACACGCGCACGGTGCAGTGCAAGCAAGAGCATAGGGGGCACTACCAGGCTACCAGGGTCAAACCTCCCATCCCATAGGGCACACTGTCTAGCCGCATATGCCTGGCCTGCATATGCCTGGCCTGCATATGCCTGGCCTGCATATGCCTGGCTTGCATATATGCCTCACCCAGGAAGAAGCCTCCATCCATGAGGCACTTGACGTTGGCCCAGGGCAGCTGGTCCGCCACGATGTCGCATGTGTTGGACACCGCCTGGCCGCCCGCCGAGCACCCCGTGAACAGCACCCGCTTCGCCGTGCGCATTCCCCACCGCAGCTGCAGGTCTGGAAAAGGGGGTGGAGGAGGGGGAGGGCAGGGGGCGGGAGGTACGGTTGGGGGAAGTTTGCAGAGGAAAGAGGGGAGGGAGGGGGAGAGGGAAGAGAGGGGCGCGGGAAAGGGGGGGGGGAGAGGGGGGGATGTGGGGCAGATAGCACAGGCAGTAACTTGGCCTCCTTGGGATCACATCGTCTTCCCCACAGGACACTTCTCCAGTCAACCCAGCTCGCTCCACTCCCAACCCACCCACCTACCCATACACCCATGCACCCACCTTCAAGGACAGCTTGAAGGATCTTCGCGCCGTCAAGGTGCATGGAGAAGGTGTTGTTAACGCGTACAGCCCCGGCAGTGCCCGAGAAGCCCCCTCCGTCGCAGTAGAAGACGTTGACCACGTGCCAGTTGTAATACGACGGGTTCTCTGTCGCGTTGCGGCTCAGAATGCCCGTGAACGTGCTCCCATACTTCTGCAGCTGAATCGCGGATCGACGGGGGTAGGGGGATTGTGAGACGTCTTAGAAATCACCTCAGAATACCCATGAACGTGCTTCCATGCTTCTCCAGCTGCATCGCGGATCGAGGGCAGAAAGGCGGGGATGACGGGGGAAAGGACGAGAGAAGACATTGGGAAGTGGTGTACCAGGAGAGAGGCAGAGACGAAAACACGTAACGAGCTAGCTGAAATCGTAAAGGGGGTCTCACCGAGGCCTGGAATCATCATCGGGTCTCACCGAGGCTGAAATTTTAAAAGTGTCTCACCGAGGCTTGGAATCCCGGGTCGGTGGGGTGGCGCCAGAACTTGGACGATCCAAGCACGGTCTGCGTGCGTTCCGCGCACTGCGCCACGTTATGGCACCACCCGCCGCCCTGCAGGTATATTATAAAGCTCTTCCGCCCCGTGCCGTAGCCGCGGCGAATGTAGAACCCCGGCGGGCTGGTGCGCGGAGAGGGGGAGAGCGAGAGCGAGAGAGCGCGCGAGAGCGAGGGAGAGAAGAGGGAATGTGGGTTGGGAATGAAAATTTCGGAACGAACGAACGAGAAGGGATGACGAGGATCGAACGAGGTGCCATCATGTTTCACTAAACTGACTAGTAGACATGGTCTTGCTGCATTACACCTACCTTCCGTCCAGGCAACGCGCGCCGAACCGGTTCTGTCGCAGCAGCACCCGCACGATGTGCGCGGGCTTCCGCGGCATGCCGGGCGGAACCGCTTCTGCGGGGGGGAGCGCGCTCGCCACAGCCGCAGCGAGGAGCAACGCCGCAAGAAAGCGGCTTGAAATGAGCGCGGCGCGAGTCGTTTTTCGACGGTCATCCATTGTACGTGTCTTGAGAGGGGCACTGATTCCTAATACGAATAACGCGAATCGATCAGAGCGTCGAGCGGTAGCGAGAGAACGAGCGTTGCGCTTCGTCGTAAACTGCTTCCGCACCTTCGCAGCTCTGCAGCTTGTATACACCTGGCGGTTTATACTGGATTCACTGTTGAGAAATCTCGTACAAGGGCGGGGGTGGTCTCATGCTGCTGCATTTGCTGCGGTGGTCTAATCTAACGTGCGCAGGGGACGGCAGCAAGAACAGCTCAACGGCTGACGCGGCGGGTATTCTACTTCCGGTCCGGACAGTCTGCTTCAAAGCTCGCCGCCCTGCTGTGGAAGTAGTTTTACCATAAACGGGAGCGTCAACGTGTGAACGGGCATTACTTGACGTGTTGCGTGTGTTACTCTTCGGTTAGCAGAGGCGTCGTGTGTGTTTGTGCGAACGCTTGACCATGATGGCAGGATGGTACAGGGGCTGTAGACTGCCCCACTGTTCCAAGTTCTCTCAAAAGCCGTGGAGCACGTTTCTCATGCGTAAGGATTCAACAGAAACATGAGGGAGTCGGCGGAATGGAAGAAAATTGGGGACAAGCAGAGGTGACCAAAAAGAAAATGGGTCTCCCGCTGGGGGGGGAAGAGAGGGGCGATGCCGCGTCACAATTCAGAAGGGCGGAAATTGAAATGGCAACATTGCGGGAAGAGTTCCCCCACCTCGCCATTTGCGACTCGGCTGTGTTGCACTTGCCAGGCCCACCACTCATGACCGCTCGGCTCTCACCCAAACACCTACAAGGCAAGCGCGAGATGCGGAGAGTTTCGGAATGGCTGGTTACGCTGACATGGCATCATCGGCTCCACACGCCACAGCTCGCTGTGAAAAATCGACGGGCAGGATTCTGCACGTACCGTGCCTCTCGTTCCTTTGCTGCTGTATTGT
The DNA here is from genome assembly GCA_947471745.1 of Closterium sp. Naga37s-1. Lineage (NCBI taxonomy): Eukaryota > Viridiplantae > Streptophyta > Zygnematophyceae > Desmidiales > Closteriaceae > Closterium > Closterium sp. Naga37s-1. Next base: position 7,461,191 of record CANJKZ010000030.1, read on the forward strand.
ATGCTTCATATTTGGGCATTTATCTTAGCAGTAACACTCATGGAGCTCGAACGCACTCAAGGTAAGCCATGTTTCCAAATCGTAACAGAGATGTCTTCTCATCGCCACCATGGTAACCAGCATTGCCGAGATGGTCAACATTATTGCCTGAATGGTAATGAACAGTGCATCCGGAAATCCTGACTGGTAACTTCGCGTTCCAACCAAACTGTACACCGTACAAGTCAGGTTTGACTCAGCAAAACGAAACTGAAGTCCACGTATACACCCACAGAATGCGCAATTCTGTTTATAATATCGACGTTTACAATCCCAGACCGTAAAACCTCGAAATGCAAACTTGTAATCCATAGCAAAAACAAAATTTGAAACTGCTGTACAGACAAGCATCAACTAAAAAATCTGAATTTTGGTTGAATAGCACCAGAACCAGGCCCTCAGAAGTCAGGAAAAAAAACGCTGATTTGCCCTTGAAAAACTTTTTTTCAGGGTTTTTTTGGGGCCTAAGGCTGATTGGAAAGTGTTTTTTTCCATGGAAGGACTGATTTTTCAGGCAAGTTATTTGTACCAACACTGAAATTTCAGGCAAGTTTCATGTACCAACACTGATTCGAAACAACACTAACGAACCGAGTTCTGTTGCTGAAAATGCGCGAATTCTTTGGAATTTGCCGAAAAATTCGCCAGTGACTCCGTGGCAACCCGCCAGCACACGGGATTCCCGGAACCGTCCCCTTCGGAAGTCCACATTCTATTGACTGGGCCATTTCAGCCTACATAACGGTCATTAATCTTAAATTACAGCTATAGAAAGTGTTTTTTTGTACCTTAACACTGATTTTTCAGGGTTTTTTTTGGACCCAACCCTGACAGAAAGTTTTTTTCCAGGGACCAACACTGACGAATCAGCGTGCCCCAAAACCAATCTGAGGGCCTGACCAGAACACAATCACTTACAACACCTTGTGCAATCACAATACCCTGACCTCTTTCCTCATAGCTTAATGGCACCACCGCTCGCTCAAAACACCAGTTCTGTCTCCTTCAGGCTTAGTACCTCCAGTCCCGTAGCTCTTGACCCTCCGGCCTCCATGGCAAGTCGACTCATCACCATTCCTCGATCATCCACATCACCATCTTCCTCCAACCCTGCCTTTTCGCATACCTCCATCGCCAGTCTCGCCCTCTTTATCTTCGTCCATCTTATGCACAACCATAAGCTCTCGCTCGCTCTCCTCGTCCAACCCTGTCATATCAACCCCCATATCACCCAACAAATCCGTATCCGGCCCTCCTTCCGGTAACAGCCAAAGAAACGCCATCGGCAGCAAGCGAAACAGATTCCGAAGCACCACGGCCAGCCAGAGCTGCTCGTAACTATCCTTTCTCACGCCCAGCAGATGCAGCATGAGTGCTCCTTGCCATGCCGCGCAATGCTCCCCAAACACCATGAGAGACATGCAGAAGGCAAAGAGAGTTGCCTCGATGCCGGGCGGGCAGAGGCGAGCAGCGAGAACGAGAATGGGCATGAGCTCTAGTCTTCGTACTGCGTCTGAGATTGCTGTGTCGCCCAGGACAAAGAAATGGTCGGGGATGCCCAGTGTGATGTTGACGCGCGTGATTATAACGAGGTCCAGGAAGCCGGTGACAAAGAGGAGCAGCTGGGGGGGTGGGGAGGGGAGGTGGTGGCAAGGGACAGGGAAGAGAATGAGAGAATGAGAGGAAGAGAAAGATGAGTGCATTCGGCATGTGGAGGGATATGGAAACAGGTCTAAGAGAGGAAAGGAGGAGAGCAGAGATGGCCGTGGAAAGAAAAGCTGAAGACAAAGTGATAACTGCAATGTGGTTGGTTGGTTGGTGCAACGTGCACTTCCAATAGCTCATGCTTGGTTGGGTGGGTGGCTGGGTGGGTGGGTGGGTAGCATTGGGGTGAAGAGTGCAGCTTTGCAGCACAGCATGAGGGTGAGAGACAGAAGAAGTGGGAGACGAGGGAGTTGTGGGAGAAGCATGGGATGGAGCAGAGCAGCGTTGGCATGGCAGGGGATGAGACTGTACGAGAGTGAAGAGCAGGAGCGTGCGGTAGGAGGCAGCTTTGAAGCAGCGGTGGTAGACGAAGACGCCAATGAGCAGTCCCACGCGCCCCATGGCGAACACCACGCCCATGAAGTCCTTGCTGAACCGCGGTCCCCCCTCCGCCTTGGTGTACCAGTAGATCAGCGCCGTCGGGATGTCCGGGGATATGCCCCCCTGGATAACAGAGGCGGGTGGGAGAGGGGGAGGCGGGAGGGGGAAGATGGTGTGGGCTTCAGCAACGGGGTGGGCAGCGGTGTGGGCCGGGGTGGGCAGCGGAAATGAGGCTGTGGGCAAGGATAAGGCTGCAGCAACGGGCGGCAATGAATGTAGCAAGAGTGAGGAGCGATGACTGTACAATTACGATGCACAATGATTTCAAACCTGACCTAACCCATCCCTCTTGCACTATCTGACGCCCTCTCACTCGCAAACGTTCTCACACCCCTCCATCAGCCACACCTCCCTCAGCCACACCTCCCTCAGCCACACCTCCCTCAGCCACACCTCCCTCAGCCACACCTCCCTCAGCCACACCTCCCTCAGCCACACCTCCACCACACGTGCCCATGTCTCACTCACATGCGACATGAAGAGGAAAATAGCCGCCCGCCACATGACTCGGTTGCGCAGCGTGCGCACAAACAGCCGCACAGACCGCCTCAACCTCCCCCACCCAGACTCCCCAACCTTACGCGCCGCCACTGGTGCTTCCGGCACCAGCAGCACCGTCACAAGCAGCGTAAACGGTGCCAGCGCGTAGAAAAAAAACGCCCCACGAGCCCCGAATGTGGAGACGATAGGGCCGCTGAGGGCGAACGCGAGGAGAGAGGAGAGAGCGAGGATGCCCCAGGGGAGGGCCTGTAAGTCGCTCGCGGGTTGCGGCTTGGTGCGGATTTTGGCTGCTACTAGCCCGTCTACTAGCACGTCTGCAAAGGCGGTTGAGAGGGTGGTGCCTGCTAGGAGGAGAGAGGCGAGGGTGGGGGGGAGCGAGGGGAGGAGGGCCACGAGCAGGCTGCAGAGGAGGCCGAGGAGGGCCGAGAGGAAGAGGTAGGGGCGCTGGCGGTAGCTGTGGGGGGGGGGAGGGGAGTGGGAATGGGGAGAGGGGAGGGGAGAGGAGAGGGAGAGGGAGAGGGGAGAGGAGGGGAGATTAGTTTCAGTGAGATAGGGGCGCTGGTGGGTTGCTGGAGGAAAGAGAAAGGGAGAGGGCACAGAAGGGAGAGAGGGAGAAAGAAGGGGTGAATTGAATATCAGTGAGATAAGGGCGCTGGCGGGTAGCTGGGTAAGGGACAGGGGTGAGGGAAACAAGGCGAGGCGAGAGGGGAGAGGAGAAATCAGGAACGACTCAGTCAATCTCATTCCACGCCTTACATCTCATCACTAATACCCCATGTCATCGGCCCCCTGCCCCATGCCCCCTGCCCGCTCCCCCCTGCCTGCCCCCTATCCATGGCCCATGGCCCTAACCCCCTGCATCCCCGTCCATGCCCCACTCACCCGCGGATGGGGAAGGAGTCAGAGATGAGGCCGTAGATGGGACGGAGATCCCACGGCACTGCCACCACTGCCTAGTGGGATGGGGGAAGGAACGGGAGTGAGGGAATGGGGGGAGGCAGGGAGAGAGCCGACAGTGGAAGGAGGGGGGGGGAGGGGGAGAATGAACTGGAGGAGGCATAATCACCTCCCCACCAGTCACATCCCCACATAGTCACATCCCCACATAGTCACATCCCCACATAGTCACATCCCCACATAGTCACATCCCCACATAGTCACACCCCCACAGAGTCACATCCCCACATAGTCACATCCCCACATAGTCACACCCCCACAAAGTCACATCCCCACATAGTCACATCCCCACCTGCACGTCCATCCAGTAGTATTGCGACTTGAAGTGGTAGAGCGCGCCCGCGTACCCCTCGCTCACGCCCGCATGGTAACACACCCACACACACACACACACTTCATCACTTCGTCACAACACCAACTCAGTAACAGCAACGAGACAGCGCCACAGCACCCGCAGAGCCACAGAACCCCTCGAGCCACAGACAGCAGCACCACACAGTCACAGAACACACAAAAACACACACACACACAGACCCATACACACACCATCACCACCACACCCACACCATGTAGGCCTGCGCAGAAGCGGGTTGCAGGCACTGCACGTCCATCCAGTAGTACTGCGACGCGAAGTGGTAGAGCGCGCCCGCGTACCCCTCGCTCACGCCGTACACCACGCCCACCAGCGCCACGAACGGCAGCCCGAACGACGCTACCAGCCCGCGCAGCCACGCGTGCAGCGCGACGAGCGGGTGGAGCGGCGCGAAGAGGACGGAGAGGAGGGTGAGCGACGCGGGGTTCGGAGCGGTGCGGGGTGGTGATGACGGGCGGAGGGAGACGGGCGATGCGCCATGGTGGGATGGGATTGGATGGGAAGTGGCGAGAGAGGTGGAAAGCGAGTGGGAAGGGTCCGTGCTCCGAGCATGCGAATCTGATAACAGCAGCATGTGAGCATCATGGTCGCCTTGATCCATCTCCTGTCCGCCAACTTCCGCCTTCTCCTCTCCGTCTCTCGCCGTGTTCTCCCCCCATTCCTCCGTACCACCCTCGCGTGTTTCCCGGCGAATTCCATTCTCCGAGTCCGTCCCTTCTCCTCTCCCAGTGATTCCGCCTTCCCCCATCACAGCTGTCGCGGAAGCTCCTTCCGCCAGTCGGATTCCCCTCGCGACTCGCATTTCCCCTCCCATCTCCGCCCTCCGCCTTTCCCCTTCCGCCATTCCCCCATCAGCTGCTCCCCCAGCCACGACCGGCGGCTCTACGCTTGGTCCCGTCCGCTCGATATTACCATCGAATTGCTCCGCTCTAGTCATTTCAAACGACTCTTTTTTTTTGCTGACGATTGATCTTGCACTGTCTTTCTTTTTCCGCGCTAATGTCGAGGAAGCGCGCGACTAGACCGAGACGGACGGACGCGGGAGCATGTCGCCAGACCCAGCGAATGTGCAGAGATGCATGCAGAAACGCGAACTGGAGATTTAACGGAATCAACGCTGTTTTAATGAGATCCCCGCCATCAGTCCTGAGTACACAGAGTGTTCCTCGTTCTTACGTCGCGGCATGATCATGGCATGTAATTAACATGGCCGCATTGCAAAGGCTTTCCACTATTCTTGAATACGGGAACTCGGAAAAGTACGCATTCTGAGAGCCACGGGGTTGCTGCTGCAGATAAGTCGGTGGGGTTCTGTTCTGCGTACTTATCAGGTTGGGATTCTCAGCAGGTCAACTATACAGTATAAGGGCGTATCAGTTCATTTAAAGAGGTTGACTGCGATGTTGTGTGTTCTAAAACAAAATGTATTTCCACCGCTTTGAACCGCAACAACCAGCCTGAACTCACTCATGAGCTGTCCATGACACGCATGTTCCGATGTACAGTACAGTACATTGAGATTTCAAATGTGGGCTTTGTTCTGTAGGAGGACTTGCCTCCGCACAAAATGTACGGGCCAGTATTTCGTAGAAGGTTCTTGTCGCACACAATCAAAATTTGCAGCGTGGATGTTGCTTCGAAGCCCCGCACAGCCAAATGCATTCCCGCAATTTGTTCCCGCATAACTTGTGCGCTGGCTGATGCTAGCTCTCGAGGGGGAATCAGGAGCGCAATAGTTGTGCGACCCTTTGCCCGGCGAAGAAACAACTTCGAACCAGCAGACGGTTCAATTTCTGCGCCCCAAAAGTGGTGTTCTGCAGGCTGAAGCGTCAAATTTGGCGCAAGTAGGTTTGGCAGGAAAGCTCGTATCACCAAACCTAGATAAGCAAATGATCACTTATCAATGAAGATTCTGCGGACCCAGATTCTGGAAATTGTCCGCCTGCAGAACAAAGCCGTGGTGTTGACGTCCCACATCCTACTACACTTGATGCCCCTTTCGCGCCCGTTCCTCATGTTGCAGTTTGCGCCTCTCACGAGCTCGTGGCTGGCTGGGGCGTTTTGGGCTTGTTTGGGGTACTGGGGTTTCGTTCCCCTATACAGTGTCGGGTTACCACCCGAAATCTGGTCAAGTTACAGCTGCTGGTCCGAATCGCACAGTGGATTTACAGGCAAAACAGGACTTCGTCGTGGGCCTGTCCCGAATGGGCCGTTTCCCGTGAATGACGACCACAGCTCCTGTGGAATGCCTGTGGGCCTCTTGAGAATGGGCGGTTGACTGTGCATCAAGTGTACCGTACTCCACCGTGAAAATCCATTCCGAAATTCCCAGCGAGAACGCCAAGCCCTAGCCCTCATGTTACCCTCGTCCCGCGTGGTCGCGCGATCGGCTCTCCCTGCCACGTCCGCACGCTCGATTCACGGAAAAATAGCGTCGGCACGCACACCCATGCGGAGTCGCCACAGATTAGCGAGGGCCGAGGGGTTTAGTATATCCTCTGTTGTATCCATTCCCGACGGTCTGATGAGATTCAACGTCATACTGCCGTTGGATCTGGATCCAGGTTGACGGGGAAGGGTTGAAGCGTGACAGACCACCTTGATTCCTTGGCGTACGAAGGGCGGCCGCCACGTCATTATCATCATCCAAATGGCCCACCTCGCACTGTAGCGTGTCCATGCTGTGCCCCTCTCACCGTCGAGGATTTGTCTACTCCCACTTGATTCTCACAGACCGTCGCATTCTCCTCCATCCTACTTCTCGTGTTCATCTCTTCCTCTCCCGCTCGTGATACGAAGCTACGAGATATTCGCCTTAAGCTGCCGAGCACACCGGCAGGTTCCGACTCGGAGCAAATCAGCAGGTGAAGCTGTGGAGGTCGAAGGATTAGCACTATCGTGACTGGATCTCGCAGTTGTGGTAGATTGCTCCGCGACGGGTACTGCACAAGCTCCACGCGTTCGTGTTGGTTTTCCTTGCTCTCATCGCCACGCACGTCAATCTTTCGGTGCGTTAGGTAGATTTCGCCACAGTCTACTTTCCCTGCAGGTGCTACTGCCGCTCGTCGCGGTCACCTTCGTCGTGTTAAGCTGAAGCGAGGCAGCTATCGTGGCCCTCACTATTCTTTGACCCGAACCCCTCACTTTTTCGTCTGTCCCCCTTTTGCCGTTGTTCCAGCACTCCAAAGGCTGCCGGAATGGCCACTGAGCCGAAGCTGTTTGGAGTGTCAGGAAGTGGATCCCAGTGGCGGGCTGTTATGTATCAGGGAGGCCGACAACTTATGCTCGGGACCAGGAACACCGCTGAGGAGGCTGCCAGGCTCTATGACAGGTGAGTCTTTTCTTTTGTTTGTGTTACATTTGAAGTTATCCGGTTGAGGCATTACTGCCTCTTGCAGCTCTTTATAGCACCTGCATCAACCGCACCTTCATCGTTCACACCAACCACTCAAATCTTTGCGAATCTCTTTTCCCGCCTTGTCTGCAGGGCGGTATACAAGTTAAGGGGACCCGAAGCTCCATTGAACTTTGGCCTCACGGATGAGCAGAAGGCTGAACTCGATGCCAAGTCGGAGCTTCAGTTCCGGGCCTCCATTGCCAAAGAAAACCTCCTGCTCAAGATGGGCCGCGGGACGTCGCGGTTCATAGGCGTCAGCTTGGTCAAGTCAAGTCAGAAATGGGAAGCGAACTTGCAAAAAGAGGGGAAAAAATCTAGGGTTGGCTTTTTTCTGACGGAGGAAGATGCAGCCCGGGCGTATGACGCGGCCGTCATTGAGAGAGATGGCCCGGATGCGATGACCAACGCCAGGTTCTTCAGTGGCGACTTCAGCAGCGTGGCTCCTGTGGGAAGCGCCCGCCCGCAGGTGGCCCGTGCCACGGGCAGCGGGAGGGCAGAGTCGCAGGGTAGTGGTGAGGGGGCGGGTTTGGAGCGGAAGACGCGAGGCAGTCGGGGCGGATCAGCAAAGCGACGCAAAGCAGGCAAGCCTGGAGTGGGTGGTTGGGATGGGGCCATCTCTGTGCTGGGGGCGTTGGAGATCTGTGCTTTGTCAAAGGTGAAATTGTGTCCTTGTCTGCCCTTAGTAACGTTTTTTTGAAATTTCGTGAGTCTTGAAGCAGTTCCTTTGTAATGCTTGCTTCTTACAGCACCAACAGTACGTGGAGCATTGTGTGAGCATCACATTTTCCAGCCCTGGGGGGCAATGCTCATGCTATTTGTATCCCCCTGGTCGTGCATTTTGTTGCTTTGCTGCAGATTCAGGTGAAGGGACTACGTCTGAAGAGGAGGAAGAGGAAGCTGAGGAGGAGGATGAAACAGAGGAGGAGACGGATGAGGAAGAAGAGTACGAAGAGGAGGACGAGGAGGAGGAAGAGGGAGGAGAGGAAGACGAGGAGGAGGAGGGGAGTGAAGGCGAGGGAGGGGAATCAGAGGAGAAGGGAAGTGATGAGGCCAAGGGGGAGGGTTGTGGGCACGCGGATGTGGGAACGGGTGATTCTGAAGACACCCAAATCCCCACGCCATGGGGTCCCGTGGACCTCGAATGCATGCCTGGTTGGATGATTTCTGCTTTGGAAGATTACGAAGAGGGACAGGAGGAGGAGGAGGAAGCGGAGGAGGAGGAGGAGGAGGAGGAGGAGGAGGAAGGAGAAGAGGGGGGAGGAGAGGAGGGAGGAGCAGGGGAAGCAGGAGCGAATCAGCCGACCGCAGCTCGCACCACCAAAACCAATGCGGAGGGTCGCAGCGGCAAGAAATCGCCATTCTCCTCCTTCCCATCGCATGCAATGCGCTGCTGCGACGACCCAGGCTACCAGCAGCGCGCCGCAGCGCGCAGGGAGAAAGCGAAGCAGGAAGCTCTGGAGCGACTTGTGTTCCAGCTGGGTCTGATGGCAGAGCTGGGGCTCATAAAGCCTCTGACCATCTCCACGGAACAGCTGCTGGCGAACTGGGGCTTGAGCCAGGCGCATGTTGATGCGTGGGATGAGGAGATGGGGCGGAAGAGGAAGGACAGGGGAGGGGGTGCCAGTGGTGGGGCGCCAGGGGGGATGGGGGTGGGAGGGAGTGGTGGGTCGGTGGGTGCTGGTGAAGGTGTGGGGGGTGCTGGTGAAGGAGTGGGGGGTGGTGAGGGGAATGCAGCAGGGGAGGGGAGCGGTAACAAGCGTAAAATTGGGCAAGCGGGTATCCTGGTGGGGGAAGAGAACAGGAGTGCGTTGAAGAGGTTCCATGACCGGGTGGAGGAGATGGTGGATCTGGAATGGAACGACCCCACTGCTTTCGCCAACGGTCGTAACTACGCCGATGCTGTTAAGGACAACGAGCGGTGGGGTAACACGCCGCGTAACACGGGGTTTCGCATTGGCCGGTGCTTGGACCCGTTTGCTCCTCTGAAGCCGGGAGAGATGCTTCCGGAGCATCTGAGGACGGACCTTACCCCGGGTGATCTGAGGCGCCGCAGGGAGGAGCTGTTTGGCCTGCAGGGCTTTGACTGGGGTGCGTTCCGGGAAGAGGCTGAGGAGGAGGTGAGGAGGAAGGGCGAGGAGGAGGAGAGGAGGAAGGCTGAGGGAGAGAGGGTTGAGAGAGAGGAGGTTGAGGGGGAGGAGGCTTCTGAGGGTGGTGGCGAGGCGGGTACTGCAGGCGAGGGGCCTGACTGGGCTGCACTGAGTGCGAGGGCGAGTGCAGTGATGGCACGGGCGAGGGAGGTGGGGAAGAGGATGGAAGGAGGTGGGGGGGTGGGGGGTAGTGGTGCTGGTGGTGGGTTCGGGGTGGAGGAGTGATGGGTGTGGGTGGGTGTGATTGCTGGATTCAGATGGTGCTTTCTGTTTTCTGGAGTTCCTTTCATGTGGTGGTACACTGATAGCAGCCCATCCATGCTCAATGCTTGTACATAGTTCTCTTGTGCTCAATCTCGAATTCTTTTTACACATGGATGTTTGCATGTCTTCACTTTCCAGACGCCACTGCCAGCATAGAAGCGGCTTGTACAAAGAGCTTCTATATGGATATGTACAGTTTCTTTTTACACACAGTTACGAATTTCTTGTAATCACGTCAGCTGGCTTCTAAATGTTATACGGAACTCATTGTCGACGGGATCACGAACTCATTGTTTTTGGGGGCATTGTTGAACTCATTGTTTCACTTTGTTAGGCGTGCCCTATGGCAATCGCAACCAGCCAGCTATTCCTGACTCGCGCCACATAGTCTTCGCTTCATATGTGTCTGCTTCTAATCTCAAGGCCTAGGAATCGCGACACGGGTTGTTTGCGTGCAACTGCAAGATTGGTCATGAGACTAGGTCCGGCTCGGTGCTGGATGTGGTTCGGATGGTAGTTTCGTCCGGGATCCGATGGTGGTCTCGTACAATCAGGCAACTAGATCCGACGGTTATCAAGCAGGTGAAGCTGCTGTCGTCGTGGGTCGGCCAAAGTCAACACCCCAACGCCACCACCGATCAGCGCAGGCTGGCAGTCGAATGAACCTTTCAGGTTCTCCTCCGCCGTCGCTAGATCACTTGTCAAACCAATGACGTGTCGTTTTCTGCTTCGTAAGCTCCAACCTTCAACACTTCGTCCACCCTGTCCACTACGTTGTGGGGTCACCTTGTCCTCCCTTGTGTTGCTTTCCTCCCGTCTGGTCTCCTTACGCCACTCATGAGCAGGTCGCACAGAAGGGAAGCTGGCAAGTCTAATGCGCAGACCTTGAAGCACTCCGTTTGTACCTAGTTCTCCTGTGAGTACTCTATTTCGGATCCTCCTCCTTGAAGCTACATCTCAACTGCTCGCCGCTCCTTAGACCATTATCTGCTCATTTTGCAGCTATAATCCTTTAGATTTCCAAGTTGGAGCCGTAATTTCCAACATGGAGTCTCACGCGAACATTAATATCCTACCAGACGACCTTCTTTTTACGATCTTGAGGCGGTCTTTTAAATCACCCGTTTCATGCGAGCCATACCTTGATAGCCTGTGGACTTCCTGTATTCTGCACTTATCCGAGGAAATGTCTGAAACAACTTTAAGGATCAATACGCCTATAGCAGCCCCCCCTACTGACTCAGACGTGGCTCAGATCCGCCTCATCGCGTCCATCTGCCAGCGTTGCCGTCGTCTGACGAGCCTTTACGTGACCACGCTGCTCGTCAGAGAAGACCTCCTTGTGTCGCAGAAAGATCTCTCAGCCGCCGTCGCGTGCTTCCCAAACCTCACCTGTCTGCATCTCAGCGACAACAGCTTTGAGTCGCTCGACGACACTTTCCTCGCCCACCTTGCTTCGTCATGCCCGAAGCTGACGAGTTTTCACGTGGGGAGGAGCTTTGCATGTCCATGGAACATGGATGACGACAATCTTTTTCTGGATGGCGAGTATCGGAGGATGGAAAGGCATCCGATGACTACAAATGGCCTGAATTCCTTCTTTTTGAAGCTTTCTAAGCTAGAGCAGCTTTCCCTATTCTGCCTCGACGAAAAAACAGAGTTACCAGATTCTGTCTTCCAACTGAGACAGCTACACACCCTTGTTGCCAATAATGCTTCAGCCTTGCAGAATCCCGGTTTCATTAACCATACTGCTCTTACCACCCTCTGTGTTACCTTTCGCATGAACCATGAGCACCTGTCCAGCCTCCTCCACCTCCCACGACTCGCTCATCTTTCCACCCTCGCCCCTCACCATAAGCCGAGGGGTGCTGCAAGCGTGTCACTGCCATCTTGCCTAAAGTCGCTCAATTTCGTAGTTGCCTGTCCTCGTTTAGACACCATCTTCCCATCATCTTTACCACTCACCGAGCTAGAGGAGCTGCTGATCACAAATTGCCGTGGACCCATGAGCCTTTTCGAACACATTGGAGACTTGCTGCCAGGCCTTCATAAGCTCACAATTCGCAAGTCTCATCATTTCACTCGCCTTTCTGAACGCTTCACTTCCCTGAGGCATTTGGAAACCCTCACCATCTCTGATTGTGACAGATTTACCTTACGAGGAAGCAACTTCGGTCACCTGCCTGCTCTCAAGCTGCTGGTTCTGGAAAATTTGAATATTACCAGACTCCCTCCTTCTTTTTGTCATCTCACTTCTCTTGAGGCACTTTTTCTTGAAACTTGCGATGCCCTTGTGCAGCTGCTTGCTAAACTCAGCCGCCTCACAGCCCTCAAGGCGCTCTCCTTGTCAAACATGCCGGCCATTACCGCCTTGCCCGAGAACATCGGGGCCCTTGCAAGTCTGGAGGCTCTCAGGTTGCATAATGGAATGCACATTCGGTCCCTTCCTGCATCCTTAAGCAGGCTGACTTCTCTGACGAGCCTGGAGCTGAATTATTTCTATGAAGTAGAGCTTCCAGAAGCATTGGGGGAACTGAGAAGCCTACGAGAGCTGAAGCTCGTTAGCCTTTCAAGGAGCGTGCTTCTGCATTCTCTGATATGGCTCACAAAACTTCAGACCTTGGAGGTCAGCTGCTGCCACTCACTCTCAGAAATACCCTTGAGGCTGGATACACTTGTGGGGCTTAAGAGGCTGGAGGTGACGTCATGTAGGCAATTGAACGGACCTCTTCCTGGTTTGCCACCCCTTCTTGAGACCCTCTGTTTGGGGCCCTTCATGGAAGGTTCTGTTCATGTTGTGGACCTCTCCAATCTGCCGCAGCTGAGGGTGCTGAAGCTGAACCGTGTTGGGGTGAGATGGGGGGCTGCAGTGAACAGGAGGTTGTGGTGCCAGGAGCAGTTGGAGCATGTGAATCGGCTGGAGCTGGAGCTGGATGAGCTCGAGCAGCTGGGGCAGCTAAAGTTGCTGGAGCAGTTGGAGATGCGTCTGGGCAGTGGCGATGCAGAGCTCCCAATCCCCTTGGTTTCCCTTCCTCGCCTGCGCACCTTGCTGATTGAGGCGCCGGGACTTTCGAGCCTCCCGGAAAACATGGCAGCAGCGTTGCCGGAGCTACGGCAGCTGGAGCTTCTTTCGTGGTCGCCGGAGGAGCTCCCAGGAAGCATCATGGAGCTCCCCTCGCTGACTTCACTCGAGATCCACGCTCCTCATCTTACTTCGCTCCCTCAAAGCATTGTTTCTCTGTCTCGCCTGCGCAAGCTGCAGCTGGCTCACTGTGAGGCCTTGGAGCGCCTCCCGGAATTTCTGACCCAGCTTGAACGCCTGCAACAACTGGTGTTACGTGACACCTCCATCACATCCCTTCCTGCTCAATTCGTGAGGCTGGAGGAAGACATGCCTTGACTCGGCTGCTTGCTTTCTGCTGGAGGTGCTGGAGTCTCTTCCGGCTTGAATCGGTTGAGGGGGTGCTGCGCTGCAGTATGTCGGACGCTGGCTGCTTGCAATGTCTCAGTGCTGGCTGATAGATCCTTGTTAGGGGAGGCTGTCTTGGAAGCTGGGCTGCACCAGTGAAGCTGGTGCTGTGCTGAGGAGGACTAAGGAAATGAGTAGGATGAACATTTTCACGATTTGTAGTGTGCTCTCTGATCTTTTACTGTGCTCTCTAATCTCTCTTGCCCTACACCCCTGTCTGTTGCATTGGATTGTTTGAAGTGTGTTTTTCATTTCCATTGTATGCATGGTCTTCAAGTAACCTTTTTTTTGCAATCAAGACTATTAAGGTTCAGGCTATCTTGTCAGAGTCTGAGCTTGTTCAACTGCTGGAATGATGCTAGTTACCCTATGACGAATGCGGTATTCCAATGACCGGGAGTATGGGGGGACGGGGATTGGGGGAGGGGAAGTTTTGGACAGAGCAATGTTGTGAAGGCGAGTCGTGGAATGGAAGGAGGGTGTTACGTAATAAGCCCGACAACAGTGCTTGACTAATGTGAAACTGCAGAAAACCTACTTTGACTTCATGACAACGAGCAGGGGTGTTTGGGGCTCCAATCGAAATTGCCTTCCCAACCTTATCCAAGCTGCAATCAGGTATGACGAATCATGGTACAGTATTTAGTATGGTGATGATGTGTGATGTTGTGCTGTGGTGTGGAGTATGCATGCGCACAGATTTGTGATTTGTATGATGGTTGGATGATGATGCATGCATGCGTGGATGGTCATGGGTGTATGGTCATGAATCTTAAGTTCTGCATTCTGATGTTTTTGATTCAAAGGTATTCATCCTATGCATTCTGACTTACATTTCTGAGATGATTCGAAAATGTGTGTTCTCAGAATCTAAGGATTGGATTCTCATTCCGACAAACGCATTCAAGAATATGCATCAATGCTGTTCATCCTGAGATATGCGTCCAAGAAGAAGGACTTCTAGGTATGCAACCTACAATATGCATTCCCAGGCATGCATTTCAAGAGTCGCATTCACCCTTCCCCACGCCCTTCCCTGCCAGGCGGGCCATTGCCTGCTCTTCCACCGACATCCTCCCCACTCAAATTTTCTTTTCCGTTCTCCCCTTACTCATCTCCACCTGTCCTCTGCTCTCCCCTCCTCCCTCCCTTCACTTCCTGGCCAGGTGAGTAATGCCTGCTCTTCCACCAACATCCTCGCTGTTCTATTTGTTTTCTCCCTCCTTCCCTGCTCTCCCCACTTGCTCTCACCCTTTTCCCTCCACCATTGCTTCCCCCCTTGCTCTTCCGGCCCTTTCTCTCCCCTCTCCTCTCCCTCCCTCCTTTCCCCACTCCCTTCCCCCACGCTCCTCCCACTAAGGTTGGCACCACCGTCTCTCCCACCAACACCCTCCCAACTCCAGTTGTTTCTCCCTACCCTCACTCTTCTCTCCACTTCCCGATTGCTCTCCTTCCTTCCTTCCTTCTCCCTCCATTCCCCCATCCCTTACCCCCATCTCCTTCCCCCCTTCTCTTCCCCCCTTCTCTTCCCCCCAGCCCTCCCCCTCCGTTTCCCCCACTTCTCTCTTCCCTACCCCTTCTCTTCCCTGCCATGTTGGTACCTCCTGCTCTTCCACCGATATCTATGCAAAGATTCTCGTCAGTCCTTTCCCCTTGTTCTTCTCATTTATCTTCTCCTTCCACACACTCTCCTCGCACTTCCGTTCCCAGTTGGCATTGCCTGCTCTTCCACCCACATCCTCCGTTCCTCCTCCCCTGCCCTTCCCTTCCCCATTCCCTCCAGGTTCGCATCGCCTGCTCTTCCACCGATATCCTCCGCCACTTTTGAGTAATCTCATCAGGTGTTTCAATGAGGGGATCTCCCGCGTGGTGCCAGGAAACAGCGCGACGTCAAACCACATGCCCAGGCTGGCAGCGCACGTGATTGGCAAAACGTGAGGCAGGTGTGGGTGGTTGGGTTGGGTCGGTGCCAATTTGCTGAAGGTGTTGGTGACTGGGGATACAGAATATGAAGCATTTGCTTGAAAGTTCTTAGGTGCATCAGTTTGGGCCTTTGTTTCTTGCAGATGTCTCTTTGCACTATTTGCTCCTTTCGGCAGCAGGAGAAGAACGCGGCAGCAAGAAGTATTCTGCATTCCCATCGCCTGCAATGCGCAGCTCTGATGACCCGGGGCATTGGCAGCGCGCAGCAGCGCCCAGGGAGAAGGCAAGGCAGGAAGCACTGGAGCGACTTGTGTTCCAGCTGGGTCTAATGGCTGAATTAGGGCTCATCAAGCCTCTGACCATCTCCACGGAGCAGCTCCTGGCGAATTGGGGTTTGAGCCAAGCGCATGTTGATGCGTGGGATGAGGAGATGGGGCGGAAGAGGAAGGACAGGGGAGGGGGTGCTACTAGTGGTGGGGCACAAGGGGGGATGGGGGTGGGAGGGAGTGGTGGGGCGGTGGGTGCTGGTGAAGGTGTGGGGGGTGCTGGTGAAGGAGTTGGGGGTGGTGGGGGAGATGCAGCAGGGGAGGGGAGCGGTAACAAGCGTAAGATTGGGCAAGCAGGCATTTTGGTGGGGGAAGAGAACAGGAGCGCGTTGAAGAGGTTCCGTGATCGAGTGGAGGAGATGGTAGATATGGAGTGGAACGACGCCACTGCTTTCGCCAACGGTCGTAACTACGCCGACGCTGTTAAGGACAACGAGCGGTGGGGTAACACGCCGCGTAACACCGGGTTTCGCATTGGCCGGTGCTTGGACCCGTTTGCTCCTCTCAAGCCCGGAGAGATGCTTCCAGAGCATCTGAGGACGGACCTTACCCCGGGTGATCTGAGGCGCCGCAGGGAAGAGCTGTTTGGGCTGCAGGGCTTTGACTGGGGCGCGTTCCGGGAAGAGGCTGAGGAGGAGGAGAGGAGGAAGGGCGAGGAGGAGGAGAGGAGGAAGACCGAGGGAGAGAGGGCTGAGCGAGAGGAGGTTGAGGGGGAGGAGGCTTCTGAGGGTGGTGGGGAGGCGGGTGAAGACGAGGGGCCTGACTGGGCTGCACTGAGTGCGAGGGCGAGTGCAGTGATGGCACGGGCGAGGGCGGTGGGGAAGAGGATGGAAGGAGGTGGGGGGTTGGGGGGTAGTGGTGCTGGTGGTGGGTTTGGGGTGGAGGAGTGATGGGTGTGGGTTGGTATGATTGCTGGATTCACAATGTTCTTTCTGTTTTCAGAACAAGATTCTTTCTCGAGGGTGGGCGTGGTGGTTGGTACGCTGGTGGCAGCCCATGCTCGACGCTTGTAAATATACCTCTTGTGCAGAATTCAATTTCTCTTTACGTGTGGATGTTAGCATCTCTTCACTTTCCTGGCCCCACTGCCAGCAAAGAACTACTTGTACTGTACAACTAGCCTCTTCATGGTATTGTACAATCTTTCTTGTTACATGTATGTTTCATACGAATATTTGTACAACTAGCTTCTCATATGGAGTAGGAATAGAAAACGATACAAGTACTAGTGCACTATGCCGGTACTTTTGACCGCTTGCTGAACTCATGGCAAACGTAATCTCTTGACTCGATATTTCTCCTGCCTGTCGCGAGCACGCGGAAACGGTCGCGGATTCGCCCGTGTTTTACTGTTTGAGCGCGTATGAACCTTTGAGGCCTTCGCCTCGTGAATTTCTGCTTCTGATCCCAAGACCCAGGAATCGCGACACGGATTGTTAGCGTGCAAACTAACAAAGATTGGTCATGAGACTCGGAGTCGCATCCTCGGTGCTAGATGTGGATCGGATGGTGGTCTCGTCCTCGATTAGAGCAACTGGATCCGACGGTTATCGAGCAGGTGACGCTGATGTCGTCGTGGATCAGCCAAAGTCAACACCCCAACGCCACCACCGATCACGTGTCATTTTCTGTTTCGTAAGCTCCAATCTTCAACACTTCGTCCACCCTGTCCACTACCTTGCGGGGTCACCTTGTCCTCCCTTGTGTTGCATTCCTCCCGTCAAGTCTCCTTTCGCCACTCGAGCAGATTGCAAAGAAGCAGGCAAGTCTACCGCGCAGATCTAGACCCACTCCGTTAGTTCCTAGTTTCCCCCAGAGTACGCTATTTCGGATCCCTCGTGAGGCTATTAGCCGCTTGCCGCTCCTTCATCATCTGCTGATTTCGCATCATCATCTGCAGTTTTTTTGTCTTCAAAGATTCCAGCATGGACCCGCACACCTCCAGCACGGAGCCTCACACGAGCATTAATAGCCTGCCGGCCGATCTTCTCTTTACGATCCTGAGGCGGTCCGTTGAACAACCCGTTTCATGCGAGTCCTACCTTGATAGCTTGTGGACCTGTCTTGAGCCGTTAGACGGAGCAGTTTACATCATAACTCTGAAAATCAGTACGCCGATAGCAGCCCCCTTTCCTGACGCAGACGTAGCTCAGATCCACTTCATCGAATCCATCTGCCAGCATTGGCGTCGTCTGGCGAAGCGTCAGGTGACGACGCTGCTCGTCAGAGAAGACCTCCTTGTATCGCGCGAGG
The DNA here is from genome assembly GCA_947471745.1 of Closterium sp. Naga37s-1. NCBI lineage: Eukaryota > Viridiplantae > Streptophyta > Zygnematophyceae > Desmidiales > Closteriaceae > Closterium > Closterium sp. Naga37s-1. The sequence continues at coordinate 7,478,988 of CANJKZ010000030.1, forward strand.
ATCTTTCAGTCACCGTCGCGTGCTTCCCGAACCCATCGCGGAAAAGGAAAACTGCGATTTTGGCCCCCCGAAGGTTTTTCTGCGAAAAAATTGCGGAAATGCTGCGCGAAGTTTCCAAAAAACAGCGCACGCAAAACTCAACATCCTGTACACCATTCGCGAACGATCTCACCGACGCAAAACTGTCACCCCAAAGTCGCTTTTCCGTCAACTTTATCGTGTCACTGGGTGTCGCGCGGTCGAGAGATTTTGAGGGCGGTTACGCAGAAAGAAAACATCAGCGACATGTAACTACAGAATTAACGAAAACGAACGAACCCCCGAACACCCCACGAAATCCAACGAGGTTGGAGAAGTGGATACAAAGTTTTCGTATGTTCTCGAATGTGAACCCAACCACCCAACCCAATGCACAGTGAGCATCTGGTTTCTTCAGAGGTGTGACGTGTGAGCCAAAATATCATTTTGAGCCAATCAGTGATTATGCTGTAAATAGAAAATCAAACCTCACCCGCCGAAATGTACACGTCAGCACACTCAACCAAACCATACCAAACGTCCACCAAGTACTGCGCTTCACTTCTCCCCTCTACGCCTCTATTCCTCGCGTACTAATGTCCACAACCAACCTTCTATTCCTCCCCCTTGATTTTTCTTCCCATTGTTCAGCAGAAGCGCACTCCTGGTTCCTATACCCTGCAAGTTAGTCCTCTACCTGATTAACTAGTCTAATATGCAACTTATACACCCTCGATTTCCCCCTTTCCTCCCGCTGTTGATGTTTGTGCAGATGTTTACTGACCCGGACGTCATTTTCTCAGCTCGCTACGCTACGCCACCTGTCGGGCAGCCGCGGTTAATGCTTATAGATAAGTTAAGGAAGCGACGGCTTCGACGATTCTCTGCCGTGTCGCCTACTCGAAATGTGTAAGTTTCTGATACGATTCTCTGCACTTCTGTGTTCGTTATTTCATGGCCTCCAACATTCTCTGAACATTTTCATCGTTGCTACTCATTTAGAGGCCATGTTGAGTGCAGTTTGTCATCCATACGCATGAATGTCCACATGCCTCGTCAGAGCCTCATTCTGGACTTTTCCCCTTTCTTTTGACCTACCATTCCGCTTTCCAGGTCGACGAATTTCAGTGTTTCCGCGGATGGTTTGCGCGCAAGTAGTGACGCTTAGGCGCCATGCCGGCAGCTACTTCGTCTTTACGATTCGGAAGGTATTTGTATCTCAGGTGAGGTATACGTTTTTTAAACCATGCGATGTACTGTCCTATGTTTCTTGTTCGAATGTATGTTATCTTGACACTTCATGGTACTGCCATTTGTCCGCTTCATGTTTCCTTTTACTTTCCTACGATTTCATCAATTTCCTTTATTATGAGAATAACACTGCAGCATCTCACTCGTCGCCATGCGTAACCACCGTGGTAAGGGCCGCCTAAACCGACGATGCTTCTGGTGTATGGCGAAGTGGTAATCACTTGGCCCACTGAGCATTCTATGCGACGTGCAGTACGGCAACAATTTCTTTTGCAGGTTCCGTTACTAGCATGGCTTACCCATTGGTTTTTTTGCAGGGTTATCAATGTCGCGAAGCAATTTCTGCATGTTTCAGACCCCAATGGAGTCATCGGGTGAGTGAAATTGCGTACTTGCTTTTCAGTTTTCACTAACTTAAACCTTCCTACGGTTTCTTCCAGGCAATTTCAAGAGCAGCAGCACCAGGTTCATGGTTTCTACTAGCAGGGTTCGCTGTGATTGTTAGGTGTGCTTTAGGTTAGTGAATCTAGGTGGCTTGGGTTGATTGTAACACTTCATTGTTTCTGTATGGTAATGTTAAATTTGAGAAGGTTTTGCATATTCTCTGCTTTACGCACACCTAGAAATTAACCGTGTAATGAACCGTGGCAGGGAAATATTTTTTCGAAACAACAGCCAATAGGAAGCCGTTGTCGCACACCAATTAATGCTCTCTCATTGTTCCACAAGACACTCTTACGTGCGTCGATTTTAATCTGATCCGACAGTTGTCGATAGCGTACGCAAAGGCCACGTCAGCGTGTTTCAGTTTCAGCTCGTCCACGTCGTACGCCACGTGGCGGTGTCGAGGCATGTTCGCCGAGGTTGCTCAAAAGTGACGGTAAGCAACTCGCAGGTTGCTTTACTGTATACCTTACAGTTGGGTCAATGTGCACAGTTTGTGCCGTGAAAGTGACGGGAAAGTCACTTTGCAAGTAACTTGAGCTACCACTGTTTTTTACTAAGACTTTTTTTTTTGCGAGCGCAATGCAACGGAAAAGTTACGGGGCAGTAACTTTTCAGTTGCTTTTCGCCCTTCCCTTTTCCGCGATGCCTTACCCACCTGCATCTCAGCGACAACAGCTTTGCGTCGCTCGACGACGCATTCCTTGATCGCCTCGCTTCTTCATGCCCGAAGCTGACGAGTTTTCATGCGGGGAGACGCGTTGCACGTCGATGGGTCTGCGAAGAAGATCTTCGTCCTGTTAACCAGTATGGGAGGAGGGAGAGGGATCCGATAACCACAGGTGGCTTGGATTTGTTTGTCGTGAGGCTTCCTAACTTAGAGCAGCTCTCCCTATTCTGTCTCCACCAATCAATAGAATTGCCGGATTCTCTCTTCCAGCTGAGACACCTACACACCCTTGTGGTGAATAACGCCTCAGCCTTGCAGAATCCCGGTTTCACAGACCTCACTGCTCTCACCACCCTCTGTTTTACCTTTCCCATGAACCATCTGCACCTGTCCACCCTCCTCCACCTCCCACGGCTCGCCCATCTTTCCACCCTGGCCCCTCACCATAACCATCAGCCGGAGGGTGCTGGAATCGTGACGCTGCCACCTTGCCTTAAGACGCTCAATTTCTTACTTTCCTGTCCTCATTTGGACCGTATCTTCCCACCATCATCACCACTCACAGAGCTAGAGGAGCTGCTGATCACCAACGGTAGTGAACCCATGAGCCTTCCCGAACACATTGGAGACGTGCTGCCGCGCCTTCGAAAGTTGACCATTCGGAATTGCCATCAGTTTAATCGCTTGCCTGAAAGCATCACTTCCCTGAGGTGGTTGGGAACCCTCATCGTCTCTCAATGTGAGAATTTTACTTTACGGGGCAGCAACTTCGGTCACTTGCCTGCCCTCAAACTGCTGGTTCTAGAAGGAGTGGGTTTCACCCGGCTCCCGCCTTCCTTTTGTCATCTCACGTCTCTTGAGGCCCTTTTTTTGAATAGCAGTGTGATTAAAAAGCTGCCTGCAAATTTCTGCCGCCTCACGGCTCTCAAGGCGCTCTGCTTGTCAAACTTGCTGGACCTTAAAGCCTTGCCGGGGGACCTTGGGGCCCTCGCAAACTTGGAGGCTCTCAAAGTGTATAATGCAATCCTCTTTCAGCCATTCCCGGCTTCCTTCACCAAGCTAACATCTTTGAAGAGCCTTGAGCTGTGTGATTGTTTTCGAGGCCAGCTTCCGAAAGCCTTGGGAGAGCTGGGCAGCCTGCAGGAGCTGAAGCTCTCTTTCCTTTTAATTAGCGTGCTTCCCGTCTCCCTGCTACGGCTTACGCGACTTCAGACCTTGGAGGTCAGAGACTGTGAATCACTCTCAGAAGTACCTGCCAGGCTGGATACGCTCGTGGGGCTTAAGAGGCTGGAGGTGACGTCATGTAGTCAATTGAGCGGACCTCTTCCTGGTTTGCCACCCCTTCTTGAGACCCTCTGTTTGGGGCCCTTTAAGAAAGGTTCTTCTCATGTTGTGGACCTTTCTAATCTGCCGCAGCTGAAGGTGCTGAAGCTGAACCGTGTTGGGGTGAGATGGGGGACTGCAGTGGACAGGAGGTTGAGGTGTCAGGAGCAGCTGGAGCAGGTGAATCAGCTGGAGCTGGAACTTGGAAGAGATGGATGGGAGCCCCCAGTTCCTGTGACTTTCCTCCCTCGTCTGCGCAGCTTGGTGGGTGAGCAGCTGGAGATGCTGCAGCAGCTGGAGCAGGTGGAGCAGCTGAGACAACTGACGTTGCTGGAGCAGCTGGAGATGTGTCTGGGCAGCGGTGATGCAGAATTCCCAATACCCTTGGTTTCCCTTCCTCGCCTGCGGACCTTGCTGATTGAGGCGCCGGGACTTTCCAGCCTCCCGGAAAGCATGGCAGCAGCGTTGCCGGAGCTGCGACAGCTGAGCCTTCTTTCCTGGTCGCCGGAGCAGCTCCCAGGAAGCATCATGGAGCTCCCCTCGCTGACTTCACTCGAGATTCACGCTCCTCAGATGACGTCGCTCCCTCAAAGCATGCTCTCTCTGTCTTGGCTGCGCAAGCTGCAGCTAGTTCGCTGCGAGGCCTTAAAGAGCCTCCCGGAATTTCTGACCCAGCTAAAACGCCTGCAACATCTGGTACTGTATCACACCCCCATTACACCCGTTCCTGCTGATTTCGTGGAGCTGGTTGACGACGTGTCTTTTCTCAGCTAGTTGCCTTTCGGCTGGTACCTCAGAGGCTGCTTGCAATGTCTTCGTGTTGGCTGATGCTCGTTAAGGAAGGCGTCTCGGAAGCCAGGTCCTTATCAGTGAAGCTCGTGCTGTGCCGAGAAACACCAAGGAAATGAGTAGGCTGAGTAAGCTGAGTAGGCTCTGAGTAGGCTGAGTAGGCTGAGTGGCTAAACGTTTTTAGGGCTTGAAGTGTGTTCTCTGATCTGCCTTGCCTGGCATCACCGTTTGTTGCTTAGATTGTCAGAACTGTGCCTTCACTTCTATTGTATGCAGGGTTTAAAGTCACACCTTTTCCTTAAGTAGCAAAACCATTCAGGCTACCTTGTTGAGTCTGAGCTTGTTGAACTGCTGGAATGATGCAAGTTACTTTATTGCAGCTGCGGTACAATCCAAGGCTGCCCATAATTATAGGGGCTGAGGGGGGGGTGCAGAAAACGAGATTTGGACGGAACGACGTTGTGACGGGGGCTTGGGGAATGAAAGGCGGGTGTTTGTAAATATGTCGTGCTTGGCTAATGTGAAACTGCAGGTTACTTTGTGAGGCTTCATGTGGCTTCATGACAACAAACAGGAGTGTTTGGGGCTCCTTTTGAATTGCCTGCCAACCTCGTCCAAGTTGCAATCAGGTGTGTGTGACGAGTCATGGTACAGTTTCGGTAGTTTTGGTAATAATGTGTGATGGTGTGTTGATGCTGTGCTGTAGTGTGTGGATATGGACAGACATACCATACATGAATCGTGGTGCATGCGTGGCCATTCAGAGACATGCATTCTCTTCATGCGGAGATATGCATCTGACAGAAGTTTTTTTTAGAGAGTCTGAGATCTATGTGCTGAGATATACCATTAGAGACACGCACTCTTAGATATGCTTTATGTCTTATGTGTTATGAGATGTGCACTCTGAGCCTCACAATTTGAGGAATATATTTCATTCTGAGATCTACACAGCTTAGGATATGCATCGTTGATAGTTATTCTGAGATATGCGCTCAGAAAGAAGGATCTGTGGGTATGCATGATAAGGTATGCATGATAAGGTATGCATGATAAGGTATGCATGATAAGGTATGCATGATAAGGTATGCATGATAAGGTATGCATCATGAGGTATGCATGATGAGGTATGCATGATGAGGTATGCATGATGAGGTATGCATGATGAGGTATGCATGATGAGGTATGCATGATGAGGTATGCATGATGAGGTATGCATGATGAGGTATGCATGATGAGGTATGCATGATGCGGTATGCATGATGAGGTATGCATCATGAGGTATGCATGATGAGGTATGCACGATGAGGTATGCATGATGAGGTATGCACGATGAGGTATGCATGATGAGGTAATCATTCTGAATTTCCAGTTCGGTTCGATTAGCCTTTTCTCTCAGTGTTGCAATCTGCCAGGTGCCATCGCCTGCTCTTCCACCGAAATCCTCCCCACTCCAATTACCTTCTCCCTCCTCCCTCTCTCATCTCCACCTCTCCCCTGCACTCCTCTGCTCTCCTCTCCTCCCTCTCTCCCCTTCCCTTCCCAACCATGTGTACTGCCTGCCCTTCCACCAACATCCTCCCTATTCTATTTGCTTTCTCCCTCCCCCCCTGCTCTCCCCCCTTCCTCTCCCCCCCTTCCCTCCCCCATTGCTTCCCCCCTTGCTCTTCCGCGCCTTTCCCTTCCCCCTCCTCTCCCTCCCTCCTTTCCCCACTCCCTTCCCCCACGTTCCTCCCAGTCAGGTTAGCACCGCCTGCTCTTCCATCCACGTCCTCCCGACTCCAGTTGTTTCTCCCTCTCCTCACTCTTCTCTCCACTTTCCCATTGCTCTTCTTCCACCCTTCTCCCTAGATTCACCCTGCACTTCCCCCCAGCCATCCTCCCTCCGATCCCCCCTCCCTCCCCCTTCCCTACCCCCTCTACTCTTCCCTGCCATGTTGTTATCGCCTGCTCTTTCGTCGATAACCTTGCACTGATTCTCCTCTGTCCTTCCCCCCTCACACACTCTCATCGCACTCCCATTCCCGGTTGGCATTGCCGCTATTCCATCCACATCCTCCCTCCCTCCTCCCCTCGCCCTTCCCCTCGCCCTTCTCTGCCAGGTTGCCAGCGCCTGCTCTTGCACCGATATCCTCCGCCACCTCTGCAGGAGGTGATCAGCAATGAGCAAGGAAGAGACGCCCATCAGCAGGGAGGAGATCACCTGTATGGCAGCAGGAAACAGAGCAAGGAAGAGATACCCAACAGAGACATGTCCAGGCACTTGATTGGCCAAAGGAGCTTCGCCACCCGTCTTGAACTCTCCTGTTGCTCCCAAGCCTTGGACCTCCTGTTTTCCACTCACCTCCCCTTCCTCCCCACTGACCTCGTCCCCTTTGTCAAGGTGAGATTCCTCTTTCTCTTCCTCTTCCAAGACATGCATTCTGCGAGGTTCTTTTTAAAGAGATGCATTCTGAGAAGTTCCTTTTGAGAGATGCTTTCTGAGAGATTCAATCTGAGAGAGGCATTTTCGAGAGATTCGTTTTAGAGAGTTGCATTGTGAGAGGTTCTTTTGAGAGATGCACTCTGATTGAGAGATGTGCATTCTGAGATACCCATCCTGAGAGATGATTTGTAAAGAGTTCATTTTGAGGGATGCAATTTCAACTATGCATCCTGAACAATCTATTGAAATATGTGCATTCTGAGATATGCAGCATGAATGTCATTCATGTGATGGAGTTATTCCGCATGCAATGTATGCTGTGGTACTGAATGCAGATCATCATGCCATGAAACATGTAGGTTGCAATGCATTTTTTTTAGAGGCATTGAGCAGAAAACACGTCATGCGATGATACATCCAGCATGCATTTGTTTTATGCTATGAAACATTTGACGTGCCATGAGACACTCATCACATGAGACGTTCAACACTCTAATCATGATGTCATGATGCATTCAGCCTTAAACGTTACCGTGCTCTTGTACATTCAGCCTAAAACCAGACGCCCCTGCAGGTCGGCTGACACGGCGCCACTGCTGCTGCCTTATCTGTGGGGCAGGCAAGAGAGGGCAGGGATGGCATCACCTGAAGTGGCAGCCACGACAATCTCTTCAAGGAGAAGCACCCCCTCCCACACCACTGCTGCTGGCTGGTCTGTGGGGCAGGGTGTCGAAATAGCAGGCTAAAACGATAAACACGAAAGAGGAGTTTTCACTAGCATGCAGTAGAGTACATATAGCAAACCCTAATTCGGGCTGTACTCGCTACAGAGTACCCCACTGCAGGCTACACAAACATCACATTCTGACACACCCCCATAGTCAAAGTGGGGTATAATCAGCACAGCAAACACGCAGAGCAGTAGGTTCACAAATACAAGCAAAGCTAGAGGCAGTCACAGAGGGCAAGTGAGGAGGAGGAGGAACTGTGAGAGGAGTGGAGATAGGAGGCGTCTGGTGAAGCCGCAGACACACGGGCAACAGGAACGGCGCGCACGGTGGCTACCGGAGCACTCAACCTCCGGACTACAGGAGTAACTGGCTCCGCGCTAAGCAGCAGCAGGAGCAACAGACCCACGGGCGACTGGCAGCAGCAGGCTCGCTGGGCTACCGGAGTACTCAACCCCCGGACTACTGGCGCTGCAGACGTCACAACGGCCACCTCCTGTCAACCTCCCCCAACTGTCCCACACCCCTTTCACACACTCCCTGCTGAACCACTAGCACCGCTCACACGCCACCCCCCTCGTACCACTCCGACGGCTCCAACACATCCACCCCCCTCAGCGGCAGCTGCAGCAGTGGGAGACGGAGGAGGAGGAGGAGCAGGGGACGGCTCACACACCCGGCACCCCCATACTCTCCACCCCCAAACCCTAACACAGGAGCGCGGGCAGCAGCGGGGGTGGGGCGCGGTCAGAAGCTCGGGACGAACCGCACGCGGGCTGCCCGGGCCGCGCACGGGCCTGGCGCAGCCCGTACGGGCCGCGCGCGGGCTGTACGGGCCGCGCGCGGGCCTGGCGCAGCCCGTACGGGCCGCGCGCGGGCTGTACGGGCCGCGCGCGGGCCTGGCGCAGCCCGTACGGGTCGCGCGCGGGCCTGGCGCAGATCGCGCGGGCCGCGTCGGGCGACGGGGGGCGACGCGACGGTCGACAGGGGGCGACGCGCGGTTCGACGGGGTAGAAACCCGCCGCGTGCCCCGAGCGCGCGGCGGGATGAAAAATCGCCGCGCGCCCGGAGCGCGCGGCAGGCAGGGGACAGCAGGAAACCGCAGCGGAAGCATTGGGTGGGGCCCACCCACAGGATCGACCCAGGAGGGTCGACCTGCTCTGATAGCATGTCAAAATAGCAGGCTAAAACGATAAACACGAAAGAGGAGTTTTCACTAGCATGCAGTAGAGTACATATAGCAAACCCTAATTCGGGCTGTACTCGCTACAGAGTACCCCACTGCAGGCTACACAAACATCACATTCTGACACACCCCCATAGTCAAAGTGGGGTATAATCAGCACAGCAAGCACGCAGAGCAGTAGGTTCACAAATACAAGCAAAGCTAGAGGCAGTCACAGAGGGCAAGTGAGGAGGAGGAGGAACTGTGAGAGGAGTGGAGATAGGAGGCGTCTGGTGAAGCCGCAGACACACGGGCAACAGGAACGGCGCGCACGGTGGCTACCGAAGCACTCAACCTCCGGACTACAGGAGTAACTGGCTCCGCGCTAAGCAGCAGCAGGAGCAACAGACCCACGGGCGACTGGCAGCAGCAGGCTCGCTGGGCTACCGGAGTACTCAACCCCCGGACTACTGGCGCTGCAGACGTCACAACGGCCACCTCCTGTTAACCTCCCCCAACTGTCCCACACCCCTTTCACACACTCCTGCTGAACCACTAGCACCGCTCACACGCCACCCCCCTCGTACCACTCCGACGGCTCCAACACATCCACCCCCCTCAGCGGCAGCTGCAGCAGTGGGAGACGGAGGAGGAGGAGGAGCAGGGGACGGCTCACACACCCGGCACCCCCATACTCTCCACCCCCAAACCCTAACACAGGAGCGCGGGCAGCAGCGGGGGTGGGGCGCGGTCAGAAGCTCGGGACGAACCGCACGCGGGCTGCCCGGGCCGCGCGCGGGCCTGGCGCAGCCCGTACGGGTCGCGCGCGGGCCTGGCGCAGGTCGCGCGGGCCGCGTCGGGCGACGGGGGGCGACGCGACGGTCGACAGGGGGCGACGCGCGGTTCGACGGGGCAGAAACCCGCCGCGCGCCCCGAGCGCGCGGCGGGATGAAAAATCGCCGCGCGCCCGGAGCGCGCGGCAGGCAGGGGACAGCAGGAAACCGCAGCGGAAGCATTGGGTGGGGCCCACCCACAGGATCGACCCAGGAGGGTCGACCTGCTCTGATAGCATGTCAAAATAGCAGGCTAAAACGATAAACACGAAAGAGGAGTTTTCACTAGCATGCAGTAGAGTACATATAGCAAACCCTAATTCGGGCTGTACTCGCTACAGAGTACCCCACTGCAGGCTACACAAACATCACATTTTGACACAGGGGAAGGGCAGGGATGGGATTATCAGAAGTGATAGTCATGCTGATGTTCACTCCTTGGCCTTGCCCAGAAGGGTTAAGAACATCTTCCAACCAGCCTACCTCTCAGCTCTCTTAAAGTACAAGCGCCTCCTATGGGCCGGCTGAAACGGAACCCATGGGTCGTCGTCACCGTGCATGAAACCAGATTACTCGATACAGTATTCAATAGCAACATTCAAACGGCTGCCAGATTACAATTGTATCTCTAGGCTACAGTAGGGTCACTCCTTAGTGAGTACAACACTTTAGGGTTAGGTTTCCCCTACTTGTACTCACCTCTTGACATAGTACTCATCATTCCTAGTTGTATTCTTGACATGTTATCAGAGTAGGAACCGTTCCTACATGGGCCCACCGTTCCGCCTAGTGGTAGCGCCACGCCCTACACAGTAGCCAGCGCGCTGGCGCCCCTAGCTCTCACTGTCGCGACCCTTGCAGCCCGTGCGCTGCCCCTGCGACCGCGCTGCCCCTGCAGCCGTGCTCGCCCCTACGACCGTGCTGCCCCTTGCAGCCGTGCTCGCCCCTGCTACCGTGCTGCCCCTGCAGCCGCGCCTGCTCCTGTGGCCCGCGCGCTGCTCCTCCAGCCCGTACGCTGCCCCTGCAGCCCGTTCACGCTGCCCCTGCAGCCGCGCGTCGCCTCTGCAGCCAGCCCGCGCGTCGCCCCTGGAGCCCGCGCGCCGCCTGTGCAGCCCGTCCTCGCGGACCCTGCAGCCCGCGCGTCGCCCCTGGAGCCCGCGCGCCGCCTCTGCAGCCCGTCCTCGCGGACCCTGCAGCCCGCGCGTCGCCCCTGGAGCCCGCGCGCCGCCTCTGCAGCCCGTCCTCGCGGACCCTGCAGCCCGCGCGTCGCCCCTGGAGCCCGCGCGCCGCCTCTGCAGCCCGTCCTCGCGGACCCTGCAGCCCGCGCGTCGCCCCTGGAGCCCGCGCGCCGCCTCTGCAGCCCGTCCTCGCGGACCCTGCAGCCCGCGCGTCGCCCCTGGAGCCCGCGCGCCGCCTCTGCAGCCCGTCCGCGCGGCCCCTGCAGCCCGTACGAGCTGCCTTTGCAGCCAGCGCGGCGCCCCTGCAGCCCGCGCGTCCTGCCCCTGCAACCTGCGCCAGCGCCCTGCCCTGCGCGCGCTGACGCCCTGCCCTGCGCCAGCGCCCTGCCCTGCGCCCGCGCCCTGCCCTGCGCCAGCGCCCTGCCCTGCGCCAGCGCCCTGCTATACCCTAAATATAATTAAATTGTCTATTAAAAAAAAAAAAAAAAAAAAAAAAAAAGGACCCTAGGTGCTTCTGCCCTAGGAGCTACTGCTTACTACTGCCCTGCTGTGGCCGCGCGCCGCCCTGCTCTGGCCGCGCGCCGCCCTGCTGCTGTTACTACTGCTGCTGCTCCTACTCGTGCTACTGGGAGTGGAGGAGGTGCTGCTGGGAGTGCAGGAGGTGCTGCTGGCGCTGTAGGAGCTGGAGGTGCTGGACCTACTCCTGACCGTCACTGTCTGTCATGGCCACTTCCGCGGCAGTTGCTGCGGCCAGGGGTGGACAGCAGCGGGCACTGCTTCTCCCAGACAACCCCACCCCTCAGCAGCTTCGTGAGTGGGTTATTCAGCGAGGTCGTCCTGGTGGTGGAGGTTATCGTTTTGTTAGGACTGCTGCTCTTGGTGTTAGTGAGTCTGCTGCCGCTCCAGGTGCTAGTGAGTCTGCTGCAGCTCTAGGTGCTCGTGAGTCTACCGACGCTCTAGGTGCTAGTGCGTCTACTACCACAGGTCCTGCCTCAGCTGAGGTCTTGCACACTTTCACGCTTGACTCAGGCGCGTCACGTTGCTTCTTCCGTGATCGCACCACAGTCACACCACTCACAGCACCTGTCCCAGTCTCACTGGCTGACCCCTCTGGGGGCCCAGTGGTTGCGAGAGCCTCCACGGTCCTCCCTTGTCCAGCAGTCCCCTCTGGTTCTTTGTCAGGTCTCCACCTCCCCACGTTCTCGACGAACTTGGTGAGCAACGCTGCCATTCAGGATGTCTGGGTTGATACCTTTATTCCTGGAGGGCAGCGTGTGGCGATCTGTACGTGCTCCCGGACTGGCCGTCACCTGGCTACGTTCACTTGTCAGCCTGGGTCTAGTCTGTACACACTGACCACTGCGTCTGCACAGGTGGCTGAGTCAGGTCAGGTAGCTGCGTCGAGTCGAGCGTCTGCGTCAGGGCAGTTAGCTGCGTCTTGCTCGTGCAGAGTACTCACGCACGAGACTCAGCGCTGGCACCACCGTCTTGGTCACCCCTCCCTGCAGCGTCTGCGCAGCATGCACTCCCGGCTCCTGGTCTCTGGCCTCCCTGAGACCCTGCCCCCCCTCCCGCGCTCACTTGCGCCGCCGTGTCTTCCTTGCGTCGAGGGGCGGCAGCGCGCCGCTCCTCACTCCTCCGAGTTTCCTCCGACCACTGCTCCTCTGCAGACTCTCCACCTGGACGTGTGGGGCCCGGCCCCCGTCGGTGGGACGGACCAGGAGCGCTACTTCCTGCTGGTTGTTGACGACTACACACGCTACACCACAGTCTTCCCCTTGCGTCGCAAGGCGGACGTCAACGGTGTTTTGATCCCTTGGATCCGTGCTACTCGTCTCCAGCTACACGAGCGCTTTCATCAGGACTTCCCAGTCCTGCGTCTGCACTCTGACAGGGGTGGTGAGTTCTCTTCTGGCGTCCTTGAGACGTTCTGCCAGGATGAGGGCATCGCCCAGTCGTTCACGCTTCCGGCCTCTCCGCAGCAAAATGGGATCGCTGAGCGTCGCATTGGCCTGATCATGGAGGTTGCTCGTACCTCCATGATCCATGCGGCTGCTCCCCATTTCCTGTGGCCGTTTGCGGTCCGATACGCCGCGCATCAGCTCAACCTCTGGCCCCGTGTCTCTGCTCCAGAGACCTCGCCCACACTTCGTTGGACGGGACAGGCTGGTGATGTGTCGTCGTTTCGGGTCTGGGGCGCGCTCTCCCTTGTTCGCGATACCAAAGCGAGCAAGCTCTCTCCTTGCACTCTCCGCTGTGTCTTCCTGGGCTTCCCCACCGACGCTCCACCCTGGCAGTTCTACCACCCTGCCTCGCGTCGTGTTCTGTCCTCTCAGGACGTCACCTTCGACGAGCCAGTCTGTTACTACCGACTTCACCCGCACGCGTCCCACCCGGTCCCCCTTGCACCCCTCTTCCTGGTACCAGTCCCCCTCCCGGTAGACCCCCTCCCCCCACAGGGTCCTGCTCCCTCAGGTGTGTCCCAGGTAGACCCACCCCCCTTGGATGAGCCAGTTAAGATCTCTTCTGACTCCTCTGACTCACCTGAGGGGGGTGACGCCGTCGCCGACGACACGGCGACCACTCGCCACACTCCTCGCTTGGCGACCCCCCCGGGTTTCCCGCCACGGCCGTCTTCGCCGCCTCCGCAGCCTGCTGCTGTGGACTCTGGAGCTGAGACTACTGGAGCTGGGGCTGGGGGTGGTGAGTCTGAGGGTGCCCGCTCTCCTCGTCTGGCTACCCCCCCCGGGTTCCCACCTCTGCCGTCTTCGCCGCCTCTGCAGCCTACTGCTGTGGACACTGGAGCAGAGACTGAGGGTGCTGAGACTGAGGGTGTTGGGACTGAGGGTACTGAGCCTGAGGGTGCTGGGACTGAGGGTGCTGGGACTGAGGGTGCTGAGACTGAGGGTGCTGAGACTGAGGGTGCTGGGACTGAGGGTGCTGAGCCTGAGGGTGCTGGGACTGAGGGTACTGAGACTTCGGGTGCTGACTCTGGGGGTGCTGAGACTTCGGGTGCTGACTCTGGGGGTGCTGCGAGTCCTTCTGGAGGTCCTGGTGCTGGAGGTACTGGAGCTGCTGCTGGTGCTGGAGGTGCTGGAGCTGGAGGTACTAGAGGTGCTTCTGGTGCTGGAGGTGCTAGAGCTACCACTACTAGAGGTACTGGAGCTGGACAGCCACCGCAGCCTGCTCTACTTGAGACGCTCTCGCCGCAGGCGATTCGTGCGTGGGTCGTTCTGCGAGGCAGTCCTGGTGGTGGAGGGTACGGTCCTGCTGGTGCTGGAGCTACTAGTCCAGGAGTTGCTGCTGGTGCTGGAGGTACTGCTGGAGGTGCTGGAGGTACTACTGGAGGTACTAGAGGTGCTGCTGGTGCAGGAGGTACTGGAGCTGCTAGTGCTGGGGGTACTGGAGCTGCTGCCGGTGCTGGAGGTACTGGAGCTGGTGGCACTGGAGGTGCTGGTGCTCCTGGTGCTGGAGCTGCGGGAGCTGCTGACCCTGGAGGTGCTGGAGCTACTGGTCCCGGAGGTGCTCGTACTGGAGGTGCTGGAGCTGCCGGAGCAGGTGGTACTGCTGGTGCTGGAGGTGCAGGAGGTGCTACTGGAGCTGCTGGCACAGGAGGTACTGGAGGTACTACTGGTGCTGGAGGCGCTGGAGCTGGAACTGGAGGCACTGGAGGTGCTGGAGGTACTACTGGTGCTCGAGGTGCTGGCGCTGTCGGAGCTCGTGGTGCTGGAGGTGCTGGTGCTACTGGTGCTGGAGGTCTTGCGGGGGGTACTGGAGGAGCTGCTCGTGCTGGAGGTACGGGAGCTACTGGTGCTCTTCGCCACCTTCTCAGTCTTCCGCCAGGTGCTACTGGCTTCCCTGTGGCAGGTACTACTCCTCCGTTGCTGTGTCCGCCAGCGGACCAGTCACAGCCACCGCTGCTACCACACTCCCCACTGCCTGCTCCTGCTCCTTACACTGCGGTGTCAGAGTCCCTGACTGAGCGTCGAGAGCCTGAGACTCGTGCTTCCACCCCTGAGCGTCGAGAGCCTGAGTCTAGCTTTGACCTTGAGCCTGAGCCTAGAGCTGCTGTCCGTGCTCGTGTTCCTCGTGTTCGTCGTCCGCGTGCTCCGGCTGTCCCCGGCACTCACGATATGACACTCCGTCCTTCCTCTGTTCCTCAGCGTGTTGTACTACCGTTACCTCCTGCGTCCTCTCTGCCTGACGTTGCTGACCCTCCGTCTGACCTTGCTCGTGCGTCCAGTCCGACTGTTACTCGCCTTCTTGCTACGGTTGTGACGGACCCTACGTTCTCGTCTCCTGCTGCGTCTGCCCTAGTAGCTGAGCTTGTTGACTTTGCTGCTGTGTACCGCCTAGACTACCTTGCGAGTCTTGTCTCTGACCCTGTCCCTGCCTGTCCTCCGTCCGTTGGGGGTGAGACTGCTCTTGGCTGTACTGCCCTTGGCTGTGACGTTCTTGAGGACAGACAGGAGGAGCTGGAGTGCCTTGCTGCCGCTTCACCCCATCACGCGACCATGCTGCTTGCCCCTGAGGGAGACCCGAATGCACTTGACATCCCCACCCCGCGCTCCTACAGGGAGGCGATTTCGGGTGAGTACTCCTCTCAGTGGCAGACAGCCATGGACGCAGAGATGGCTTCCTGGAAGTCCACAGGCACCTACGTCGACGAGGTTCCCCCACCTGGGGCGAACATCGTCAGTGGCATGTGGATTTTCAGGGTGAAGCGGCCGCCGGGTTCTCCGCCTGCCTTCAAGGCACGTTACGTTGCTCGAGGCTTCAGTCAGCGTGAGGGGGTCGACTTCTTTCAGACCTTCTCCCCCACCCCGAAGATGACCACTCTTCGGGTGTTGCTACACGTTGCAGCTCAGCGTGACTACGAGCTGCACCCCCTCGAATTCTCGACAGCTTTCTTGCAGGGTAGCCTTCACGAGGCCATCTGGTTGCGCCGTCCACAGGGTTTCACTGGGTCGTTTCCTGAGGGTACCCAGTGGAGCCTACGGCGACCAGTGTACGGCCTGCGTCAGGCGCCCCGTGAGTGGCACGACACACTGAGGACGACACTTGCGGCTCTTGGGTTTGCTCCTTCGACTGCTGACCCGTCGCTGTTTCTACGCACCGACACTACTCTGCCGCCGTTCTACATCCTCGTGTACGTCGACGACTTGGTTTTTGCTACTGCTGACACTGAGGCACTGGCCCTAGTGAAGGCAGAGCTGCAGGAGAGACACACCTGCACTGACCTGGGTGAGCTGCGGAGCTATCTTGGCTTGCAGATCACCCGGGACAGACCACGGCGCACCATCACCCTCACTCAGTCACACATGGTGCACCAGGTCCTTCAGCGCTTCCGCTTCACTTGGTCCTCGCCACAGCCCACTCCTCTGTCTACCGGCCACTCGCTCTCAGCTCCACCTTCGGACGAGTCCGTAGAGCCGAGTGGTCCGTACCCAGAGCTTGTGGGTTGCCTCATGTACCTGATGACGTGCACACGACCTGACCTCGCGTACCCTCTCAGCCTCCTGGCTCGCTACGTGGCACCTGGTCGACACCGAAAGGTGCACTTTGATGCTGCAAAGAGGGTACTGCCTTACTTGTGCAGCACATCGGGCATGGGGCTCGTGCTTGGAGGACGGGGTTCGGTGGTCCTCACAGGACACTCTGACGCTTCTTGGGCCGACGACCAGACGACTCAGCGTTCGTCACAGGGTTACACCTTCAGTCTTGGCGCTGGTTCTGTCTCGTGGAGGTCCACTCGTTCTTCTTCTATGCTTGGTTCCAGATGTGAGGCCGAGATCTACGCTGGGGCCATGGCTGCACAGGAGCTACGCTGGCTGACCTACCTGTTGACCGACTTGGGGGAGCGGCCTCGTTCTCCTCCAGTTCTGTACGTCGACAACAAGGCAATGCTTTCCTTGTGTCGCGAGCAGAGACTGGAGCACAGAACGAAGCACATTGCTCTTCGCTACTTCCTTGCGCGTGAGCTGCAGCAGCGTGGTCAGCTGCGCCTTGCTTACGTGGCCTCTCGGGCCAACACTGCTGATGTCTTCACCAAGGCCCTTGGGGCTGGTGATCATCACCGTTTCTGCACTGCTCTTGGGCTTGTGCCCACTCTGCCTCACCTGTTGGTTGCTTGACTTGCTCTTGTTGTACACTGCTATATATCTTTATGCCTGCATGTTTTCTCTTGCTAGGTTGTGATCAGTGTACTGCCTTGCTATTATATACCTCTGCATGTGAACTGGCCTTGTGGCCACTTGCTTGTGCTCAGAATGCGTGGTGACTTTGTGATCCACCCTGAGCTGTGTTCTCTTCTGCAGACTGGTCTTGTGACCGCTTGTTGTGTTTGCTGTCCCCTACTTTGCCTATGGGGGTGTGTCAGATTACAATTGTATCTCTAGGCTACAGTAGGGTCACTCTTTAGGGTTAGGTTTCCCCTACTTGTACTCACCTCTTGACATAGTACTCATCATTCCTAGTTGTATTCTTGACAACTGCAGGTATCGTGGCAGTGCTGGGCACGGAGCTACTATTCTGCGCAAGTGGAAGTAGTTTGGTTTTTCATTATGGGGTCGCTAGCACTTTGCAGTACGGTATACCCTGCCTGGCGGAAAAATAGTACCTAAAGTTGCTACTGGTTGACGGCCTTGAGAATATTTTGTAGTTCAACCCAACAGATGGTTCGTGCAATGAGGAAAAATATCTGGGAACATTTTGGTACTTGTCTATCTAGAATGTGGTTCATAGATAGCCGTCATACGGTAATCCATTCATAGAACCTCAAGCTTGCTAGTACGAACTCTAAAACGAGAGTCATCCAGAGTATATTGCTAGCACACACCGTACTCAAAACGGTGTTGCGAGGTAGCCTATGCTGTGCTGGCAGCGAGGTTCGGGTTATTCCCGAAGTGTAGGCTGACTCAGCCTTGTAAAACATTAGTTTGGCAAGAGGTGGCGAAAGCAGATATCCGGTAACGGGCGAAGAAGAGTCGACCCCGTGAACAATGTGTTGCAATATGGGGTGTATGAGAATGCATTCTTGTACGCAACAGGAGCAGACTCTACCTGAGGAGAAATATCTGGGAACATTTTGGTACTTGTCTATCTAGAATGTGGTTCATAGATAGCCGTCATACGGTAATCCATTCATAGAAACACTCATGCTAGACAACCTCAAACTTGCTAGTACGAACTCTAAAACGAGAGTC
The DNA here is from genome assembly GCA_947471745.1 of Closterium sp. Naga37s-1. Lineage (NCBI taxonomy): Eukaryota > Viridiplantae > Streptophyta > Zygnematophyceae > Desmidiales > Closteriaceae > Closterium > Closterium sp. Naga37s-1. The sequence continues at coordinate 7,497,017 of CANJKZ010000030.1, forward strand.
ATCCAGAGTATATTGCTAGCACACACCGTACTCAAAACGATCGGGTCTCACAGAACCCAGCGCAATCTCCAAAAATCCAAATCCAGGCTTTATTGGTAACAGCAATCTCGAGGTTGACGCATCCATGCATTGGGATGGGAACGCCACGCCACGCCCTAGCCGCGGTGATAGTGCTGGAGGGACTTCAGTGAAGTCCCCAAGGGATGACTCTCGTCTCGCGCGCTCGGCGCGATGAACTTCCCATGGAGCCTACGCCACTCGAGATTTTTGGATTCATATCCACGTGTCAAGGGACAGTTGGGTTGAGGCCTGCAAGCCCACCTTGCTCCCTTGACGAGAGAGGAGCTCTCAGGGACTCTACAGCTGAGCTCTCAAAGTTAGCGAACAACGGAATGTGTGAACTAGGGAAACAAGGGATACAAATAGCAACCCTAAAAGTGTTGTACTCCCTAGAGTGCTACTCACTGTAGCCTAAGAACCTATAATAACATTTGACACACCCCCATAGGCTAAGTGAGGGGCATCAAAGCAAGCAGGGTGAACAAACGGTCACAAGACCAGTCAATGCAAGAAGCAAAGCAAGCTCAGGGTGGATCTCAAGGACACCACACAAATTCCGAGCACAAGCAAGCGGCCACAAGGCCAGTTCAAGAGTTCACTAGGATATATATAGCAAAGCACAACAAGCAGAGCAAACAGCAAGTCTACAGCAACCGAGGGCCTACCTCAACAAGCCCCAACTGCACACAGAACCTGTGGTGGTCACCAAGCGTCAGGGCCTTGGTGAAGACGTCTGCAGTGTTGGCCTCTGAGGCCACAAAGTCCAAGCGTGCCTGGCCGCGTCGCTGTAGCTCTCGCAGAAGGAAGTACCTCACGTCAATATGCTTCACTCTGCTCTCCAGTCGAGGCTCTCGACACAGGAGGATCATGGCCTTGTTGTCAGCGTACAAGGTCGGTGCAGAGCGAGGCCGCTCACCAAGGTCGGCGAGCAAGAAGGTCAACCAGCGAAGCTCCTGTGCCGCCATGGCACCAGCGTATATCTCTGCCTCTGCACTGGAAGTAGCCACAGACGACGACCGTGTAGACCTCCACGACACAGCACCAGCACCCATACTGAAGCAGTAACCCTGAGTCGAGCGCTGAGTCTCCACGTCATCAGCGTAGGAAGAGTCGCAGTGACCAGTCAACGCCACTGGCTGAGTCCCTCCAAGCACAAGCCCCATGCCTGATGTAGTCGCCAGGTACTTCGCCACCCTCACAGCAGCTGTCCAGTGGACAGGACGGTGTCTCCCAGTCGCAACAAAGCGAGAGAGGACGCTGAGGGGAAAGGCGAGGTCCGGCCGAGTACAAGTCATCAGGTACATGAGGCAGCCCACCAGCTCTGCGTAGGGACCACTGGACTCAAAAGGCTCGTCGGAAAAGGGGCCAGTGAGTCTGTGGTCAACAGCAAGAGGTGTGGGCTGTGTGGTGGAGAACTGGAAGTCGAACCGCCGAAGGACCTGCTGCACCATGTGTGACTGAGTCAGTGTGATGGTGCGAGCGGCTCTGTCCCTGGTGATCTGCAGGCCAAGGTAGCGCTGCAGTTCACCTAGGTCAGTGCACGTGTGTCTCTTCTGCAGTTCGGACTTCACCTGAGCTAGAGCTGCCCTGTCTGCTGTGGCAAAGACCAAGTCGTCGACGTACACTAGTATAAAGAAAGGAGTGGAACCAGTGCAAACAAACAGCGACGGGTCGGCAGAGGAAGGACAAAACCCAAGGTCACGAAGCGTGGAGCGAAGAGTGTCGTGCCACTCACGGGGCGACTGGCGGAGACCGTAGACTGGCCGTCTCAGGCTCCACTGGGTCCCAGGTGGGAAGGTGTCAGTGAAGCCAGGAGGGCGGCGCAGCCAGATCTCCTCGTGTAGTCGGCCCTGGAGAAACGCAGTAGAGAAGTCAAGGGAGTGCAGCTCGTAGTCTCGGTGTGCTGCTACGTGCAGTAACACCCGAAGAGTAGTCATCTTCGGGGTCGGGGCGAAGGTCTGGAAGAAGTCAACTCCCTCACGCTGACTGAAACCCCTAGCCACGTAGCGCGCCTTAAACACAGGCGGTGATCCAGGCGGCCGCTTCACCTTGAAGAGCCAGATGCCATCGACTACGTTCGCCCTGGGAGGGGGAACTGCGTCGACGTACGTGCCTGTAGATCTCCAAGACGCTAACTCCGAGGCCATAGCCGCTTTCCACTGTGAGGCCCACGCCCCTGACACTACCTCGCGGTAAGTGCGAGGAGTCGGTATGTCAAGGGCGTTGGGGTCTCCCTCAGGGGATAGCAGCATGGCACAGACAGAGGGGGAAGCGGCTGCCCAGTACTCCAGCTCAGACTCTCTGTCCTCTAGGACGTCACAGCCAAGGGCAAACCCACCCCCGACGGACAGAGGACGGGAGGGAGGAGCTGGCACCACACGGGTGGTGTAGTCAAGGCGACTGGCGGCAGCAAACTCAGCGACAGCGGCAGTGAGAGCCGAGACAGACGACGGAGGGAAACGAGAGTCGGTGACAAGAGTGGCGAGGACACGAGAGACAACAGGACGAACAGCGCGGTAGTAGTCAGTGACAGGAGTAGGGGGGAAAGGGAGAGAGGACGGAGGCGGAGACGGGAGAACGGACTCAGGAGGAGGACGACGAAGAGACGAACAAAGGAGGGCAGTGCGGAGGTCGGTAACGGGAGACGAGTGACGAGCACGCGGAGGACAGGGACGGACACGAGAGTGTGGGACAACAGGTGGAGGAGACTGCGGTGGAGGAGAAGACCAGACCGCCGGACTGTCGTCAGGAGGAGGAAACGTGGGACCAAACGCTGGAGGGGACGGAGTGTGAACAGGAGGAGAGGAGGGAAGACCAAGGGCCCGAAGGCCACTCACGGGTGGGAACAACTGCCGCTCCAGAGGGAGCTGCTGTGGTCGCAGCTGCGGCGGCGGTGTCTGCTGCTGCTGCGGCTGCTGCTGCTGCTGCGGCTGCTGCTGCTGCTGCGGCTGCTGCTGCTGCTGCTGCGGCTGCTGCTGCTGCTGCTGCTGCTGCTGCTCCAGCAGGTCCAACTGCCGCAACTCCTGCCGCTCCCTCTCCAACAGCACCTGCTCCTCACGCTCACGCCGACGGGCCGCCGACGGACTCCGTAGAACCAGTGCCTCCAGCTCCAGTCTCCTCAGAACCAGCACCGCCAGTGCCAGCGCCTCCAGCACCAGCACCCCCAGAACCAGCACCCCCAGGACCAGCACCTCCTGTGCCAGCACCTCCAGCTCCATCACCCCCAGATTCAGTACCGCCAGTGCCAGGACCTCCAACTCCAGCACCCCCAGAACTAGCACCTCCAGTGCCAGCACCTCCAGCTCCAGCACCCCCAGAGCTAGCGCCACCTGCGCCAGCACCTCCAGCTCCAGCACCCCCAGGACTAGCACCTCCAGTGCCAGGACCTCCAGCTCCAGCACCCCCAGGGCTAGCGCCACCTACGCCAGCACCTCCAACTCCAGAACCCCTCAAACGAGCACCCCCGGACCGAGTACCGCCAGTGGCTGCACCTCCAGCTCCAAAACCAACTGAGTCCACAGTAGCCTGTCGCGGAAGTACCGAAGGCTGCTGAGGGGACTGTGAGGAGGACTGCGGGGAGGGAGCCGCTACCTGACGCGCGACCGAGGGTAGAGGGGTAGCGTGAGACACACCTGACGGGGCAGGACCAGGGGGGGGTGGGGGTACCGGAGGAGCGGGAGCAGGGGGAAGAGAGGGTGCGAGGAAAAGGGGGGGAAGGGGAACCGGGAGACCTCGACAGGGGTACCGGGTGTAGTAGGACACTGACTCGTCGAACCGGACGTCACGGGAGTCTAGGAACTGGTGGAGGGGCGGGTGGTAAAAAGACCAGTCGGCCGAGGCTACCGGGAAACCAAGGAAGACACAGGGGACGGCGCGAGCCGAGAGCTTGTCCACAGAGGTGTCGCGGACAAGCGCAAGGCAGCCCCAGACACGAAAAGCTGACCCAACACCAGGGGACCCGGTCCAAAGACTGGTCGGTGAAGCCTCTGGCCGCGAGACGCGCGGCTGGAGGTTCAGCTGGTGAGCGGCGTAGCGAACCGCGTAGGGCCACAGAAAATGGGGCGCACGGGCATGAATCATGGACGTGCGGGCGATGTCCATGACCAAGCCAATGCGGCGCTCAGCAACCCCATTCTGCTGTGGGGACTCTGGCAGCGTCCAGGACTGTACGATGCCCTGCTCGCCGCAGAATCCGGCAAGAATGCCTGAGCGAAACTCACCCCCACGGTCAGAGTGGAGACAGGAGACACGACGGCCACGAGTGCCCTCAGTGGCTAGAAGCCACCGGATCAGCGTAGAAGTCACCTCGGACTTCTTCGCGAGAGGAAACACCGTGGTGTACCTGGAGAAGTCGTCGACGACCACCAGAAAGTAGCGCTCCCTCTCAGGTCCCTGCGTAGGTGCAGGGCCCCAGACATCCAAGTGGAGTGTCTGGAAGGGAGCAGTGGCCGGAAGAAGGGAGGAGGAGTGCGGAGTGGCACGAAGACGGCCGGCGACGCAAGGAGTGCACGGCGGCGCAGGCGAGGGAGGGAGCGACGGGAAGACGCGAGGGAGACCTGAGACAAGACGGTGACCAGCCATAGTGCGGAGGCGGGGGATCGACGCGTGGCCAAGACGGTGGTGCCACAAGACGGTCCGGTGGGTGAAAGACCGACACGAGCAAGACGCAGCAACTAGACCGGACACAGCAACCTGACCGGACACAGCAACCTGACCGGACACAGCAACCGGTGGGGACGCAGTAATCTGACCGGACTCTGCTACCGGGGGGGACGAAGCAACCTGACCAGACGCAGCTACCTGCGGGGGCGGAGTGTGCAGGACGAAGAGACCTGAGTGGGGCTCTCTGGTGAACGTGGCAAGAACTGCCCCGGTGGAAGAGTCCGTACAGATCGCAGTCCTCCCGTGCGCAGGAAAAGTGAATGTGATCCCCCGGTCCTGAAGGTATCCAACACCCACCAAGTTCCAAGAGAACGAGGGGATGTAGAGACCAGTGAGGAAACCAGAGGGGACAGCTAGGCACGGGAGGGTGGTCGAGCTGCGAGCAACTGCTGGTCCTGAAGTAGGATCAGCCAGGGCAACTGGGACTGGAGCCGAAAGAGGTGTGACAGTGGTGTGGTCGCGGAAGAAGCACTGAGACGCGCCGGAGTCCAGCGTGAAGGAGAGCGACGCAACAGCAGTCGTCACGGCCGGGCTAGTGACTACACAAGCACCTACACTAAAAGCACAAGTACCGACACTAGCAACAGGCAAAGGTCCTAAGCTAGGTACACGTAAGCCAAGAGATCCGTACGTGACAGAATAAACAGCATCCATAGACATATCAAACACAGGGTAACCACTACGAAACAGACCGGGCCAGATCGGGGGAGCCGACTCAGGCCCAAAACGCTCACGGTAAAGGTCGTCGAGGGGGCTGTAGCAGCGCTGTGCAGAGTGGTCAGGACGCCAGCAGGTAGTGCCAGCGCCAGGGCCGGTCAGGATCCGGTACTGGCAGGGGCCGACGTCGCGGCCACCGCGACGAGCCCCCCAGCTGGCTGGGCCGCTGCTGCAGCCAACGCGACCTGAACCACCAGGCCCCCACGGCTGCTGAGGGCGCCACAGCTGCTGAGGGCGCCCCTGCTGCTGCGGAAGCCACTGCTGAAACGGCCGCTGCTGCTGTCCCTGCTGCTGGAGAACCCTAGTGGACTCCATGATAAAAGCTAGCGGGGTGCAGGAGCGGCAGGCTAGGAGCGACAGGTGAAACTAGGCGAGGAACGGCTGGAGTACGGAGCAAACTGAGCTACGAGCGAGGAGCGAGAACGGCTGGAGCGAGAACGGCTGGAGCACAACTGGCTGGAGCTAGAAACGGCGAGCTAGGGCTGGCTGGAGGTAGGAACGGCCGGAGCTAGAGACCGTAGGTGCGGCTGTCGGCTGCCGCTAGTAGAGCCACTGGCAGTGGAACGTACGTGCGACAGTAGGGGCTGCAGTACTGACGGCTGCGGGATGCAGGCAACTGTGCAGGTCGTCCGGCAAGCAGGAACGCGGCCGACAGTTGCAGGCCCCCACCCGAAACCCTTTTTTTTTTTTTTTTTTTTTTTTTAGGGTTTAATTTTTTATTTATTCATTTATTTTCTGGCGCTAAAGCGCTCCGGGGCGCGCTGCCTGCAGGGTGTGCTGCCTGCAGGGCGCGCTACCCGCGGGGCGCGCCGCCTGCAGGGCGCGCTACCCGCGGGGCGCGCTGCCCGCGCGGCGCGCTGCCTGCGGGGCTGGGGCGACGGGCCAGGGCGCGGGCTGGGGCGACGGGCTAAAGCGGGCGCCTGGGCGACGGGCTAGGGCGGGCGCCTGGGCGACGGGCTAGGGCGCGGGCCTGGGCGACGGGCTAGGGCGGGCGCCTGGGCGACGGGCTAGGGCGGGCGCCTGGGCGACGGGCTAGGGCGCGGGCCTGGGCGACGGGCTAGGGCGGGCGCCTGGGCGACGGGCTAGGGCGGGCGCCTGGGCGACGGGCTGGGGCGGGCGCCTGGGCGACGGGCTGGGGCGGGCGCCTGGGCGACGGGCTGGGGCGCCTGGGCCGGCTGGGCGCCTGGGCGACGGGCTGGGGCGGGCGCCTGGGCGACGGGCTAGGGCGGGCGCCTGGGCGACGGGCTAGGGCGGGCGCCTGGGCGACGGGCTAGGGCGGGCGCCTGGGCGACGGGCTAGGGCGGGCGCCTGGGCGTCGGGCTAGGGCGGGCGCCTGGGCGTCGGGCTAGGGCGGGCGCCTGGGCAACGGGCTAGGGGCGCAGGCTAGGGGCGCTGAGGGCTCTAACGCGCGGAGGAGGAGGGCGCTAAGGCGCGGAGATGGCGCGGAGGGCGCGGAGGGCGCGGAGGCTAAGGCGCGGAGGGCGCGGAGGGCGCGGAGGGCGCGGAGGGCGCAAGGGTGCGGAGGGCGCTAGTTAGGCTAGGCGAGAGGATCGACACCTACTCATGATACCATCTCAAAGTTAGCGAACAACGGAATGTGTGAACTAGGGAAACAAGGGATACAAATAGCAACCCTAAAAGTGTTGTACTCCCTAGAGTGCTACTCACTGTAGCCTAAGAACCTATAATAACATTTGACATGAGCGGGCAATGAGATCTACCAACAGAGTGTATTTTTTTCGAATCCCATGCTCCATGCGTTCCCGTAGGCTGGGATCTTCCTCGTATTCTGTTCCGTAGGTTCACACCTTTGACGAACCGGGAAAATAGCAGATGGCAGCAGCGCACATGAAGGTGAGGCAGAAAGCTCGCAAACAACATTACTGAGCATGGTGCTCTTTTCGATCGAGCTTTTTCCTGCCATGCTCCATCCGATTGTGTTGTCTATGATCTTCCCTTCTTTTGTAAGCTTCGTCACCGTTGTGTTAAGGCTGAAACGAGGCCAGTAATCGCGGGTATCCATGCCATATGTTCGGCCCTTAACCTCACCACTCGTGCTGTCCCCCCGCTTTTCCACCGATCCAGCGTCCGCAGATCGCGGGGATGGCGACTGAGCCAAAGTATCACGGAGTGAGATTGACGCCAGCACACTGGAGGGTGGAATTTCGTCATGGAGGCAAAGTGCTTTATATTGGCCGTCGAAACACGGCAGAGGAAGCTGCTAGGTTCTACGACAGGTGAGACTCTGTTTTTTCCTCTCTCTTTTTCTTCACATCGAGCTTCACTGGTCGTTTATCCATTAAGTCAGCTGGTTGGTTTGGGCCAGTACTGCTTCTGACACCCTTTTATCGCACCTGCATCAACCACACCTCCACGAAGTCACAACGACCAATCCTTCAATTTGTGCGATTCTCTTTTTCCTCCTTGCATGCAGGGCGGCATACAAGTTAAGGGGACCCGAAGCTCCATTGCACTTCGGCCTCACAGGCGAGCAGAAGGCTGAACTCGACGCCAAGTCGGAGGATCAGTTCCTGGCCTCCATTGCCACTGAAAACCTCCTGCTCAAGAGGGGCCGCGGTTCTTCGCGATTTACAGGCATGAGGTGGGAGAAGTCAAGAGGGAAATGTGTAGCAGAAATAAGGGGAGGGGGCACAAAAGCGTCCCTTGGCTCTTTTGCCACGGAAGAGGAGGCAGGCCGTGCATATGACGCAGCGTTGATCAAGAGGGATGGCCCGGATGCGATGACCAACGCCAGGTTCCTCAGTGGCGACTTCAGCAGCGTGGCTCCTGTGGGAAGCGGCCGCCTGCAGGTGGCTCGTGGTAGGGGCAGCCGGGGGCCAGAGGCGCAGGGTAAGGGGGGGAGATCGGGTGTGGAGGGGAAGGCACGTGGCGGCCGGGGCGGATCAGCAAGACAACGCAAAGCAGGTGAGGCAGGGGTACTGATATGCTGAGGGTCCTGGGGACCGGGTGTTCGTCATTATTGTTAGGTACATCAGTTTGGCTCTTGATTCTTGATTTTGTTTTTTTCCTTTGCAATAATACGTCGTGTGGGAGCAGCAGTCCGAGTAGCACATGACTTGTGAAAGCATCAGAGTTTCTAGCCATGGGGCATGGCAAGGCCCATGCTGTGTTTATCATGATGATTATGCGTGCATTCTGTTGATTATGTCCAGACTCGGATGAGGAGACCACATCTGAAGAATACCAAGAGGAGGAAGAGGGGGGAGAGGGGGAGGTTGAAGGAGAGGAGGGAGGAGCAGAAGAAGCAGGATTGAAGCAGCCAAGCAAAGCGCGCACCAACAAGACCAAGGTAGGGAAGCGCAGCAGCAAGAAATTCCCGTTCTCCTCCGTTCCCCCGCCCTCCACTCGCACCACTGACGACCCGGAAAATCAGCAGCGGGCAGCAGCGCGCAGGAAGGTGAGGCAGAAAGCTCGCAAACGACATTACTGAGCATGGTGCTCTTTCCGATCGGGCTCTTTCCTGCCATGCTCCATGCGAGTCAGTCCATTATCTTCCCTGCTTCTCTATGCTTCGTCACCATCACCGTCGTGTTAAGGCTGAACGAGGCGGTCATCGTGGGTATCCGTATCTTCGGCCCTTAACCTCACCCTCCTTCTGCCCCCCCTCTTTGCCACTGTTCTGTTCCAGCCCCCACAGATCGCGGGGATGGCGACTGAGCAAAGTTTATTTGGAGTGAGATTGATGGGATTACAGTGGAGAGCCGAATTACGTCATGGAGGCAAAGTGCTTAATATTGGCCACAGGAGCACCGCAGAGGAAGCTGCTAGGCTGTACGACAGGTGCGACTCTGTTTTTTCCTCTCTTTATTTTCTTCATATCGAGTTTCACTGGTCGTTTATCCTTGAGTCAGCCGGATGAGGCAGTACTGCTTCTGGCAGCTCGTTACCCCACCTGCATCAAATTAAACACACCCCCGTGAAGTCGCACCGACCAAGCCTCAAACTCTGTGTGTTTGTTGTTGCCCTCCTTGCCTGCAAGGCGGTATACAAGTTAAGGGGACCCGAAGCTCCATTGAACTTCGGCCTCACAGATGAGCAAAAGGCTGAACTCGACGCCAAGTCGGAGGATCAGTTCCTTGCCTCCATTGCCACAGAAAGCCGCCTGCTCCATTGGGGCCGCGGTTCTTCGCGGTTTACAGGCGTGAGGTGGTTGAAGCCAAGACAGAAATGGGCAGCATGCATCGGGATTGGGAAAGGGAAAGAGAGGCAACTTGGCTCTTTCGCCACGGAAGAGGAGGCGGCGCGTGCGTACGACGCCGCTGTGATCGAGAGGGATGGCCCCGATGCCATCACTAATGCGAGCATCTTCAGTGGCGACTTCAGCAGCGTGGCTCCTGTGGGAAGCGGCCGCCCGCAGGTGGCTCGTGGCGGGGGCAGTGGAGGGGGAAAGGCGCCGGGTAAGGGGGGGAGATCGGGTGTGGAGGGGAAGGCACGTGGCGGCCGGGGCGGATCAGCAAGACAACGCAAAGCAGGTGAGGCAGGGGTACTGGATGTTTTTCAATGTTGTTAGGTACGTCAGTTGGGCTCTTGATTTTTTTGCAATAATATGTCGCGTGGCAGCAGCAGAATGAGTAGAACATGTCTTGTGAAAGCATCAGAGTTTCTAGCCATGGGGCAAGGTCCATGCTGTGTTTATCATGATTATGCATGCATTTTGTTGATTATGTCCAGACTCGGATGAGGAGACCACATCTGAGGAGGAGGTTGAAGAGGAGGAAATGACAGAGGAGGAGACGGATGAGGAAGAAAAATACGAAGAGGAGGAAGAGGAAGAAAAGGGAGGGGAGAAAGATGAGGAGGGAGATGAAGAGGTGGAGGAGGAGGATGAAGAGAAGGGCGAGGACACAGAAGAGATGGGAAGTGCTTACGGGGGGGAGGGTTGTGGTCATGCTGACGTGAAAGCGGGTGACTCTGATGGGACTCGAATCCCCACTCCTCGAGGTCCCGTTTACCCAGAGGTCATGCCTGGCCGGATGAACACGAAGAGGGACAGCAGGGGGAGGAAGGAGAGGGGGCAGGAGAGGAGGAGGAGTTGGAGGAAGGAGAGGTTCGGGAGGAGGAGGAAGAGGAGGAGGAGGAGGAGGAGGAGGAGGAGGAGGAGGAGGAGGAGGAGGAGGAGGAGGAGGAGGAGGAGGTGGAGGAGGAGGTGGAGGAGGAGGTGGAGGAAGGAAAGATTCAGGAGGGAGATGAGGAAAAGGGAGGAGCGGAGGAAGCGAGTCAGCCAAGCACAGCTCGCAGCAGCAAGTCCCCGTTTTCCTCCTTCCCTCCGCCCTCCACTTTCACCATTGACGACTTTGGCTATCAGCAGCAGGCAGCAGCGCGCGGGGAAATTGGCAGGCAAGATGAACTGGCGCGTTTTGCCAAGCTCGGTGTGATGGCGGCTCTAGGGCTGGTGAATCCTCTCACCATGTCCTCGGAACAGCTGCTGGCTACCGTGGGCTTGACCCAGGCAGACCTGAATGCCAGCGTTGAAGAAATGGGGTGGAAGAGGAAGGACGGAGAGGTGTGGGATGGCACGGGGGAACCAGGTGGGATGGGAGGGAGTGGTGGGGCTGTGGGGGATGGTGGAGGAATGGGGATGAGTGAAGCGGATGCAGCAGGGGAGAGGAGTGTTGGCAAGCGAAAGTTTGGGCACGTGGGTACTGCTTTGGGAGAAGAGAACAGCTGCGTTTTGAAGAGGCTTCGGGATTCGCCTTCGGCAGGAGCATCTGGAGGAGATGGTGGGGATGGGATGGACGAGTTTGTGGATATCGAGTCGATTGATTGATCCGACTGCTTTTCCCGATGGTCGTAACTTCGATGCCGCTGCCAGGGACAACGAGAGGTGGGGTAACACACGACTAGCCTGAACCCAGGCCCTACTCGCAAGCCTGAGAGGGAGAAGGCGGAGCAAGAGAGGGAGGCTGCGAAGGGTGGTGGGGAGGGAGGGGGTGTGGGGGAGAGTGGGGAGTGTGGTGGAGAGGTGGGTGCAGTGATGGCAAGGGTGAGGGAGGTGGGTGGGGAAGAGGATGTGAGAAGGCGGTGTGGTGTGGAGGGTAGTGGGGTTAGCGGTAGTGGTGGTCCGTTGGAGGGTAGGGTTATGGTGTGGAGGGTGGGTGGCTATGGTTGCTGGATTCTGATGTTGCTTTTCGTTCTCCTGAATTGTCTCCTCAAGTACATTTTTCCTACTCCATGCCCTTTTCTTGTAAATATCCTTCTTGCTCAATCCCATGTTTTTTTTATTATTTCTTTCATGTACCCTACTGTAGTCTTGTTACCCTATCAGTGCATTGATGAGGAAGAACATGGTAGTTGATGTCGGAGCATACCTATGTATAATGCACGGAGCTCAAGGGACAATGGTATGTTATACCTCCCTTATAGCAAATAATGGAGTACCTCAGATAATATTGGTTGAATGTTGTAGAGAAGAATCAGCATTCAGTCCAACAGATGATATGTGCAATGATGAGCAATATTTTAACACATTCTTGTACGTTTTAGGATATGGCTCGTAGATAACCCTCATACGGTAATCCTTTAACAGAAACACTCATGCTAGTTGACGCTTGCGTGTATGAAATGAACTCTGCAACGAGAGTTCTTCAAAGCATTATAGAGAAACGTACCGTACTTAATACAGTTGCGTCTCACAGAACCAGGTTGGGGCAGTCATGCATTGGACGCCACGCCATGCCTTTGCCATGGTGATAGTGCTGGAGGGACCTGTAGTGAAGTCCTCGTGATGCCTCTCGTCTCGCGCGTTAGGAGCGTTCAACTTTCCATGGCGATCGGATCCAGATCCACGTGGCGAGATACGGTTGGGTTGAGGCCTCGAAGGTCACCTTGCTCCCTTGACGAGAGTGGAGCTCGCAGGGACAAGGTGGCAATCGAGCGGGCTAGCAGAGTGCAGAGTGTTCTCTCGATCGGATTCCATGCTCCATGTGTTCGTGGAAGCCGGAAGCTTCCTTGTATTCGTTTCATAGGTACGCTCGTCAATCCTTCCGACGCATTAGGTCAATCCTTTCCCTGCAGGTGCTGCCATCCATCCTCTCCGTCACTACCGTCACCGTCGTGTTAAGGGTGACTCGAGGCAGTCTTGACGCGATCCTTACCTTCGATCCAAACCCCTCGCTATTTCGTTTGTTCTCCTCGTTGCCGCTGTTCCAGCATTCAGAGAAGGTTGCCGCAATGGCGACTGAACGAATGTATCCCGAAGCGAGACGGAAAGGAACTCGTATGGGGGGCCCAGATAAAGCACGGAGGAAAAAACATACATCTCGGGTCTAGGAGTACTGCAGAGGAAACTGCCAGGCTCTTTGAAAGGTGAGAGACGGTTTTTATCTTGTTTGTTTGTTTGAGAAGCTTTACTGATTAGTTTTCCACAGCGTAAGCTGGTAGAGGCACTACTGTACTGGTTGGGCCGGAAGCCATACTAACGCCAGGTTCTTCTGTGGCGAATTCAGCAGCGTGGCTCCTGTTGGAAGTGCCCGTTCGCAGGTGGCTCGTGCCACGGGCAGCGGGAGGGCAGAGGCGCAGGGTGGCGGTGAGGGGGCGGGTGTGGAGAGGAAGACACGTGGCGGCCGGGGCGGATCAGCAAGGCGACGCAAAGCAGGTGGGGCTGGGGTACTGATATGCGGTGTGTGTTTGGGATTGGGTGTTTTTCAATGTTCTTAGGTACTTCACTTTTGCTCGTATTTGTTGTGGCAGTTTCTTTGCAATGGCGCACCCTATAGCAGCAGCAGTACGAGTAGCACTTGCCTTGTGAAAGCATCGGAGCTTTCATAGCCATGGGGGAAGTTTCATCATGTGTGGATCATGATAATCGTGCTTTGTGCTGTGTTGATGCCTTCCAGGTTCAAATGAGGAGACCACGTCTGAAGAATACCAACAGGAGGAAGAGGGAGTAGAGGAGGAGGATGTCGAAGGAGGGGCGGGAGGAGCAGAAGAAGCAGGATTGAAGCAGCCAAGGAAAGCGCGCACCAACAAGACAAAGGCAGGGAAATATAGCAGCAAGAAATCCCCGCCTTCCTCCTTCCCATCACCCTCTACTCGAACCATTGACGACCGGAGCTATCAGCAGCGGGCGGCAGCGCGAATGAAGGTGAGACAGGAAGCACGCAACCGACATATTCTGAGCATGGTTTCTTTCCGATCGGGGTGTTTCCTGCCGTGCTCCATCCGATTTTGTTGTCCATTATCTTCCCTTCTTTTGTAAGCTTCGTCACCATCACCGTTGTGTAAAGGCTGGAACGAGGCAGGTATCGTGGGTATCCGTATCTTCGACCCTTAACCATCGTGGGAACCTCACCACTCTTTCTGTCCCCCCTCCTTTCCATTGTTCCAGCCTTCACAGATTGCCGGATTGGCTACCAAGCCAAAGCTTGTCGGAGTGAGATTGATGAAATCCCATTGGAAGGTCGAGCTATGTCATGGAGGCGAAGTGCATCATATCGGGTGCAGGAGCACTGCGGAGGAGGGTGCTATGCTCTACGACAGGTGAGGGTTTCGTTTTCCTCTCTTTTTTTCCGCATCCAAGTTCACTAATCCGTTTCCCACCGAGTAAGCTGGCATGTAGATTATTGCTTCTGGTAGCTCTTATTGCACATGCATCAACCACACCCCAATGGGGTCACACCGACCAAGCCTAAAATCTGTTCAAATCCCTCTTCTCCTCGGTGCCTATCTTTCTTCTCCTTGCCTGCAGGGCGGCATACAAACTCAAGGGTCCCGAAGCTCAACTCAATCTTGGCCTCACAGATGAACAGAAGGCTGAGCTTGATGCCATGTCCGAGTTTCAGTTCAGGGCCTCCATTACCAAAGAAAACCTCCTGCTCAAGATAAGCCACGGGTCGTCGCGGTTCACAGGTGTGGGGTGGGAGAACAAAAGTAAAAAATGGGTAGCATACATTTGGCTTCAGAACAGAAAGAGGCGCATTGGCTATTTTCGCACGGAAGAAGAAGCAGCCCGTGCGTACGACGTGGCTGTGATGGAGAGAGATGGCTCGGATGCCATGACCAACGCTAGGATCTTCGGTGGCGACTTCAGCAGCGTGGCTCCTGTGGGGAGCGGGCGTCCGCAGGTGGCTCGTGCGCTGGGCAGCGGGAGGGCAGAGGCTCAGGGTGGCGGCGAGGGGGCGGATGTGGAGAGGAAGACACGTGGCAGCCGGGGCGGATCAGCAAAGCGACGCAAAGCAGGTGAGGCAGGGGTACTGATATGCTTTGTGTGTTGGGGATTGGGTGTTCTTCAATGTTCGTGGAGGGGAAGGCTCGTGGCGGCTGGGGCGGATCAGCAAGAAGGCGCAAAGCAGGTGAGGCAGGGGTACCGGTATGCTGTGGGTCGTGGGAACGGGGTGTTATTTGATGTTCTTAAGTTAACGTTTTCATAGCCTTGGGGCAAGGTTCTTGCTGTGCGTGCGTGTCATGCTGGTTGTGCGTGGATTCTGTTCATGTGTTCCAGATTCAGATGAGGACACCCCCGTTGAAGAATATGAAGAGGAGGGAGGGACAGAGGAGGAGACGGGTGAGGAAGGAGGGGTTCAGGAGGAGGAGAAGGAGGAGGAGAAGGAGGAGGAGAAGGAGGAGGAGAAGGAGGAGGAGGGGGAGGAGGAGGAGGAGGAGGAGGAGGAGGAGGAGGAGGAGGAGGAGGAGGAGGAGGAGGAGGAGGAGGAGGGGGAGGAGAAGGAGGAGGGGGAGGAGGAGGAGAAGGAGGAGGAGGAGGTGGAGGAAGGCGAGGTTCGGGAGGGGGATGAGGAAGGAGAGGAGGGAGCAGCAGAGGAAGGAGGAGCGAGTCAGCCAGAAAAGTCCCCGCTCTGCTCCTTCCCTTCGCCCTCCCCTCGCACCTGTGACGACCCGGGCTATCAGCAGCGGGCAGCAGCGCACAGGGGGAAGGCGAGGCAGGAAGTACTGGAGCGTCTGGCCCAGGTCGGCCTAATGGTGGTTCAACGGCGCGTGGATCCTCTCACCATGACCTCGGAACAGCTGCTGGCTACCGTGGGCTTGACCCAGGCAGACCTCGATGCCTGGGATGAGGAAAGGGGGCAGACGAGGAAGGACGGAGGGGGTGGGGGTGGCGAGGGGGGACAAGAAGAAATGGGGGTGGGAGGGAGTGGTGGGGCGATGTGGGCTGGTGGAGGAGGGCGGGGGGAAGAGGCGGATGCAGCAGGGGAGAGGAGTGTCGGCAAGCGGAAGGTTGGAGACGCAGGTATTGCAGCTGGAGAGGAAAACAGCTGCGTTTTGAAGAGGTTTCGGGATATGCCTTCGGCAGAAGCATTTGGAGGAGATGTTGGGGATGGGATGGACGAGATTGTGGATATCGAGTCGATTGATTGATGGTTGCTATGGTTATGGTTGCTGCTCAAGATCATGCTACCTATCCCATGCCTTCTCTTGTGAATATCCTTCTTGCTCTATTCCTTCCAATGCCTTATTGTTTCTTTCTCTACCCTACTGGTAATTGACTTAACTGGTCTTGTTCTTTACCCTGTCTCCTTGCATTATGTAGGGAGAATATGGGTACTGTAATACGGTTCATTGATATCAGAGCATACAACGCACAGAGCTCTAGGGAAGGGACACTGCATAAACTGTGGGTGGCACCATTACCGTACAAGCTACTAGCCTGAAGTGCAACACAGAATCCACAAACAACTTTGTTGGAGGCTGTGTGTGCCAGTAAGAAGATGAATCAGTATTGGGGCAGCTGTGAAGGAGCGGTGAGGGCCGGTGGCGTGGGGGCGGTCTCAAAACAGTTGATGGCCGGTGGGGGCTGCTTTTGAAGATTGTAGAAAACCATGTCATTTTGACGAGAAAGGCAAGCAGATGATGATGGTTGATGGGGGTGAGCTCCATTGGCAAGAGGACATGAGGGCATGTGAGGGGCGTGCAGGCTGAGAGAGTAGGCAGGATGACACAGGCAAGGAGAGAGTGAAAAGGGGATACCATCCCGTGTGAGCAATGGTGGGTGGTGGGTGGGAGGGAGGGGAGGAGGGGAGGAGGGGAGAGGTTGGGGGGACGAGGGGGAAGGGTGTATCCATTGAACCCATCCATTGTGCCCCTTGGCTTTCGTCTCTCTCTCTCTGCCTCCCTCTCCCCAACGTCTCTCCACCAGCCACCCATGTGTGTCACCTCTCACTCATCCTCCCCTCACTACCCACTCCCACCCGCCCGCCCATCCCCTGCCGTCGATTGCTTCCCTGAGCCACTTGCGCTGCTCGTCTGTCTAAAGCACAAACACCACACAGCAAAGAGTGCGTGACAGGAATTGTGTTGTGACGTTGTATTGCTCATAGCGTGACAGACAGACCAGGTTCGCTGAGCTGTGTGCCTGAAAAAAGGCATGTGGCTTAACGAACTTGGCATAGTCAATCAGAGGGACGGCCGGGAGGGAGCACCAACACTCTCCTCCGGTGATGCGTTGGTAGGAATCGGGGGAATGGCGGAGAGAGAGGGAGAACGAGAGGTATAAAGAGAGCGAGAGAATCCGTTTCGAGATAAAGATTGAGAAGAATAAAGAGTGGGCAGAGTGTACATAGCATTGCGTCAGATTTGCTTCAACTAAATAAAAAAGATGGGAAATGTACACGAAGTAATGTCATGCCTGAAAGGACCTTGCGGAACGCGGATACGCAGGCTCAAACGAGCGTTCCAACAACGGGATACTTCCTTGCAAATGTTTCCACCCAGTCATCAAGCGTCCTGAGCTGCTTCTCAGTCAACCCCTCCAGCGACCCGCCGACGTCATCCATGGTCATGGTCGCGAGCGACCGGCTCGCGTCCTTGCCTGCGAAGATCGAGTACGGCCCATCCGGACCGTAGAAGGAGCTCGCTGACGTGACGTCGTAGATGACGTGCTTCAGCGACACGAGGATGGGCTTGGAGGCGTCGGAGCCGTTGTACTCGGCTAGCTTGTCCGCGGTGATTTCGCCGAGCTGAAATGTCGACTGCGGCTTGGCGTCGGCCATTGCTCTTTCGGACCTACAATAGACGAGGCTGGTCGTTTCTGAAGATGGACAGAGAGCGATGTCGACGAGAAATAACGGTGTGACGTGGCGAGAAGTCACGAAAGGGAATAACTACAGGGAAAGCTGGATCTTGCCAGAACGGAAGTCGGGAAAGCCGATTTGGCATGGATTGTCTGTACGGGAAGCCGACTGCACTGGCGGGGTGATTCGTTTGTGGTTTGATTCTTGCTGGTTCGACGAGCATGTACGTATAACGAACGGAACCTTTAGTGAGTTATATCCATAACCCTTCCCAGCGATTACAAAAAAAAAACTAAAGAAACGGATCAATTTCAGTATGCATTCACAAGAGCGAGGTGAAGATAGCACCTCTTGGCGAAACGGAGAAAATTCGCCTGTTACAGGAATTGCAGAAGGCTGTGCGAGCCTAAGGGGCAACGCATAAGATGTGCCGATTTTTATCATTTGCGGTCCACTCTCACTTGCAAAATGAGATGAACGGGACCGCCTAGGATATTCTGAAGCTGATACCGTGCCTCCCTGCCTATGGAACTGCATCACCAGCACAACAGGAAAGCAGGAAGAGGTTGAAGGAATAAGAAAAGCGGCAGCTGAAAAGCACTCAGGATTGCAGCACTAGGCATGACAGAGCTCTAATGTCACGCGGTACATGCATGAATACCAGGCATGCTTTATAGACATACCAACAACAGCATGAATGAACACACCATATTATGACCACACAACAACACAGCGGGACTTACCGCACGACTGCCAACGAGCATGGCTCTCTGCATGAGCAGCTGCTGCTCTATGCGCAGCGACCCATCCCTGAGCACATGACCACACAATAACACAGCGTGACTCACCGCACGACCTGTCCGGCCTTGCCAACGAGCATGGCCCTCTGTGCATTGGAGTGCACGAGCAGCAGCTGCTCTATGCGCAGCGACCCATCCTTGAGCACAGAGCATGACAAGTGGCGGTGCTCTATGGCGTATGGCACCTCCTGTGGGGATGGGAGAGGGAGGGAGGGAGGGAGGAGGGAGAGAGAGAGAGGAGAGCAAGGAGAACACCCACCTGCTAGAACCAGGGCTTTTGAAATGCCCTCACATACACTCCACTGCCTGCAACGAGCGAGCAACCAAGCAAGCCACGCACAGCCCAGCCCACCTGGTGCATGCGGTGCAGCAGCAGCTCCCTCACGATCTGCATGGCCAGCTGCTCCGGGGACTGGTCCGTGCGCAGGCGAGGGTCCTCCTCCCACGCCGCCTGCACCGCCTGGTGTGTGTGTGGCAGGAGGACGGAGGACAGACGGAAAGGAGGGGATGAGGGGAACATGAGAGTCGACTCAGAAGAAGGACGGACGGTTGGGGGAAAGGACAGAAAACAGAGGACGGCCTGCCATGGCGCTTGTACGGTCCTCCTGCCATGGCGCTTGTACGGTCCTCCTGCCATGGCGCTTGTACGGTCCTCCTTCCATGGCGCTTGTACGGCCTGCCGTGAGTGTGGCAGGACAGAAGACAGAGGACAGCCAGAGAGGGAGGGGGGGCATAGGAGTGTGGAGGAATAATGCGGGATCACAGGGGATTGGTGGAGAAAATGAGTGAGACCAATGATAGGGGTCGGTTGAGGTGGGTGTTTGTGTGAGGGGCGGCAGCTAAGAACTACATTCTGTTGTTGCATTCACGGAGCAACGTGGCTAGTGCATGCATGAGGGGTTACTGGTAAAGAGCTCAGGTAGAATCTCAGGTGAAGAGAGAACAAACACTTGCTGACTAAACCATGGCAAGGAACTCATGGCAAAAGCCTCAACACATGGTATGGCATGACCCCCATGGTATGGCATGACCCCCATGGTATGGCATGACCCCCATGGTATGGCATGACCCCGAGACATAGAATATCACCCCCATGCGTGAGAGGTGGGAGCAGGGCGGGGCAGGGCAGGGCGAAGCACGGACATGGTCGAAGAGATATTCCTCCAGTAGGTTGACGCCCTGTCCTGCAATGCGGATACCATGAACACCCTGCCAGGAGGGGAGGGGTGTGTTGAAGATGGGTGATGTTGGCGAAGGTATGACCAGAATCGAATGAAGGGTGGACATGACTGTGTTGTGACATGACAGGTTTGAGGCACGGTGTATAGAGTTGGGCGGTGTTGTGAAACAAGGATCTATGTCACTGCCGCACTATATGTCATCCATCCGTACATGCACTACCGCATCATATCCCACTCACTCCCCACATGCCTCCACCCCCCCCCCCCTGCACCCACTGCTCTCACTTCCCCCAATCCCTCCCACTCTCCCCCCCACTCCCCCCACCTTTCAATGGAGTGGAAAGCGCTGAGCTCCTGTGCGAGAGGCAGCAGCAGGCGCTTGTCCTTCACCAGATCAACCTTGTTCAGCACCGCTACGCGCTGCTGCCCCTCCCTCCGCTCCGCCCCCACCACCCCCACCATCCGCCGCACCCGCGGGTCCTGCCTGCAGGTGTGGAGTGCGGTGGGAAGGGATGGGTTGGTATAAGATGAGTTTGTGGGATGGGGTGGATTGGGATGGGATGAAACAAGATGGAGAGAGAGGGGGACATTCGAGAGGGGCATTCTGGACAAGAGAGAAGGACTGTGAGTGGGGAAGTAGGGGAGAACCAGGGCAAGGCAATGTAGAAAGAGACACAGTATAACCCCACCACTTTGTGAAACCCCTTCGCCCATTCACCCCAACGGCCAACCTTCAATTGCCCACTCTCCTCCACCACCGCCCAAACCCTTCCCTGTCACCCACACTCCCCTTCCACTCCCTTCACCCTTGTCCCACCCACCATCCTTTTCCTTCTCCTCACTCACTCACCTCCTGGTCTGCCAGTCAGCATCAATCAAGATAACCACCACGTGACACCACTTCCCTACTCCCCTCAACCTCTGCGCTCTGCCCCCTGTCCCATGCCCCCACCCACACCCCCCTCTGCTCCCTTCCCCTCCCCCTAACCTCAACCACCCTCGCACCTCCTGATCTGGCGGTCGGCATCAATAACGAGCGCCACCACATGGCAGTGCAGGGCAGCGGAGGATGCGAGCAGCGACCCCTCCTCCTTGCACCCACTCCCCAACCACCCTCCTCCTTGCACCCACTCCCCAACCACCCTCCTCCTTGCACCCACTCCCCAACCACCCTCCTCCTTGCACCCATCCCCAACCACCCTCCTCCTTGCACCCACTCCCCAACCACCCTCCTCCTTGCACCCACTCCCCAACCACCCTCCTCCTTGCACCCACTCCCCAACCACCCTCCTCCTTGCACCCACTCCCCAACCACCCTCCTCCTTGCACCCCCTCCCCAACCACCCTCCTCCTTGCACCCACTCCCCAACCACCCTCCTCCTTGCACCCACTCCCCAACCACCCTCCTCCTTGCACCCACTCCCCAACCACCCTCCTCCTTGCACCCACTCCCCAACCACCCTCCTCCTTGCACCCACTCCCCAACCACCCTCCTCCTTGCACCCACTCCCCAACCACCCTCCTCCTTGCACCCACTCCCCAACCACCCTCCTCCTTGCACCCACTCCCCAACCACCCTCCTCCTTGCACCCACTCCCCAACCACCCTCCTCCTTGCACCCACTCCCCAACCACCCTCCTCCTTGCACCCCCTCCCCAACCACCCTCCTCCTTGCACCCACTCCCCAACCACCCTCCTCCTTGCACCCACTCCCCAACCACCCTCCTCCTTGCACCCACTCCCCAACCACCCTCCTCCTTGCACCCACTCCCCAACCACCCTCCTCCTTGCACCCACTCCCCAACCACCCTCCTCCTTGCACCCACTCCCCAGCCACCCTCCTCCTTGCACCCACTCCCCAACCACCCTCCTCCTTGCACCCCCTCCCCAACCACCCTCCTCCTTGCACCCACTCCCCAACCACCCTCCTCCTTGCACCCACTCCCCAACCACCCTCCTCCTTGCACCCACTCCCCAACCACCCTCCTCCTTGCACCCACTCCCCAACCACCCTCCTCCTTGCACCCCCTCCCCAACCACCCTCCTCCTTGCACCCACTCCCCAACCACCCTCCTCCTTGCACCCACTCCCCAACCACCCTCCTCCTTGCACCCACTCCCCAACCACCCTCCTCCTTGCACCCCCTCCCCAACCACCCTCCTCCTTGCACCCACTCCCCAACCACCCTCCTCCTTGCACCCACTCCCCAACCACCCTCCTCCTTGCACCCACTCCCCAACCACCCTCCTCCTTGCACCCACTCCTCACTCACGCACCTCCTGATCTGGCGGTCGGCGTCAATCACGAGCGCCACCACATGGCCGTGCAGAGCAGCAGAGGACGCGAGCAGCGACCCCTGGCGTTGCGACGCTGACAGCGGCTGCGATGGCATTGCCACTGTCAGCCCTGGCGTGTCGTGAAACACCTGGGGGGGGGGGGGCACGGGGACGGGGAAAGGCGGGGGGACGGGGTGAAGCAGGAATAGGGAGGGGGAAAGGAGGGGAAGAGGGAGGAAGCGCAGAGGAGAGAACGGAGGGAGGAGGGGAGGGAGGAGTGGAGGGAGGTGGGGAGGGAGGAGGAGGGGGCGGGGGGTGACGAGTGAGGTGGGGTGACAGAGAGAGGCAAGAGGAAGAGCGAAGCTCACCAGCTGCGTGGGGCCGGTGGTGCGGATGCCCACCACCTCCCTCTGCGTCGTGTTGGTCTTGCGCGATACTGCTGATATCTTCACCCCCACCTGCACGCACGGAAACGGGGGAAGGAGAAGCCAGGGCGAGGAGGGGGGGGGGGGGGGTGTGTGAGGGGTAGAGGGTCCGGGGAGGGGAATGACAAGGAGGTCGGTGAAAGGCGGGGAAAGCGAGAGGAGGGGGGCCGGTGCGGCAGAAGTAGGAGAGAGTGGGGCGCGGGGGGCGGGTGGATGAGAGCGAGATGGCAAAGGTGAAGGAAGGAAGTGGTGAGGTGTTGAGACAGAAAAGAAAGAGCACTAGCGCGCCATCGTTCCTTGTCCCTTACCCAAACTGCTTGTTCCAACCTTAATATCAATGGTCCCCTTTCCCCCCACCCGTCCCCCTCTTTCCCACACTCACTCACCCTCCCCTTCTGCTAACTTTCCCTCCTCACCCCTTCCCTCCCGCTCTAGCCCCCCTCCCTCTTATCTCCCCCCCCCAGGCGGTTCATCAGGGCGGACTTCCCCGCGTTGGGCGCGCCCACCAGCGCCACGCGCGCAAACCGCTGCTTCTCCACCGCCACCTGCCCCTCCGCCTCCGCCTGCGCCCCGCCCGCCTCCCCCAACCAGTCCCCCAAACCCCTGAATCCCGGCCGCCATCCCCTCTCGCGAAAACTCCTCCGCCATTCCTCCTCTTCCTCCTCGTCGTCTCCCCCCACCTCCCCGCGCCCCTCCTCTCCGTCATTCCTTCCGTCCCCCCACGCGTTCTCCCACTTCCCCATCCTCTCCGCCACTCTCCCCCGCGTCGTCCCCCGCCCAGTGCCGTTTCCCGCGGCTCATCCCCGCGAAGAACCGCCCGCTGAGAATCGCGTCCGCGATCTGCTTCGCCTTGCGCAGATCCTCCGCCGACGCCACTCCGTACCCGCTCATATCTTCATCGCCGTCCGCTAAAGCCACCCCGCCCCGCGCCTCAGCTTTCCGATCCACTTCCCGAACCTCATCCCAAACCCTTCCCCGCCCCTCCTCCCTTCCGTCTTCGAGATTTCTTCTTCTTTCCGCCGCCTCCCCCTCTGCTTCCGCAGTCGCGCCATAGCTCACACGCACATCCCCCACACACTCCTCCCTGCCAGCCGCTCTCTCGCCCGACGGTCCAGATCTCTTCCCGGCAACCGGCGGCTCCGATCCAACGGCCGCGACGGCTCGAGAAGAGTGAAGAAGCCGCAAAATCAGAGCGGACGAAGCGGAGAGCCCGGATCCATGAACAGGCGGCGTGCGGCTGCTGTGGTAATGATGTCGACAGATGTTAGGAGACGCAGGCTGCGGTGACGGGCGAGTGGCGACTAATCGGTTCAGCGCGGGGTTACGGTGACTACCTGAATCGCAGAGTTGGTTACGGTGAGACGCGCTGAGGAACGATGAAGGTGGGGGAGGATGGGACGCGCGGGAATGGCGGCGCGAAGGCGTATCTGAGCAAATGTTAGCGCGCGACGGATCGGTGGCGTGCGACGATGCGAGAGGTGCAGCTGGCGAAGGTGAGAGGTGTTCGCGAAGAGATGCGAGGCGGAGTCTTCCGCTGCGAGCGACGGCTATTACGCGACGACGGACGGAAGGCGATCGGAAGGCATGGCTCGCCATCTATACGACGACGAGGCAGGTCGTCAGTCGTATCATCGCCTGCCGCCGTGACGCCACGCCGACGTGCTGATGACAGTCCAACTGATCGATTCTGATAACTTCTGAGCAGAGAACATGCACCTTGCGTGGGGCTGCCTTTCTCCTTTGAGAGTGTCTGGGATCAGGGATTTTCTTCCCAGCCTTACGAACTAATATCGAGGACGCTGCGGTGTTCTTTCCGCCAGCCAAACCCGAAGGACAATTCGCGCCGTGGTGCCTCCTTGTGGGCGCTGCTGCCGTCACGGTGTGGAGGGATCGCTGTGCCTTTCGCAATGAACAAGTCGAATACTCACGTGCTGCTACTCTCCACCGCGTTTTGGCGCTGTGTTTGGGATGGGGGATCTTCTTCCCAGCCTTACGAATTGCCTGCAACGCATGCATGGTGTAACATTTCGAGCCTGTATCAGGTTGAAACTCAAAAGGAGTTTCTCTATACGTAATAGGATTGTGCAGTGCATATAGGGTGGACATTTGACGGTCCTGCTGGCTTCGAGTTTCTGTGATTCCGAACCAGAGGGACCCAGAATTCGCTGGTTCCGAACCAGATGCTCGTTTGGTTCGGGTTTGGTCCGAGACACATCTGGTGTGACACACATCGAGGATTACGCGAGTCAGAAATTGTTCCTGCTTCAAGTGCTCGTATTTCAAACCAATCCACCCACGCTTGGTTCAGTCAAGCACAAAAGAACTTTCTGAGTTACGCCAGCAACGGACCATACTATTTAGCACAATGGAGGCACATTCAGAGCTGCCTGGAGGAAGTACAGACGTTGAAGTTGCAGACGTTGTTAAGGTTATCTCTTTGAATCAGCTGCAGGGGGGTTCTAATCGAATGTCGATTGAGTTTGCCAAGGACACCGTAATCCTGAAGTTTCCTGACACGAAGCCTGTATCATTCTTTGGTTACAGGTAAAAGAGTCGATTTGGGAGTCATCTGTTAGCTTATCTAGACTAATCGTACCTTGCTGCAGGCCCGAAAAACGCTGCAAGCTTTATTTTCTCTACAATCAAACCGACAACAGTGAAGCCGTTTTCAATAAGGAGATCGAAGGACTTCTTACATCCCTCAGTGAGGGTCGCAGCGTCAATGTTATCGTCTACGGTGCGTCAGGCAGTGGCAAGTCGCACCTCCTGCAGGTACACATGATCTCATATTTTCTGTGCATGACTACATGAATGTTTGAAACTCATGCTTGTCTCTGCTGGAGCAGGGTGATGGCAAGGACGACCGAGGAATTATATATTTGTGCGCAAAATGGATTGCTGAAAATATCATTGAGCACGAAGGGTTCATTGGGTCGTTCTCGTATTATGATCTGCAGGGGAGCAAGGTGTTCGACCTGCTCCAGCGCCAACAGGCTGACATCTCTGGCCTGCATGAGGTAATAAATTTTTTTATTTTTGTCGTGGAAGTTGAAAGTTTGGAGCAACTGTACTTCCGGTTCTCACTCTTCTTTTTCTTGTTGACAAATTTACAGGGAAGTTTCCGCTCAATGGAAACGTTCATCAAGGCCCTGTCAGAGGCCAAGAGAAGGCATCACCCTGCGGTGCACTCTGTTTTACAGTTCAACGTTTGGCGCGACAACAACCCGCACTTTATTGGCCGTCTCAAACTCCTGGATTTCGTCACAAAGAATGAGGAAGGCCTCGAGGGTCCGTAGTCCATCCATGCCAGGGTGTCCAACCACCACCTTGTAGTCTAACTTGTGCTTTACCATACCTCACCACCACCTTTACATCACACATTCTAACCTTTTTCATGCAGTGGGTGGATATCATGTACTGGTAGCTACGCATGTCTCATTACTACAGGTACTGCTGAAACTACTGTTGCCAAGGATACCCCGCCCTTCCTCTCTTCTCCCAACCCTCGCACTGTGTTGCTTTGCTTGTCATGCTTGCACCATGCATTTCACTCCCTTTTTCACTGCTCTTTGTCACACCCATTAGACCTCCCTCCCCCAAGGTAGTAGGTAATGTTTTCTTGGTAAGCCTCAGGTTTTTGTTTTCGTTTGGTTCAGCTGGTACGAGGTCTCTTGGGTGTGCCACTGCAGCAGTCCATTCATGCACGCATCATGCTTGCGCTTGCTGCACTCTTCACTTTCACTTGTCTTGGCTTCTTTCCTCACTGCTCTCCCCACTCCTCTGCCCCCCCTTCACTTCCCCGTTTTCTTTCCCCTCCTCTCTCTGTCCCAACCCGCCCCCTCCCTTTCCAGCAGGTCGCTCACACGGGAGTGGCAGTGGTGGGAGGGGAGGGGGGCAGCACTCCACTCGGCTGGGATGGGATGGGAGAGTATCGGGATGGGGTCGTCTGGAACAAGGTGAGCCTCTATTCCCTCGTGCACTCATGCTGCTGCTTGGTCTTCTCCCCATGCGGACTTCCCGTTTCTGCTCCCTTGGTTCCTTGTAGCTTGTGCCTACTCTTCTCCCCATTCTCACTGCTGTCCCTTGATCCCCTGCCTACCCCTGCCTTGCTCCCTCCCTCCCAGTACATTGAAGGCTGTAGCAGGGCAGCACGGGGGCAGCAGCAGGGCAGCAGCGGAGGGGAGGGGAGGGGCAGCGGCAGCAGCAGGGGAAGCAGAGTAGCAGACCGGGAGTGGCAGTGGCGGCTGACATGGAGTGCACAGGCAGCAGCTGCTCTCCACCCAACCCACCTACAGCTAAGTACCCCGCCCTTCCTCTCTTCTCCCAACCCTCGCACTGTGTTGCTTTGCTTGTTATGCTTGCACCATGCATTACACTCCCTTTTTCACTGCTCTTTGTCACACTCATTAGACCTCCCTCCCCCAAGGTAGTAGGTAATTGTTTCTTGGTAAGCCTCAGGTATTTGTTTTAGTTTGGTTCAGCTGGTACGAGGTCTCTTGGGTGTGCCACTGCAGCAGTCCATTCATGCACGCATCATGCTCGCGCTTGCTGCACTCTTCACTTTCACTTGTCTTGGCTTCTTTCCTCACTGCTCTCCCCACTCCTCTGCCCCCCCTTCACTTCCCCGTTTTCTTTCCCCTCCTCTCTCTGTCCCAACCCGCCCCCTCCCTTCCCAGCAGGTCGCTCACACGGGAGTGGCAGTGGTGGGAGGGGAGGGGGGCAGCACTCCACTCGGCTGGGATGGGATGGGAGAGTATCGGGATGGGGTCGTCTGGAACAAGGTGAGCCTCTTTTCCCTCGTGCACTCATGCTGCTGCTTGGTCTTCTCCCCATGCTCACTTCCCGTTTCTGCTCCCTTGGTTCCTTGTAGCTTCTGCCTACTCTTCTCGCCATTCTCACTGCTGTCCCTTGATCCCCTGCCTACCCCTGCCTTGCTCCCTCCCTCCCAGTACATTGAATGCTGTAGCAGGGCAGCACGGGGGCAGCAGCAGGGCAGCACGGGGGCAGCAGCGGAGGGGAGGGGAGGGGCAGCGGCAGCAGCAGGGGAAGCAGAGTAGCAGACCGGGAGTGGCAGTGGCGGCTGACATGGAGTGCACAGGCAGCAGCTGCTCTCCACCCGACCCACCTACAGCTAAGTACCCTGCCCTTCCTCTCTTCTCCCAACCCTCGCACTCTGTTGCTTTGCTTGTCATGCTTGCACCATGCATTGTGCCCCCTTTTTCACTGCTCTTTGTCACACCCATTAGACCTCCCTCCCCCAAGGTAGTAGGTAATTGTTTCTTGGTACAGCCTCAGGTATTTGTTTTAGTTTGGTTCAGCTGGTACGAGGTCTCTTGGGTGTGCCACTGCAGCAGTCCATTCATGCACGCATCATGCTTGCGCTTGCTGCACTTTTCACTTTCACTTCTCTTGGCTTCTTTCCTCACTGCTTTCCCCCTCCTCCCTTCCTCTCTCTGTCCCAACCCGCCCCCTTCCGTCCCAGCAGGTCGCTCACACGGGAGTGGCAGTGGTGGGAGGGGAGGGGGGCAGCACTCCACTCGGCTGGGATGGGATGGGAGAGTATCGGGATGGAGTCGTTTGGAACAAGGTGAGCCTCTTTTCCCTCGTGCACTCATGCTGCTGCTTGGTCTTCTCCCCATGCTGACTTCCCGTTTTTGCTCCCTCCCTTCCTTGTAGCTTCTGCCTACTCTTCTCCCCATTCTCACTGCTGTCCCTTGATCCCCTGCCTACCCCTGCCTTGCTCCCTCCCTCCCAGTACATTGAAGGCTGTAGCAGGGCAGCACGGCGGCAGCAGCAGGGCAGCAGCGGAGGGGAGGGGAGGGGCAGCGGCAGCAACAGGGGAAGCAGAGTAGCAGACCGGGAGTGGCAGTGGCGGCTGACATGGAGTGCACAGGCAGCAGCTGCTCTCCACCCAACCCACCTACAGCTAAGTACCCCGCCCTTCCTCTCTTCTCCCAACCCTCGCACTGTGTTGCTTTGCTTGTCATGCTTGCACCATGCATTACACTCCCTTTTTCACTGCTCTTTGTCACACCCATTAGACCTCCCTCCCCCAAGGTAGTAGGTAATGCTTTCTTGGTACAGCCTCAGGTATTTGTTTTAGTTTGGTTCAGCTGGTACGAGGTCACTTGGGTGTGCCACTGCAGCAGTCCATTCATGCACGCATCATGCGTGCGCTTGCTGCACTCTTCACTTTCACTTGTCTTGGATTCTTTCCTCACTGCTCTCCCCACTCCTCTGCCCCCCTCTTCACTTCCCCGTTTTCCTCCCCCCCTCCTCCCTTTCTCTCTTGATCTGCCCTCTTCTGGTCCCAGCAGGTCGCTCACACGGGAGTGGCAGTGGCGGCATCGAGTGCACAGGCAGCACCTGCGCTCCACCCAACCAACCCACGCTCCTCCCAACCAGCTAAGTACCCCGCGCTTCCTCTATTCTCCCAACCCACGCTCGCACTGTTGCATTTTATGTGCTGCCCTCTATCACACACAAGAGACCTGGGCCTCCCTCTAAACCTGAGCCTCTGGTCGTGCCTCATTTTCAAGCCACAGACCCCTTTTCTTTGGTAAACCACCCCAGGTACAGAAGGTATTCTCTCAGGTTAAGCCTCCCTTGGTATATAGCCCCTTTGGGTCTGTGGATTCTAGCTGAGGCTGCTCCAGTGGCTCCCTTTCCTGCTGGCACCTGCCACCCCACCCCTCCCATGCACACCCTTCACATCGTTACCCCTAGCCGCTTACTCACTTGACTTCAGTTCTCTCCTTGCAGTTGGAGGGGAGGGGCGTAGGGGTCAACACCACCACTCCCCCGCACCCCTCCCCTTGTGGCCGTGCAGGTGGCAGTGGTGGGAGGAGGGGAGGGGGGCAGCACTCCACTCGGCTGGTTGGGATTGGGATGGGGTCGTCTGGAACAAGGTGAGCCTCTTTTCCCTTATGCACTCATGCTGCTGCTTGCTCACTTCTCGTTTTTCTCCCTCCCTGCCTCATGCTTGCTGTTTTCCCCATTCTCACTGCTGTCCCTTGCTCCCTGTTTCCTTCCCTCTCCCTCCCTCCCAGTACATTGAAGGCTGTAGCAGGGCAGCAGGGGGCAGCAGCAGGGCAGCAGCAGGGCAGCAGCAGGGTAGTAGGGGACAGCAGGAGGGCAGCAGATTTGGGGAGGAGAGGGGCAGCAGCAGATGAAGGGGAAGCAGTGTAGCAGACCGGCAGCAGCAGTAGCAGCAGTAGCAGCAGAAGAAGTGTCAACAGCAGCAGTGGGGTCTGGGGGGCTAAAGGGCAGATTAGGTGTGGTATGGTGCAGGTGTGGTATGGTACAGGTGTGGTATGGTGCAGGTGTGGTATGGTAAGCTGATCCCCTCCTTTCTCTCTTCCCACTTCTCCCTGCAGGCTGAAGGTGGAAGCACTGGAGCACTGGAGTGGAGTCCACCCCCTCACTCACCTCCTCCTCTCTCCCTTCTCCCTTCCCTCCCAGCAGCACCATGCGGACCACAGGGGAGTCTCTCCCTCCCCTAATCCCCCCTTCTCTCTCCACTTCCCAGCAGCCTCAGCATCATGGCGCTCTGCACAGCTGTGGTAGGTACAGGTGAGCAGGCATGGGGGTGAAGTGTGGGGTGGGTGGGTGGGTGGGGAGCATGGGAGCAAGCGGGGAGTTCAATGCCTTAGGGGCAGCATCACCTGGGGTTGTGCCTTGTGGGTCGGGGTGTGGTGGGTGGAATCTGTGCGGCACGGCACTCGGTGCTCAAGTAACTGATCTGACGTTAAGGCCTAATGGACACCGTCAGAGCCGACCGGCCGGCGGCTCTGGTTCGCGTCAGCTCTGGCTACGTCAGGGGTGAGATTTGAGTCTTGGGCTGGAAGCAATTTTCCACTACCACACCTCGCCCCACAAGGCACCGCCTTTGGGGGTGCTGTTTCCTAAGAAAGTGGGCTTTGTGCTGCTCCTACTGCTGGCAGGTGAAGGTGAGATGGGCTGGGTGGGTGAGTGAGAGAGAAGGGGGCCTGAAACCCCTTGGGTGGGTGAGAGGGAAGGGGACTGAATCCCCTTGGGTTGGTTGGGTGAGTGAGAGGGTGCTGAGTGGGGCCTGAATCCCCTTGGGTGGTGAGTGGGGCCTGAAACCCCTTGGGCCTGAGTGGGGCTTTCTGCTGCTCCTACTGCTGGCAGGTGAAGGTGGGGATGGGCTGGGTGGGTGGGTGAGAGGGAAGGGGCCTGAAACTGCTTGGGTTGGGTGGGTGAAAGGGAAGGGGACTGAATCTTCTTGGGTTTGGTGGGTGAGAGGGAATGAGGGTTGGGTGGGTGAGAGGGAAGGGGTGAATCCCCTTGGGTGGGATGGGTGAGAAGGAAGGGGTGAATCCCCTTGGGTGGGATAGTGAGAAGGAAGGGGTGTGAATCCCTTGTGTTGAGTGGCCATGATGGGGGTAATGTGGCATGGGGGCAATGGCCGACCTGGCATGGCAGGCAATTCATGAGAGGCCATGAGGGGAGGGCATGTGGCTTGGTGAGCAGATAGCAGGTGGAGGGCGAGCAGGATGGTGAGTGGCTGGAGGGGGAGGAGTGTGGTGGGAGTGGTGAGATTGGTGGTTCTGGGTCTGGTGAGCGCTTTCACACCCTATCATCACGTAGGATGATACAATAATGCGTGGCATGGTACATTGTTGTATGATACACTGTGCTATGATGCAGTGTGCTAAGATTCAGTGTGATGATGTTCAGTGTGCTAAGATTTAGTGTGATAATGTTCAGTGTGTGTATGACTGTCCCTCCTCTGTGTCACCGTCCCGCCTCTGTGTCACCGTCCCGCCTCTGTGTCACCGTCTCCTCTTTGTGTCCCATCCCCAGATAAAACCTGTTCCCATCTGCAGGCGATCCTTCCCGTTGCCATGCAGGGGCATGAGCAACACCTCTGCCTCCACCGAGGCACAGGTGGTGGTGGCGCACATTCTTGGACTCTCCTCGTGGCGCCTCTCGCCCGCCTGAATCGCTTCGCCGTCACTGCTGTCACGCTGCGCTGCAGGCTGGATTTTGAATGAGCCTAGGGCTAGAACCATTGGCAAAAGTTTTATCCATCTTGTTGCATACAGAACACTGTGAGCTAACATGCAAGTAGGAGGAGATTGATTGCTGCATGAAGGCTTGTATTATGGAGCACGTGCTGTCTAGACTTGAGAAACATGAATGTACGGAGCTTACAGCAAACCTCTCATGCGAGGAGACATACAGAAAAGCTATCAATGCTATCCATGTTGCATAACTCTTGGCGCTTGTGAGATGTCTCAAAAACGAGCATGCAGTCTGTTAGTGGCAAGCACTCCTACAAAAAAAATGGGGCCAGCAAAGGAAGGGCCAGCACACACTGCTCCTACAAGCCCCCCTGTCATGCCCCCTGCCACCCCCCCTGCAGCCTTGCCATGCCATGCCCATCTCAAAACGCACCAGCATGGCAGCAGCCTTGTGGCATGGACAGCGCCGTGGTGGTGTGCGTTGCAGGGGTTGCAGTGGTGCTGCCGGTGGGCGGCCAGACAGCTGTGGGCAGTGACAGACACTCAGCAGCTGGAGCATGCTCATTTGGAGCATACAAGTGGCACTAGCATTAGCAGAGCTAGTACGGTACGGTATATGCTCAGCCCAGAGACTATTGCTGGTGCTGGGAAAATTGTTGCCGCTGATGCACTAGCTGAACAAATAGCGTTCGAAAGTGAAGCACTCAAATCTTCCTTTCTTTTACTACAGAAAGTTTCACATAGAGAATCCGTGCAAAAACACAACATAAATTCCTGCATATGCATTTCAATCCCAATCCTAAACATCTTCCTATCCCTCTTCACTCCATCCTGAGCTCATACTTCCCACTCCTCTTCACTTCTCGCCTTTCCCATAGTGGTATCTCCATCTCCACTCACCCACACCCACTTTATCTTTCTGACCCTCATGATTCAATCCGCGCCATACCCCTTCCCAAAAGTAGTAAACGTCCCCGTCCTACCTTGGTTTGAGAGCAGAGGACAATTGATAACACTACACTCCTGCAGCATCGGCATATCACGGATGAAGGGTGGCAGCTGAGCCAGGTGCTGACAATCCTCCAAGTGCAGCCACCTTAGACGAGCCAGCTCCTGTAACGAATCGGGGAGGCTGGGAAGTCTCAGCAGATAAGATAATTCAAGACTCTGAAGGGAAGAGAGTTTCCCAAAATTACGCGGAAGGGAAGATACATGTATGCAGTTGTGGAACACAAACTTTCGTAGCCGGGGCAGTTCACACACTGCTTCCGGCAGCGCTTCGAGCGAAGTGGCATCACTGATCGACAAATCTCTCAAGTTTGACAACTGAGAGATGGAGGCAGGAAGTGTACGCAGTGCTCGCATACTCTCCAGCTGCAGCGTTTCCAACGAAGAGATGCACGTCAGGGCTGGATCAAGCACTTCAGAAGCAACAGCCTTAATCCTCAAGATCTGCAGCGATGGAAGCACTTCCGCTTCAACACTCTCCACATTGCTGCTGCTGCTGCTGCTGCTGATACTGCTGCAGTTGCTTCTCCCCCCAACCAAGGTGTCCACAGCGCTCCTTCTGCCCAAGGACTGGCAGGAGCTTACTTCCAGCTCCCGCAGTCGAGGCAGCTTCAACAGCGACCGAGGGATTGACTTTAAACTGCCTAAACTTGAAAGCTCGAGCTTCTCCAGCATTTCCAGCTGCCCAATCTCCTCTGGCAACGACTTCAGCTCCCTGCAGCCGTCCAACGTCAGGCTGGTGAGCGAGAGAGCTAATCGAGAGAGTGAGGCAGGGAGGGAAGTCAGATATGGGTTGAGGCTTAAAGAGAGGGTCCTAAGGTGTGAAAAGCTGCCAAAGTTCTCCGGAAGGCAGCCTCTCAAGCACCGGAGACCAATCAAGTCTACTGCTTCGAGCGATGAGAGACGGAAGAAGGATGCAGGAAGGGGGGTGATCGCTCTGCAAAACAAAGTCAGCTGCCGAAGGTGGGGTAGGGCATCTCCCAGCCCCTCTGGTAGCGCAGTTAAGCTTGCGCAGTTGTCGATTTTCAATGTCTGAAGGGAAGACAGCAGGGTAAAGGACTCAGGCAGGTGGCTAAGATAGCATAGGCTGTCCAAAACCAGACTCTCCAAAGCACTCAGCTGCCCAAATTCCTCGGGCAGGGACGAGATGCCTTGACGACTTAGTATATTGAGGCTTGCTAGCGTGATGCTCTTAAGGTTTGACAACCGAGTGATGTCGCCTGGCAAATCTAAAAAACTTTCCTGCCCCAAGTCGAGTCTCGTGAGGGTCTCGTGAGAGATGAGTCGTATAATTTCTGGAAACACCGTATTCGCCTTATTCGCCCTGACGACTAGGCACTCCAACGCCGGCAGACTCCCGAAATCCTCCGGCAGTGGCAGGAGCTCTTCGAGATACTGAAGCTGAAGTTCTTTAAGTTGCAGAAGCTTGGAAATACCACCTGGTAACTGAAATGTCGTGCAGTTGCTGATAGAAAGCTGCTGTAGATTGGCAAGCTCCGGAACGGATGTTGGTAGAGAGCGGAGAGAGCGCACGCCAAGCCTCAATGTCTTGAGCGAGACGAGGTTGCCAAAATCTTGTGGCAATTCTTGTAGGTCTTGGGCAGCGAGCTCAAAGTCCTCGAGAAACCGCAACGAGGTAATGGCGTCGGGAAGATGCTGAATCTTATCGGCTGTGAGAAAGAGGCTCCTGAGTCGAGCTAGGTTGCTGATAGAAGGCGGAATGCTGAGACACGACGGGTATTTGAGGCACAGATTCTCTAGGTTCGTACAACCCTCAAATAAGTCCGCGAGTCCTTTGCAGTGAAACATTTGCTGCTGCGGCGTACGATCGGGTTCGCATTTGCAATGTCAATGCGAAGCTCAACCAGCCCGGCATGCGCGCGGGCCAGCCCAGCGAGGAACTCGTCCGGCACGATGCTCAAAGAATCGTCGGTAAGGAGCAGTTTCTTCAGCCTAGGGAATGCCGCGAGCTGGTCAAGCAGCTGGCGATGACTCATGCGAGGGCGATCGGACAGGTGAATGACGTCCTGCACGCTACAGGCTATGTCACGCCATTTCGTGCACACCAGTGCTTGCACAAACTGGTTGGGCTGAGCAGCGTAATGCAGGATCTTGGCGAGCAAATCGTCATTGCGGAGGACCAGCGGTGCGGACTCGTCTGACAATGCGACGGATCTAGGCCGATTGGCACGCACGGTTGACGACTCCATGAGCTTATTGTGAAGACTATATAAGACCGACGGGAACTACAAGCTTTTCTGCGGAGCGATCTGTCCTAGCCGACTAAACAGTAGGAAAGGAAGTACTAACCGAAGAGGCTGGCGGATTAGCAGAACGGAAGAGATCCACAGGCTAGCGTCACGGAGGCTTGGCGTGGGTGAGTGGTGTGTGCCTGAAGAAATGACAGGGAGGGAAGGAGGATGGGGAAGCGCGAGCAGAGAAGAGTGGCCCTTGAGAACCCAGTAAGGAAAAATCGAAGGGAGCTCTTTGGATGATGGAAGGGAGCTTTTTTTGCATGATGGAGATTGCTGGTACTCGTCGTGATTCGAAGATATGGGAGATGGTGGGAGGAAGCTCCTGGATGATGGAAGGGATGTGGAATTCTCATCTCACATGGATGTTCGGATCTGAAATGGGAGGAAGAAAGCCCTGGCCCTGTGTGAAATGGGATGGGATGGGAACCTGCACCTGGCTGGGCCTCTGTTCAAGTTGAATGTGCACTCTGGTTTATCGGTGTCCATCGTTGACGCATAGTCGATCGAGTGGCGAAGGGGGACCACAGCTGCTACGCAAATAATCGCTCAGATGCTCGTCCCGCAGCTCGCAGGCCGTGAACCATGATGGCCGAGTGTTGGCGAATGCCAATCTACTGTGGCGAAATATATCACACTACACACTCAAAAGATCGGCTCTGCGAATGAGAAGAGGAACAATCGGGGGTCAGCTCTGGGCAGCGAAGACTCCAGCAGCGATGTGGGTCGAACCAAATCTGACCGAGGTTCTGCTCGCTATGGTTCCGAACCTCAGAAACAGCTTGGGCGAATGCTGGCCGTCAGATCGAGTTGGTCTGGAATGCATGGCGGTGGACTTTGGTTCGACCATCCAAAACGAGAATAGTGGCATATTGTCCATCCACTGTAATCAGGGCGGGCATAAGCTGAATGTTAGCTAACGTCTAAAATTCATTTTCAAGCCAAAGCCTCAACCGCAACTTAAATCTTCATTAGCCTATTTACACTACTATAACCCAGAGCCTTCATAGCAGCTATTTGCTGCTTATCGACCTCTTGCGCCCCTATGTCAGCACTCTGCACCTTGCACTGTCCCTGTACTGCCTACTTTCCCTATTTTCACCTCTGCACCACCTCAGCCTGGCCTACCAGATTAGCTTTAGTCAGGTGACCAGGATAGTCACCTTGGTAGATGCCTACAGAGGCACCTCGCAACTCCTCTGCACCCCTTCCGCCTGGCCTACCAGATTAGTCTAGGTGACCATGATAGTCACCTTGCGTAAATTCTTGCCACGTTCCACACTTGATATTGTGCATCCTTTCTTGCTCGCTAAACCTGCAACGATCTCCACGCCGCAACCACCAGGCCTCGCCTCCCCTCCCCTCCCTGTCCTCGCCACAACCTACCCTCCCTCCCGTCCCAAGCATCCCTCCGAATCCTTCCCCATCCCAGTGCTACCGCCGTAGCTCCAGCTGCACGTGAGCCATGCCCCAGCGTGCCTTGTGGCGCTCAAACAGCGCATGCACCTCCTGGTAGTACCGGTCGCGGATGCCACACAGCTGCTCCGCTGAAACAGAGCACAGCTCGCCGGGTTGTAGAGGTGCCGGCAGCAAGGACGAGGGGTCAAAGGGGCGGCCCACGACGAGCGTGACGGGTGAGGTGCGGGGGAGAGGCAGCAGACCAAAGAGGCCGATGGGGAGGAATGGGATGGGGAAGCCAAAGCGCCGGTACGTGAAGCGCTGCAGAGTGGATCGGGATGCGGGGAGGGGTGAGGAGAGGAGAGGGACAGAAAGGGAGCAGCGGGGAAAGGGAGCTTGTGAGCGTTGTGTGGAGCGAGCTGCACAAAGGGGAGTGGGAGGCAAGGTGCAGCGACGAAGAACCGATGTGACAAGCCGATATCAACATGCACTTGAAAACAGCAGCCCTGCAGCCCCCCACAAAGGCCCACCGTTCTCCCCACACCCTCCCACTGCCCTCTTCCTTTCCCAACAACCACTACCCCCTTAGCTGTGCCGACCTGCAGCGAGGGCATGTCAAATAGGTTGTCGAAGAGGGCGGCCTCGCCGAAGCAGAAGACGGGCACGAGCAGCGAGCGCGTCTCGAGCGCCATGCGCACAAAGCCCACCTTGCGCGCACACAGCACCACCACGCGCTCACTGCTCGCCGTGTGGTATGACAGCTCCGACTGCAAGGGGGTCACAGAGGAGTGAGAGGAGAGGGCAGAGAGCAGGGGGGTTCATGGGGGTGAGGCGTGGATGTGAGTGAGTTGAGAGTGGGTGACGAGGGCTGTAGGGATGCAAGGGACAAGCAGAGCTCAGAAACAACCCAGGTCCAACTGAGAAAAAATAACGAAGCATCCGATTTTTTCCCTCCCTCCTTCCCTCCTCCCGTTCCCATCATCCCACCCTCCCAGCCCCTACTTCCCCACACCCACCCTGCTGTTCCCTTAACCACCATGCCCCTTCCATATCCCCTCCGCCCAGCCCCATCCACCATCCGCACCTGTCCGCCGGGGCATAAGATGGCGGCCTGCTGGTCTTGAATGGCGGCGGCGAAGCCGTGGCGGGAGACCTCGCGCAGGCCGCCCCAGAGGGCGAGCTGGCGCAGCAGCGGCACGCGGAACAGCACGGACGCCACGAGCGCCACGGGGTGGATGCCTGGCAGCAGCGATTCCCACGCGGACGTGCGGAAGAACCACGCCATTATCGCTGGGAGTAGCCCGTGCGGCTGGGGGGCGGGGGGAAAAGGGGAAGGGGGGATGGGTGGGGCAGAGGGGGTGGAGGAGGAATGGGGGACGAGGGGAGTGAGGAGGGGAAATTAGCAAAACTGAAGGCATGAGGGGACTATGAAGCACAGTACATAGAAGGTGCGCAGCGTGTTAGAAAGCAGCGAGATGTGCAGCGTGCGAGGAAGCAACGGTGTTCGAGCAACGAGCATACATGGTAGGTGAAGATGTATCGCTGCGAGGCGGGATAGAGCGACGCGTGGCCCTCGCGCACGATGCGCACAGTGTTGAAGTAGGCCGCTGAACACTCCTCCAACAGCCACATGCAGCTGCTCGCGCCGACGCGGGAATGCGCAAGGAGAGGGGAACGGGGGACAAGGGGGAGCGAGGAGAAACGGAGAAGGGAAAACGGGTTGAGAGGTTGATGGGATCAGGCAAGGGACGATGGAGGAAGGGCGAGGAGGCAAGGGCGGCAAGGCATTAACCGATGCAATCAGCGTGGCGAGGAGGACAGGACACACGCACGGATGCGGCGAGGGGAGGGGCACGCACTATGGTTGCAGCCAGAGCCAGTGGCTCTTGCCGTTCCTCTCGCGGTCGTTCCCGCACGTGTTGCAGTACACGAATGCCGCCAGCACGCCTGCGTATATGGCCGCCGCTGTGCGCAGCTCGCAGCACACGGCGGGCATGCAGATGGCGAAAGCGAGCGCGTGCTGTACCGCGTACAGGAAACACACGGAGCAGAAGGATCGCGTCTTCACCCAGCACCACCACAGCACCTCCCACGCCGTCAACGGCGCATCCAGCTGTATCCTCTCCCCGTCCTTACTCTCCTCGTTCTCCTCCGCCGCGAGTAACGGCATGGATTCCGGAACGCCATCCGCGTCCGACGCGGTCTCGCTGCTGCTTCGCTCATCATTCTCCCCATCGGCTGTGGGTTGCAGCCTATTCGTGCCTCTCTTCTCCTCCTCCGCCGCTGCACCATCTCCCGCGCCTAGAAACCCCTCCGCGCATTTTCCCGCCTTCCCCAGTGCGCCCGCCAACAGCAGCGACAGCATCTCCGCGGGCCTGCGCGTGGCGATGGCGAGCTGGCGCTCCGTCCATGGCGCGGGGCACACCACGCGCATCTCGCCCTTCTCCGCGTTCTCGCCTACGCCCCCCTGCTTCCCCGCCTTCCCCGCTGTGCTTTCTTTTCCGCGCGCTGCTACGGCAGTCTCATCTGGCTCCTCCACCTGTTTACGGAGTAATACCCGCGCGACGGTTTCTGAATCAGCTGCTGTTATCGTCGCCTCCTGCGCTGTCCTTCCAGGCGACTCGCGAGTCGCTTGGATCGGCTTCGTCGGACTCTTACTGGGTGAATGCCGTTGGGTGGGCGGCAACGGGACGTCGTTACTCGGCGAGCATTCGCTGGGGGACTCGAAGATAAGCAAGGAAGCGATTAAAAGGAACTCCGACGCGAGGCCGGTAACGCCGGCGGAAGCTAGCAGGCCTTGCCCGAGCAAGGCGCGGCCGATGAATGCGGCGACGCACGCGACGCTGGAGAAGACGAGGAGGGAGAAGGCGAAGAGCGTCCACGCCATGGCCTGCATTAAGATGAACCGCACGCCGCCCACGAACGGCTGGAAGAACATCCATGCCAGGTGGCGGTACTTCATTCGCCCGCCGAGGCCGTGAGTCAAAACGGCCGCGCAGCAGATCCCCGAAGCGCTGAGCAATGCCGACAACGCGACGTAGAAGTTTCCGGCGGGACTGCTGCTGGATGAGACGAGCACTCTGTCTATTAGGGATTCGTCCAGTCGGACGGTGCTTATACCGAAGAAATCGCGACTGGTTCGGAAAATGAGATCCGAGACTGGAGACTGGTCGGAGATTAAGTGCGCGGCTCGAGAGATGATGTTAGGGCCCCATTGAGGGAATGTGTCGACTGCGGCGGCGAATGCGGAGGAACTCATGGCGATCATGAGCCCCACGGCCATCACCGCTATGAATCGCCGCTCCGCTGCTCGCGATCGCCGACTCGTCTGCGACTGCGGCGCCGGGGAAACCGGGCGCTTGGAAGGAGATGTGGCGAGGTCTGGAGTCATGACGGAATGTGGTTGTGTTGTCGAGCGAATGGCGAAAGAACGTGGAGTCTTATCAGGGGACATGCTCCTGTCTTCTCTCCGTACCATGGCGGAGAACTCTCTGTCGTCAGAATGCAATGACGAGGAAGGAGGGAGCTGGTGCAGTGTTGAAAACACTGGCTTGAGCCAGCGAGATGAAACAGGAAAATGTATGAGGGAAGACGTAGCACAGCCACTACGTGCCGGGAAGGAGATTAGAATTCCCGTCACGCACAAGAAGAACGCGAGGACATGGAGCCCGTGCGATCTGTGGGTGTGTGTGACCTCACCCGGTATTCCCCATACCAACCGCCATGGATTGAACGCCGGCAATCTAAAAAATGGTCGCTTCTCGGCCTCGACCATCTCTGCCCTGTCCTGTCCTGTCCTGTCCGTCGCTGCTTTGGTCATTCCCGCCGAGCCTAAATTGTTTTCCGGGGCCACACAAGCACCCTTCAAACCGGTAGTCAGGTTCGGCAACTCCAGGGCAGCCAATGACAACGCATCCGTGCAGCTTGGAATCTGGTCTGGTCGAATCTGGGTCCTGCGCGCCCAGCAAGACGACATTTCGCCCTGGAGGTTCGCTGGGGGGACGAAGCCTGATGTGGTCCACCAAACTGCATTTTGGTTGGCGAGGATGACCTGGACACCACGCCAGGAGTGAAGTGTTGGTACGGCGACTCCAGAAATCAGACCAGCTGGTAAATGTACCGTATCGATGTTTCTTATTGGTGGAGGCTCATATTCAGGGGCGCGAACGTCTCGGCTCGGTTCGGAAAATGCGGGACATTTTGAAAGGTCAGACATGGCTGCTGAGCCCACCAACCAAATCTGGAAGGGTAACGACGGTCACACGTCATGCCACCAAAGAAGCTGCCGTCGCCGTCCAGATCTGTTGGTGCGAGGACGACAACCCGTTCAGGCGATGGGGAATGATCATATTGGGGCCTCGGATTAGCAGAACGATGGCCAACTTGGGGCCTCGTGATTCGCGAACCTACGAAGAAGGCCCGAAGCAACCCACAAGCCTAGGCAGCTAGGCCGAGCTCGCCAGGTCACCACCTGCTGGCTTGGGTTTGACGGATTTCGCTAGCACCCTGGTTCACGGGAGCAGCGATCGTCAGCCCATTCACAATGGGCAGTACAGATACTTCAGAGAAATAACCCAGAAATAAACATTTTAGCCCAAAACTATTATCGCAGTGGTAAAAAAAATAAAACCCAATCGGATGGCATAACATTGGGGAGGCATCAACCCTAAACACATGCGACAAGGTGTTTAGGTTTGATGCATCCCTGACCGGATGCATGCCCGTATGGGGTTCGTATTTTTTGCCAGCTTGTCCGTTCAGAAATTCGTCACCTTGTGTGGTCAGGTCTGACGGAGCGCGTGGGTGAGGTCCGAAATTGGTTAGAGACAGGTCCGGACCAGGTTCGACACATTGCGACACACGAGGCCCCAAGTTGGCTACATACCTAGAACTTCGGGGCCCCAATCTGATCATTTCCCTCAGGCGATTGACAGCGTACGGAGTGATCGCAAAATTATTGGTCAGATTTGCTGTCAGCAAAGCCTGCACTAACACCCGATCAAGGAGCGCCCAGGGCTCTCCGTCTCTCTCGACCATTCGTCCCCGTCATGCCCTCCTAAAAACCGGGGTGCACATTCAGCTGAATGTGCATCAAAGGTTATCCCTTGACTGAGTGGGTTACGAGGTGTGCTTTCAACCCCTTCAAGTCGAAATTCGTTTCCCCCCTCCCCCGCAATTTTGTTTCCCCCCTCCCCCGCAATTTCGTTTCCCCCCCCTCCCGCCAATCTGTTTCATCCCTCCCGCCATTCGGTTTCACCCACTCCCGCCATTTCACCCCCTCCCGCCACCTACGAAATGCCCGAAGCTCTAGCGGAATCATTTTTTTGTCGCCCCTCGTGAGCCAATCACTGTTTTTCTCCAAACCCCCTTCCCAACATCTCAAGCCGAACCGCGTTGAATGTGCACCCTGGTTTTAATTTACGCAGCCCACACAGAGATGCTGACAAATTACCCCCGTTTCGGCAACATCGTTTTGCATCATTGGACTACCCTTTTCAGTCCATCTCATTCAAAGTCAGTGCTCCAAATGCTAAACCATGCAACTTTTATACCATCAGTTAGAGAAAACGCTGAGTAAACGGACGCTGAATATATGCATGTTCATACCATCATATAATATGTTGTTATCATTTTAAAATTTCAACCATTAAAGTACATGCTGATTTTTTCAAAATCTGGTGTATTGCATGTGTTAGAACAATGCTGCTTTGAAGTGTATGTATATTCGGCACCACAATCAATATCGACTCACCAACCCCTGACAAAACCTTATCCCTCCGATGCAGGGTTTCATTTTTCCAGCACCTTCCCCTCCCCTCAACCTTGAGACCCTTGCCTCCGCGCTCTGTGCTGCGTACTAAGTTCTTTTGCCGTTGTCCGTACCGACACAGCTTATCGAGTTTAAAATCCTCCCGAGGCAGGATGGGAAAGTCTTTACGGTCTAAGCGCATCCAGCGGTTGAAGGCGAAGAAGAGGGACATTGCGGACCAACACTACGACACCAAGGAGGAGCCCACCCGCAATATTCTCGAAGCTATAGTGGCAGCGCCGTCGGTGTATACGTCGCACGTTGAGAAGATTTCACAAAAGAAGACTGGCGGCTCTTCAGGCGAAGGTATTCTTCGCCGAAAGACTCTCTGCCTCTCAGTTTCTTGTGCCTAACCGCATACGCTCATGCCAATGTCACACACCCTCTTCTCCCTCACCCACATACTCTATTACGCCTTTTTCATCCCCCATTGTTTACTTCCCCTGCGACTACCAAACGCCCCCCTTCCGTAACGCGCGCCGACTCACGTCAGATGCGGAGATGGACGCAGAAGGAGCGGGAAACGCGGAGGACGCAGCAGCCATGGACGAGGATGGAAAGGGCGCGAAGAACAAGCGGCTTGGGGTGCGGGGCAAGGTGATCGGGAAGAACAAGGGGACCCGGGGGAAAGCGCTCAAGGGGACCAGCGGTGGGCGCAAGTTCAGTTCGCGGAAAACGGTCAAGGGGAAGAAGAAGGGACTGAAGGTGCCAAAGAAGGTGTCAGCTAAGATTGCACGGAAGTCCAAATACCCCGTCTGACGCAGCCGCCACGTGGACTGAAATAACGCAGTGCTTATTGAGCCAGGACTTGCACGCGGTCTCTACAGCATGTGGCATCCTGCATGTTGCTCTGTTGCCAGCCACCTTCCGTTCCAAGAGTTCCCACATTAACATGGGCTGTTTCTGTCCAAATGGTGGTAATTGTTTGGTTAGGGTTATTGTAACATACTGGCGGAGGTGCCATGGTATAGAAGTCACTGAATGTGTAGAAGCAAGATTGGCATCTGCAGGGAGGATCTTCATTATTGATGCAATTCAATGGCACGAGTGGAAGGGGCTACGGCTAAATACCGGTATGAGGTAGCCTGTCTTCTCTTGTATGGGAAGTGACAGTCCCTACAAGAACATCATAGCCATCACACCCAAACTTGGCAACTAACGTCAATAGACTACAGATGAAAAAGTGAGTAAGCAGTTTCGGCTGTCTCTAGGTAGGTTGTTTGAGGATGGAGAGGGATCGCTCCACGGCATGGAGTATCATCCGCTTCACCTGCAGGGGAATGGCATCCAAAGGGAACACACACATCCACATTTTACCTACATCACATCACACCTTCGGGAGCGGCAGTCAACCAGCAAAGATGGCAGTAGCATCTGTCACCTCACATCGCTCACGCCCCCAGTCCCCACCACACCTGCCACCCATTTCCTACCCCTCATGCCCTCCCGTCCTGCGCTCCTGCGGCGCTCACCTCGAGGCGGTCCTCCTTGGAGCGGTGGTGCACGGGCATGGTGCGGACGTGCTCTGTGAGCGCCAGGCAGTGCGAGGTGCCTTCGGGGGAAACAAAGTCCACAGCTACCTTCATATTTGACTGCCAGTGGTGGGGTTTGGGGAGGGGCAGGGTGTGGGGGTGGGGAGAGAGGGAGAGGGGGAAGGCATTGGAGCGTGACTGGTGCAGTAGGTGAGATGGCAAAGACGACTGGTGACGCAGTTGACAGGGACAAAGGTCATCAGTTCACTTGTGCAGAACTTAGGAGTGATCCTTGGATGCGTGCATGCTTGTTACATATGTGTGTGTGTGCGCATGCATGACTTGCGTGCATGTGGCATGGCACTGGCAGACGCACCATGAGGTTTCTGACTTGGTGTGCGCAGCCAGCAGGGATGAACACGGCCTCGCCCCGGCGTTGCTCAAACGTCCATGCCTCCACTCCTGCAGGCCAGGCAGGCGAGCACGTGCATGGGATGGGAGCCGTAATACACGCAGAAAAAGGCACGAGGGGTAGAGGAGAGGCGATAAGGGTTGACAAGTGACAATAGCAGGAGACGGCATGGCATGTACGGGGGGCAGAGGTATGGACGATATGGATGGGAAGAAGTAA
This sequence comes from Closterium sp. Naga37s-1, assembly GCA_947471745.1. NCBI lineage: Eukaryota > Viridiplantae > Streptophyta > Zygnematophyceae > Desmidiales > Closteriaceae > Closterium > Closterium sp. Naga37s-1. Next base: position 7,540,679 of record CANJKZ010000030.1, read on the forward strand.
AGGGGCACGGGAAAGGAGATGCTGATCAATGCGCTGAGAGGATGGCTGGCTGCATGCCAGTAATAAGGGACAGAGCGAGCATGCATGGCATGGGACATACCATACTCGTTATAGAGCATCTCCTTGTGCCGGGCAGTGAGGTACACTGTCTGGTCGTGAATCTCATCGTCCATCTGCTCTCACCCCACACACAGTCATGGGCAGCACAGGTAGGCCAGGGGGGGAGTAAAATGGGAAGGTGGGAAACATGCCTCTCTGCCATTTCTTGCTTAAGAAGAACATACACCAGGATGACTTTGGATGGATATGGATGTTGGATGGATTGGAAGGCGTGGGGCACGGGAGGGAGTGGGGAACGGACCGACTGGATGACTTGGTTGTGCAGGTGGCGGAACTCGTGGAGGTGGCGAGCAATGAAGGCACGGATCTTGTCCGAGTCCTCCCGCCGGAAGATGTCCCACAGTGCTGCTCCCTCCTCCCCCCCTGCTGTCAGCACCTGCCCACCACCGCTCCCTGCTGCTTGCTGCTGCTGCTCGCTGCCCCCTCCACCTCCTCGCCCTTTCCCATTGCCTCCTTCCTTCTTTTTCTCGTTTTCACTCTTAGTCGCCACATCATTCTCATGGCCCGCCTCTGCCCCATTTCCCTCCGCGTTTTTCCGCATCAGCCCCTGCAGACGCTTGCTGGGCGGGCGGTAGTGGCAGTGAGTCAGAATATTCACCTGGAAGCAGGGAATGCAGAGGAGGGGGATCAGGAAAAAAATTGAGTTTATTCTTCAGGCGCTCCCAAAAAGCGAAATGTGGAGGTGGGGTGAAAACCGGAGAACACGAGAAAGGGAGAAGGAGGAAAGGTAATAGGGGTGCTCCTGCCGGAATAAAAGCCCCAACTATATCCCTCCTTTCTCCTCCTCACCAAACCCCTGCTCACCGCGTCAGCCATGTCAAAGTGCAGCTTCGTCACCGAGTCCCCCTGCACCAGCTCCTCCCTCACCCCATACGCGATATAAGCCTTGGGGCCCATGTCCGCCTTCGGGTCACCCTTCGGCACTGCCGTCGCCAGGTTCAGCAGGCCCTTCTCAGGATGCGTGTACTCGTGAAGCGGCAACGCGCCGAGAAACTCAGCGCCGTGCCGAGGCAGCCGATCCTGGAACACAGCAGTGGGCGGCCAGTCCTTCACCTTGAGCATGTCCGGTACCTTGACACTCTTTGACTCGCCGTTCATGTAGCACTCGAAGAATTGGTGTGTGCCTAGCTCTACCTCAGTGCAGTCTTCGCAGTCCACGGCCACCACTGTGAGCTTCTCCTGCACACTGCGCCCCTCCTTGGTCTCTCGGAACGCGCGCCACATGACGAGTGGCGCCCAGCTGAGCCCGTCCTTCATGGAGGGCGGCATCACATGGCGCACGATTACGGGCTCCCCACGCTGCCAGTGCTGCTGGAAATGAGCCACGGCGGGGGGGTTGTGCCCTGTTGGGAGAGGAGGGTTGCCCGCGGCAGCAGGAGAAGCAGCAGCAGGAGGAGGAGGGGCAAGATCTTGGGCGGTGGGGCAGAAGAGGAAGTTGGAGGAGGAGCAGGAGGAGGGGGATCGGGTGGAGGCCAGACGCAGCCTGTGGCTCTCCGCCAGTTGTTGCAGGTGCTGCAGGTCACAGGCAGGGACGGCAGGCAAGGGGGCTGCTGTTGCTGCTGCTACAGCGGCAGGTTCAGCTGTGGTGGTGGTGGTGGCGGTGGTGGAGGCAACAGTGGCGGTGGTGGCGGCAGCAGGGACGGTGGTGGAGGACGACAGCTGGGGCCTCATCAGGAAGTCGAGACCACGTATTGGGGGGCCCTCCTTCCTTCCATCCCCGTTCCCTCCCTTGCCTTCCTCCACCTTTCCCTTCTCCTTCTCCTCCGCCTTCCTCTCCTGGCCTTCCTTTGCCTCCTCTCCCTCCTTGCCCGCTGCCTTATTAGCTCTCTTCCTGTAGTACCTGCCTACCTCCCTTTCCTTCTCCGCTGCTGCGTCTTGCTCCCCTGTCCTTCCTCCTGGTGTGGTTGTAGCAGCAACTTGACTGCCACCGCTGCTGCTTCCTCCACCACTCATCTCCTGCAGCACCTGCGTTGCACGTTGCTGGCACAGGGAGCAGCACGGGAACTGATCAGCAGCAACCAGGGGAACGTTCCCAAGTGCCACTTGCGCATTCCGTGCTGCAGCAGCGGCATCAGCAATAGCAGCAGCATCCATACACCCGTTCGACTTCACCATCCCTTTTCCTGTCCCCCCAATCTCCTCTGACTTTCTCTCACCATCCGTTCCTAGAGCCTCCTCTGCCTGTGCCATTAGCTGCGTCAGCCACCCATCAGCATGCAGTGACCGCAGCTCCAGCCATGGCCCCTGCCCGCCTTGCCCCTCGCTCTGCCTGCGCGCCTCTCTCGCACTGCTGCAGTCCTTGGAAGGGCACTGCACCCGCCAGTCCTCCTCCACCTTCCATCGCTCCACTAGATGCTTCGGCACCCCCTCCCTGCCCTTCTCATCCGCCCCGCCGTCTGACTGCTTCTCTGTCTGCTTCTCTGGCTGCTTCTCTGTCTGCTTCTCTTCCTGCTTCTCTGTCTGCTTCTCTTCCTGGTTCTCTGTCTGCTTCTCTTCCTGCTTATCATCCACCTCCCCATTATTCCCCCGCTTCCCAGCACCCCTTTTAGATCGCCTGCTGCTGCTCTTTCCTCCTGAGCTTTTCCTCGACTTGCCTATCCCCTTTCCCTCCGCCTCCTCTGTCTCCTCTGCTTTCTCTCCCTGTGCACCATCCCCCACCTCTTTCTCCTGTGCGCGCTCCTGCTCCACCATCCCCTTAAACGCCTTAGGCCCACCGGGGAGGGCCCCTGAGCGCGCCTCACGGCAGCATTGCAGGCACAGGTCGTAGGCGCATTCAGGGCAGCTGCGGTGCAAGCCAGCTATGCCCGTCTGGCAGTGCGAACTGGGAAAAGGGGAGAGGAGAAAGGGGAGGTGAGGATAGGGGCGGAAAGGCTGGTGTTAGGGACGATTGGAGGGAGGAGCAGGGGTTGAGTGGGTTGAGGAACGGAGGACGATCAGGAGGATTTGCGGTTTCTTTTCTAACCCTCCATCCCTGTCCTACCCTACACTTTCCTCAAACATAGCCCTGCATTATCCCACTCGCGCCTGCAGTCATTGACCGTCCCACAGCCCGCACGTGTATCAGCCTACCCCACTCACGCTTACCAGAATATTCTCTCGCCCTTGAGCAGCTCCGCGCGCTTCACCTTCAACGCTGGTGGGGGTGGGCGTGAGGAAGAGACATGCAGGTGGGGCGCGGGTGAGGGTGCGAGAGGGGTGAGGGTTGAGGTATGAGGGTTGAGGGACGGATGGGGCTGGAAAACGGAGTTACAGCAGCTGGGCGAGGCTGGCAACGCACAGTGAATCAAGAAGCGCCAGTAATGAGGGGCATGCAGGGCGTGTAGACAGGGAGAGGGGAAGGAACAGAGGGATAACGAAAGCAAGGAGAAAGGGAGGGGCACAAAGGAGGCAATGACAGGGGAGAGGAAGACGTGGGAGTCTCACAGGAGGGGTTGATGGCTTGTCTGGCTGCCTCCTCCTCCACTTCCTGCTGCTGTTCTTTCTGCATGGCCCTCCCGTGCGGCATCACCCACGCCAGCACCCACCGCGCCATGCCCCTCTTCTGCTCGGGGGAGCTTTCTGCCTTCTGCCATGCAAATAACAGGGCAGGCGGAGGACGCGGGCAGAGAGGGTATTGGCGGGTGAGAGGGATAAGCAGGGCGGGAAGTATGGAGATGGAGAACGGGACTGGCAAAAGATGAAATGGGGGGTTTGAGACAAGGTTGAATCCAGGTTGGGAGGGAGAATCTGTGCGGAGTGGTTAGAATGAGGCGGCTTATGGGGAAGACAAGACGGATGCAAGGAGGAAAAAGGGATTGCAGTTGGATTTGAGGTGGATTACGAGAGGGCCAGTGCTGAGAAGAGAGAGCGAGTAGCGTGTGAGGGACGTACAAAGGGCGGGGGCATGAAGGTGCGCAGGCACGTCTTGCAGTTGCAGACGCCAAGGCACTTGGGGCAGATGGCGTGGATCTCCTCCGGTGTGTGGTAGGGGTACCTGGTGCACGCACAGGACAAGGCAGGCCATGGGGATGAGTGTTCACATAGGGAGCCGTGATTGGGGTTTGTTGGTGTATGGAGGTAGGCGTGGTAGCACCGTGCAATGGAACAGCAGCCACTGCACTCGCATACTCTCTCGTCATCAGTGCAAATTGCTTCCCAGCGCCCCATACTTCCTTCTTCTCTCCAGTTCCTCCTCTCAAAGTACATGCACTCGCTCCTGTCGCGTGGTCTCACCAGTTGCGGATGCAGCCGCCGCAGAAGCGGTGAGTGTGCACCTTGCTGCAGATGGTGATGGTTTCCTTGTCGTTGCGCTGGCACTGATGGCACATGCGACTCGTGCTCTGTCATGCGCTTCAGCTCGTGCACACGCACACCCACTCGCAAACGCACACGCATACACCCACGCACATGCCCACCCGCATACGCACATGCACACGCCCACGCACACGCACACACGCACACACACACGCCCACACACACACACACACACACGCACACGCACACACGCATTACACATACGCATGCGTGCAGACGTGAGAAGCTGGATGCACGGGGTGTACATGCACAGGCGGACACACGCATGCTTACAAATATGGAAACCATTTGAGTCACGGTATATATATGGCACGTCTTGTTGGGTGGTTGAAGTCTATCATATATAAATGGAAACATAATGTGTTGTTTTGTTGGTTTTAAGCAACAGGTGAATTGCGTCAGCAAACGGACATTAACAGCATGATTTCGTTTTCAATGTTACGACTCACCTTGCTCTCTTCAGCTCCCTCTTTCCGTTCCTCGTCTTCCGTGATTTTCCCTGCTCCAGTACTTTTCCTCCGTTTCCTCTCCCCTGAGCCTTTTTCCGCGTTCTCCCCCTTCTCCTCCCCAACTCCCTTCCGCCTCTTCCTCCCTGGACTGGCAACCTCCGCCTCCCCGTCCGCCTTTCCCCCGCGCTTTCCTTCACGTTCCGTCTTTCTCTTCCGCTTGCCTGCGCCTTCCCCCTCTTCCCTGTCACTCTCCGCAGCCGCCAGCGCAACGCTCACCGATTTCCCCGTTCCCTGCATCGTAAAACGCGAATCTGCGGACAGAACGCTCCGCAGACGCCCCTCGTGCGCGGAACCTCGACTCCTGCCCTCCGGCGCGCCGATCACCTCCGCTAGAGCTGGCGCCAGGTCAGAGCGATTTAGTGACTTCAACGCAGGGAGTAGCTCGCGCAGGGTCAGCGAGCGTTGGGGACTATGGGCGAGGAGATCGGCGCAAGCTGCTCTGAGTAGGTCAGCGCCCATTGCCCTGCTCGCACCGGATGCCGGTGATGCTGCTGAACGTCCCTTGGGCGCAGCAGCAGCACCACCACCACCGGCAGCTGCGCTACCGTTGTTCTTCTCATTCCCTCCAGGCCCGCCTTCAGCCGGAATATCCAGCAGATCCCAAGGTGAGTCCTCCTCCACTGCCTCTCTCGGTTCAGACTCTTCCATGTTAATCTCTTCCACTAGATCCTCTTCCGTTTTCGTCTCTTCCGGTTTGGCATTCTCCGTCTCTCCCGCCTCATCCTTCTCAGTTGCAGTTTCCTCTTTAACCTCTTGCGTTACTGCCTCTCCCGCTTCAACCTTTCCCGTAATAGTCATCCCCCCTTCAGCCTCTCTCGCTTCATCCACTTCCATTTTAGCTTCTCCCGTTGTAGCATCATCCTTTCTAGTCACTCCTGCTCCAGTCTCTTCCGTTCTCGTCTCTCCCGTTTTATCCTCTTCTGTTCTGATCGCTCTCGCGTCTGCCTCTTCTATTACGGTCTCTACCTTTTTCGATTCCTGCATTTTGGTCTCTTCCACTTCAGCCTCTTTCGATATATTCCCTCTCACTGCACCTTCTTCTGTTCCAGTCTCTCCCCCGTTAGCCTCTTCCGTTCTCGCCTCTCCCGTTACCGCCTCTTCCACTCCAGTCATTCCCACTTCAGCTACTTCCGCTCTAATCTCTACCAGTTTAACCTCTTCCGTTCTAGTCTCTCCCGCTGTATCTTCCTCCGTTCCAGTCTCTCCCGCCGTATCTTCCTCCGTTCCAGTCTCTCCCGCTTTAGCCTCTCCGACTCCAATCTCTTTCGCTTTAGACTCTTCTCCTTTGACCTCTCCACCTTTAGCATCTTCTGCTTTACTCTCACTCGCTTTTGCCTCGTCCATCTCAGTCTATGGCTTCAGTCTCACGGCAGAATGCCACACGATTTGCTGATGACTTTGCAGGAACAAGTCATAAATATGTGTGCCAATGCGGTATCTCAGCGGAGAATGACCTTGAGGCAATCGAGCGAGCCTGGAACATTGCAGGACTGGATGAATTTTTGCAACTTGGGTTACGGGAATTCCGCGGTTTGGCGGTTGCCTGAAGCAGGAACGCTGGTCAGTTCTGCCACGACGGAAGCAGGTGGATAAGATATCTGACAACCAGCTCCACAGTCGAGGAGATGATGCAATGCGGTTGGTGCAATTCTAAGGTGATGGGGACAGGTTTGCTCTGCTGGCGAGTTGTGCCAGCCGGCCCCGAATGACTTCAAAATTCCGATATAATTTGACTAGGATATTCTTACTTATATCTAGACTCATTTCACAACATCCTGCCAACGCCCAGTTTCTCTCCAGCTCTAATTAACTATAGTGGATAGAGGAATTTAACAAATCACAAAGAGACCCACTACTTGTCATACATAAAAAACATTTGGATGGCGCATGAGGTTCTTGATTACAGCATGCATGGTTTGCCTAGACTTGGTGCGCAATCTCTTGCGGTACAGACCATTGTTGAACACCTGTTGGCACACAATAGAAACACAGGTCAGCGGGATGTGCCAGCATGCAACTGGCAAGCACCACTATACACAAGCTACACACAGGACTCACTACAAGCCAGATAGCAAAAAACAAGGACACCCACCCAGTCATGCGAGATCCTGGCACACAGAATACATTCCCCACAACCGCACTGCAGGAATGGCAGAAATAGGGGCCAAAGGACGACATTTCGTCAGCGCTACCAGCACACACCTTGTCGGGCTCTGTGCCGTTGCAGGGGAAGAACCAGAGGCGCAGGGAGTAGCCGCAGGTGGCAGCAATGGTGGGGTCGGAGGGGTGCAGCTGCCCCTCCTTGCCCAGGTCGGCGCACCCACACTGCACCTTGTACCCCGCCTCCCCTGCCACGCCACACGCACGCTGCAGCAGCTCCAGCTTGTTCTGCATGCCATACACCATGCCTGGGAGGGTGGGTCGGGTGGAAGGGGGTGGAGGGAAGGCACAGAGAGGAGGGGAAGTGCAAGGAGCTGAGATTAGTGATGGAGCATGAGCCACTGGCAGGATGGAAGGAAGGAGGGAAGGGTAGTGGGAGAGGGGGGAAGAAAGTGAGACAACCTCTTGTGGCGAGCTCGTTAGCACCTTCCAACCAGCACACATATTCCACTTGCCTCCCTTTCTCCACCCCTTTTTCCAACCCACCACCCGCCGTTACCACAACCCTTCCCATACCCACTTTCCTTTCCCCCACCCCGCTGTCACTGGCACTCACCAGCCTTGAATCGCTCAGGAGCATCATTGCGGAAGGCGAGCTGGCTCTCAATCATCTGGGGGATGTAGCGGCGGATGGTGGTGAAGGTGGAATTGGCGTGCAGCCATGCTGGCTTCTGCTCCGCGTGCAGCCGATGCACTGGCACCTGGGGACGCAGACACGGGCAGCAGGGCAGTGAGAACAAGGAGGCAGGAGGGTCGAAAACAACATGCCTGAGGGTATGTGGATGGTGGAAAGACCATGCTGGATGTTCCTGCTTTACATGCACAGGGGATAGGGACAAAGGGAGAGTGTGCTGATAGACAGAGCAGCAAACCGACTTGCAGCCCGACTAGCCCCTGGTAGCACCCACCACCACCTCCCCAGCACGGACCTTGAAGTACATGTACCCCTTGCTCTCCGCCTGCTCCGCGGACCGGCGGATAGCAGCCCAGGCCTCCTGGGTGATGAAGTGGTTGCCGTCCAGCGGCAGGATCCACCGCGCCCCCGCCCTCACACCGTCGTCGATGGCGGCGTTGCGCGCCTCGTTCTGCGCCGTCACCACGTCCAGCCACTGCTCCCTCGGGTACTGCGATATCTGCAGGGGGGCGCACGCAGGGAGGGGGAAGAGGAAGGGGGAGGGAGGGGTGTGATGTGTGGAGTGGTGAGGTGGGGAATGGGAGAAAGGGATGATGTAAGCAACGTGGCAGCTGGTGCGGTGTGCACCTGGATCCGGGGGTGTTAGGCTTGGGTGTGGGGAGGAACGGGAGCAAACGGGAGGAGGGAGAGTTGAAACGGACGATGCAGGAAGGCCACGAGAAAAATGGAGAACGGAGGACGCGAGGACAACCTGTTAAGACTGCGTTACATTCCTTGTGACCCCTTGTTTGGCTCAGGCCGTCACGGTGGTGTGGCGTTAGAGCAGTTAAGAGCAGCACCTTGGAGAGGTTGAGGCGGCGGATGAGGATGTGGTTGAGCGAGTAGCCGTGCGCCAGCAGCGAGTCTATGAGCAGCGCCCGCTCCGTGCGGTTCACTATCTGGTTTATCACCCACCGCTTCTCACACCCCTCCAACTCGCCCTCGTGCCGCAACGCGTACTGCACTCACAGTAGGACCACGCATGGGAATGGTGCAGGCGGGAGGGAGGGGATAGGGAGGAGGAAATGGGAGGGGAGAGAGGGTATGGGAGAGGGGATGGGAGGGATGTGAGGGAGGAGATGGAGGGAGGGACTGGGAGGGGAGGGGAGGGAGAGGGGGACGGCAGGGAGGGCATTAGAGTGAGGGGAGGGGAGGGAGGAAGCGTGACGATGCAGAGAAGAGCAGCAGGACATAAGACGGGTACATGGACAAGCAGCCTGTGCATGGCCACGAGCGGCGAGGTCGTGCGCCATTGGAAGGAATCACTTGAGGATATCAAAACGAAGCTGCTGAATCGAATAATGGCGATGAAAGTAGGTTGGGATGACCGCAGTGCAAGCATGCGCATCCGGAGAAGACCTAATTTAGGTCCACGGGACTGCGTAAACTCAGCAGAACGCCCGAACGCACGAACTATACGGGCGGAGCGGAACGAGCGGAGGGGAGGGAGAATGCGCGGGGGAGGCAGCGGAGAGCTTGCGCGTGGCAGAGAATCTGGCCAAGTCGCGTGTCTCGACTACAGTTCGCAGGACAGACGCTCGCATCACAAACGCTCGCTTCACGCGCATCCTCGCACCTGGGTGTTCCAGAGGAGCTGGCTAGGGCACTGCAACGGCGGCATGTTGTTCCCTATAATGCGGTACATGATGAACCGAGGCGGGCTCTTTCCGCCCTCGCGCACTGCGCCGTCCCCCCCATCTCCGCCGGTGCTGATCTCCCCCCCGGTATTGGCGCTCCCCGCGGACTCGCTAACGCCGCTACTGCTTAACCTACTTCTGCTGCTGGAGTCGCCCGTGCCGGCTTCTCTCGCATCGCCGACTGCCCAACCGGCTGGCGAATCCGCTGCCGGCCCACAGTGATGCAAGCTGCGACGAATTATCGCCATAAAAACCACTAGATGCGCCGCGATTACCGCAGTCCCCACTACCAATAGCAGCACCAATTGAGGTCGACCCATCCCCCTTAGCCGATCTCGGCAATTAAACAACCCAACGGCGCTTCCGCCTCCTAAGCTGGCGGAAGCGGCGGCTGTGGAGGAGAATCCTTGCGACGCGCCATCTGAGCCGCCGCGACCGGGGGTTCGTTTCATGTGAGCGCGGCTTCTGGATATTAATGGGTACGAGGAGACGGGTGGGGAGACAGAGTGTGTGAGGGGACAGCGAAACGGCGCCAGTGTGTGCTGCTGGAAAAACGATGTGAAAAGAGGATAATTCTGAACGAAAGCGAACCGCGTGGAAATGGAAAGCTGGGACGACGGACTTAGGAGGTAAGAGAGTTACCAGGAACAAGTAGGTAAATAAGGAGATATTTTTACACCTCCATGCGCTGCAAGTTGGAACGAGCTAAAGTCAACGCCACGGGTTTGCTTCCTATGCGGCGGGTCGCCGTGACGTGAGGGTTATCAGGGGACGGCTAGCAAGACCACCCGATTTGATCTAAAAAAACTTGGATGTGATATGGCGACAGAAAGCGGTTTGCAGTGATGATGATGCCTGGGGTTGCGGCGAACACGGCAGTGCCAGTGTGCACTGCGGATGCTGTCCTCCTCAGGCCAGTGGGTGCTCTAGTTCACATGGGATGGGGCAGAAAGGGGGGTGCCATGGATGCATGAATGCATCACGGGGAGTGCGGTGTGTGGGGGAGGGGGGACTGTTATGGTGGGTGGGATAATGCAAGAACCAGGTTCAGTTCAGGCTGCATCCGTACGTTTCGGGGTGTGAATCTGCACGCATCAGCAGGTTCTCACTGACACGAATTGATATTTGCCCTCCAAACGTGAGACGAACGCACGAACGCACAAACGCATCACACCTCTCCTCTGGAACACGCACAAACGCATCACACCTCTCCTCTGGAACACGCACAAACGCATCACTGACGGATTGTTCTGCCAGCCAGAGACGGAAGGATCAAGGGAGGGCGCCTGAGGGAGCGACGGGAAATCAATCACAAGCGAATCACCAGAACCGTCGCCAAGGAATGAAGCGCGCCGAAATACACCACACAAGCTCCAGTCCAGTCTTCTCAGAACGCTTACTACTACCTACACTTATATATTATAATTCCACCATGGTGGTCATTCATGATTCTGGATTCATTCATGCTCCCAAGTCCCTAGGACATGCTTGTAGTAAGCCCAGAATAATCTACTGAACTTACATGGCTTTTTAACAGTTATTTTATAACCACCATCAGCTAGTTATAAGGGTATACAATCAGGAAGCACAAGATCCTAAAGGTGCACTCAAATATGCCGCTTCATCCATGCCCACCCCGGCATGGACTGGCAGTGCGCACACAGGCAGAGAGGCGGGCTGGGCCATGAGCATTGCTAGTCCCAGGACGTGCGGGTGCCCTACTAGGGTCTGGCTCTGCCCTCCCCCACCCACGCCACGTGACAACACTGCTGGCCAGACAGTATTGTCACCTGGCTTGGGTGGAGGGGGACAGAACCAGACCGGTTTGGCCCGCTTTCAAGTTCTTAGCCAATGCTCATGGGTTCACCCTCTCTCGTGCACTGGTCACATGCCATCGCCACGGCCACATCCACCCACTGCCTTCCACCTCCAACAGCCAGACCTGCATGGCAACAGAGACAGGAATTAGTCCAGGCTCTTAAAAATCAGCAAGGAGGCCGCATACGTCAAAGCAAAACGACGCGCATAGAATCAGAAAATAAATGGACCATGAAGTAAGGGCCGAGACTTATCTGTAGTTGGAGAGTTAGAGACGTCGAGCAGTGTGCAAGGTCTTGGGGATTCATGGGCGTGCAGAGGACCCTTGGCGAGAACCTGCCATGGGAATAAATAAACTGAGTCAGTGAATGGGACCAACTTCAACCCACAACTTGAATAAAGCTAAGGACTCAACGAGTGTGAAAGAAAACAAACGGTAAAGACATGGGGTTAAGAACTTATCTTGACATGCTTGAACCATGACGCGCCTCAACAGTCCACGGTGCTCCAAAGAATTGTCGGCGCTTCGGCAGTCCACATAATCCCTTGGTTAAGACACCTGCCAAGTAAAGTCAGGAATACCAAGTTAGCAATCCAGATGACTTGAGAAAGACTTACAATAGGATTCAAGCGATGAAATGCGTCAAAGTGGGTAAAGTTAGTGGGATGGGACTTACCACTGGTGGAGAGAGAGGAGGCACCTGCCAGGTGCTGTTGGCAGGTACGTTCACCCCGCCTTGAAGGCTGCTGAAGTTTGATCATAATTTGACATCTTCTGAAGTTCACCCAAGAGACTTTATAGAACCTGCAAGTTTAACAACAAGCATAAGTTAGTAAAAGGAAGTAAGAAAAGCGGGAAAATTTTAACAAAGACATTAAAAATGGCTGGCTAACACAGCACCACAGAGCCATATACCAACCAAAATAACACCTTATGGGGACTTGTACCCGACCTGTACCAAACCTGTACCAAACTTGAACCAGGGGGGTGGCTCTGTGGAGTGTGGAGGGTGGGGTTGATACGTTCAACCTTCACCAAGCTGAGTCGTGGAGCTGCTCCTTGCTGCCCGCCATGAAGCTTGAAAGCCGCTGCCGAAGTACGCCAGGAGAATCCATTAGACCCTGCAAGTAAGAAAAGAAGCAGAAATTAGTTGATGGAAGTAAAAGCATGAAAAATAACAAAGACTTTGAAAAAGCGGATGGGCTAACACAGCACCACAGAGCCATATACCAACCAAAAAAACACCTTATGGAGACCTGTACCCAACCTGTACCGAACCTGTACCGAACCTGAACCTGGGGGGTGGCTCTGTGGAGTGTGGAGGGTGGGGTTGATACGTTCAACCTTCGCCAAGCTGAGTCGTGGAGCTGCTCCCTGCTGCCCGCCATGAAGCTTGAAAGCCGCTGCTGAAGTACGCCAGGAGAATCCATTAGACCCTGCAAGTAAGAAAAGAAGCAGAAATTAGTTGACGGAAGTAAAAGCGTGAAAAATAACAAAGACTTTGAAAAAGCGGATGGGCTAACACAGCACCACAGAGCCATATACCAACCAAAAAAACACCTTATGGGGACCTGTACCCAACCTGTACCGAACCTGTACCGAACCTGAACCTGGGAGGTGGCTCTGTGGAGTGTGGAGGGTGGGGTTGATACGTTCAACCTTCACCAAGCTGAGTCGTGGAGCTGCTCCCTGCTGCCCGCCATGAAGCTTGAAAGCCGCTGCTGAAGTACGCCAGGAGAATCCATTAGACCCTGCAAGTAAGAAAAGAAGCAGAAATTAGTTAACGGAAGTAAGAAAAAGCGTGAAAAATAACAAAGACTTTGAAAAAGCGGATGGGCTAACACAGCACCACAGAGCCATATACCAACCAAAAAAACACCTTATGGAGACCTGTACCCAACCTGTACCGAACCTGTACCGAACCTGAACCAGGGGGGTGGCTCTGTGGAGTGTGGAGGGTGGGGTTGATACGTTCAACCTTCACCAAGCTGAGTCGTGGAGCTGCTCCTTGCTGCCCGCCATGAAGCTTGAAAGCCGCTGCCGAAGTACGCCAGGAGAATCCATTAGACCCTGCAAGTAAGAAAAGAAGCAGAAATTAGTTGATGGAAGTAAAAGCATGAAAAATAACAAAGACTTTGAAAAAGCGGATGGGCTAACACAGCACCACAGAGCCATATACCAACCAAAAAAACACCTTATGGAGACCTGTACCCAACCTGTACCGAACCTGTACCGAACCTGAACCTGGGGGGTGGCTCTGTGGAGTGTGGAGGGTGGGGTTGATACGTTCAACCTTCGCCAAGCTGAGTCGTGGAGCTGCTCCCTGCTGCCCGCCATGAAGCTTGAAAGCCGCTGCTGAAGTACGCCAGGAGAATCCATTAGACCCTGCAAGTAAGAAAAGAAGCAGAAATTAGTTGACGGAAGTAAAAGCGTGAAAAATAACAAAGACTTTGAAAAAGCGGATGGGCTAACACAGCACCACAGAGCCATATACCAACCAAAAAAACACCTTATGGGGACCTGTACCCAACCTGTACCGAACCTGTACCGAACCTGAACCTGGGAGGTGGCTCTGTGGAGTGTGGAGGGTGGGGTTGATACGTTCAACCTTCACCAAGCTGAGTCGTGGAGCTGCTCCCTGCTGCCCGCCATGAAGCTTGAAAGCCGCTGCTGAAGTACGCCAGGAGAATCCATTAGACCCTGCAAGTAAGAAAAGAAGCAGAAATTAGTTAACGGAAGTAAGAAAAAGCGTGAAAAATAACTAAGACTTTGAAAAAGCGGATGGGCTAACACAGCACCACAGAGCCTTATACCAACCAAAAAAACACCTTAAGGGGACCTGTACCCAACCTGTACCGAACCTGAACCTGGGGGGTGGCTCTGTGGAGTGTGGAGGGTGGGGTTGATACGTTCAACCTTCACCAAGCTGAGTCGTGGAGCTGCTCCCTGCTGCCCGCCATGAAGCTTGAAAGCCGCTGTCGAAGTACGCCAGGAGAATCCATTAGACCCTGCAAGTAAGAAAAGAAGCAGAAATTAGTTAATGGAAGTAAGAAAAACGTGAAAAAATAACAGACTTTGAAAAAGCGGATGAAACATGTGCTGGCTAACACAGCACCACAGAGCCATATACCAACCAAAAAAACACCTTAAGGGGACCTGTACCGAACCTGTACCGAACCTGAACCAGGGGGGGGCTCTGTGGAGTGTGAAGGGTGGTGTTGATACTTTCAACCTTAACCGTCACAAGTCGTGGAGAGACTCCTTTGCTGCCCGCCATAAAGAACGGAAGGCTGCCGAAAGATGTTGCTCCTGAAATCTTCGGAAGTACGTTCACAAGCCTCCATTATAACGTGGCAGAGACTCCCACGGTTGATAAAGTTATGAAGCTCCGCGATCCGACCAAACAACCCAGGCCAGGCTGACTGGTGGCGATGTGAGAACCTGACGACGGTTCGAAATCGGTAGAGCGAACGAAAAAGAAGCTCGTTTGACAAGGTTAAGGAAACGAACTAAATCTCGAGAAGAACACCAAAGTTTTGAATGGATCTGCAAAAAGAGTGCACTGCCTGATCGCGAGTCGTTGGGATCCCAACGTAACGATGCCTAAATTGCTGAAAACAGAATATGTTCGGGAATATTCCTTGCTGGATTTGATGGTGGTCCCAAAGGTGCCACCCTGGACAATGGTGAATCGGTACAATTTGTTGACAGCAGTATAAACCCCATCTTCTGATTGGACCACCTAGCGTGGAGTCAATCATGTGAGATCGGAACATCATACTGTGCAATCACGTTGGTACACGTAGGCTGTTTGAATGGCCCAAAAAAAACACGGATGGAAACACCAATTTCGAGAATCTAGTGACGTGGAAAAATACTGCCGTTAATCCAACCAGCGCGGTTCGTTTCTCGAAGCGTGCTACCAAAATGAGCCGCTCTAGTGCTTAGGAGGCGGCTGCAAGGCGACGAGTTTGGAGGGAAATGAAGAATCTAGGCTGGGTCTGACAGAAACGGCGGTAGAGAGAAGGGACGGAGGAGCTGTAAAATTCATCATTTGTCTGGAGAAGTAGAACTCATATTCTCGCGAATTCGCGAGCTTATTGGTGACTGGAAACTGCAATTCGTCAGCGCGTACGAACATTGTCGCTGGTGGGTGACTGTCATTGAGGAGGGTCAAGTTGAGTAGCGACGTTGTTCGCGAAAGATTTTAGTGCAACGCCTCGTCAACCTGATATTTTGAGGATGTGCAGATAGCGTGGGTATCGTGGTGATCCTCCATGCGAATGTGGACGATGGGTCAAATCTGGTCGAACACGGTTCTGGGTATCTTAGCGGGTTTGCAGTTCCCTAGAAAGTCAATCAGTCAGTAGGGTTCAGTAAGTGTTTTGAGAGATACCAGACGGTTTGATGAGTCGAACCATTCAAACCTGAACTTGATATTGTCCTGTGAAGTAGGGATAGAAACGTTGTCGGTGCTATTCGTTTTGGTGCGGTACAGTGGCTACACTAGCTACCTCGCACACGGCACGCATGACCTGCGTGGAAGCACCACATACCCCTTCCTGCTCTCCTCCACCCACCACTCCCCCCAATCTCTCCCAACCAATCTGTACTACTTGCAGGATTCATTGCTCGCTGACACTATCGCGCCTCTCTTCTCACCCCGGCGCGTGCTGTCACATAAACCTGGTTTTCACTTGCGACAATTCCCTACTTCTCGCTTGTAAGTCAGTTGTTCCTGCGGCCGCTCCACACCACCGAACGTCCACTTATCCGCGCTCTCCTCTCACCGCCAGCGGGCGTCCAGTCACCGCCCTCTGGTATCCGCGCGTTAGCGCTATTCTGAATTCTTCCCTCGAACCATCTGAACAGCATAGCCACCTACGTTATTCGGATTTCAGTGAAGAGCCCTTAGCCTCGTGAGAGGTAGTTTTCTTCCCGTGTCACGGGCTTGCAGCCTACTTGCGCGTATTACATAACTCGAACGTAGAGTCGAGATGAATCGCATATTTGGCGTGAAGAAAGAGAAGACGCCGGCACCGAGCCTCACAGAAGCGTCAGAAAGAGTAAGGGAATTATTACGGTTGCCCTTGCCGTATCCACGTCGCCTCCCCTTTCTCTCTCGCCCTCCCCTGCCCTTCTTTCCCTCTATCGCTCCCCGCACTTCTCGTTCTCTTGCTTGTTTGTCGGATGCCTGAAGCTGTTCGTCTCCTCGTTCTTTTTGCCCTTACACCACCTCCAACATTTCTCGCATCGTCGCCTTGTCCCTGCGACACCACCTCGGTGCCCTCCTTGTCGTCGCATGCCATATTATGTCATCTTCGTACCAACCCACGACGCACTTGCACCGCCATGCCGCGCCGCGCCACGTGTGTCCGTGTCAGATCAATGCGCGCGGCGATTCGTTGGACGAGAAGATTCGCAAGCTAGAGGCGGAGCTGGTGCGGTACCGCGACCAGATCAAGCGCACGCGGCCCGGGCCGGCGCAGGAGGCGCTCAAGGCGCGAGCGATGCGGGTGCTGAAGCAGAAGAAGATGTGAGCATCACATGCCGTGGTTCACGGGGCGTAGTTGATAGGGCGTGCATTAATAGGGTGTGGTTGGCGTGGCGGTGGCTCTCACGTTGTGGCGTCTGTTGGCGTGTGCGTGTGTCCCAGTGTGCGGGGAGATAGTTGTCCACTCTCTACTGCCTCTCTCGCCTGCTACCATGCTCTCACTGCTGCTATCATCTCTCTCCTCCTTGCGTGTGAACGTTGTGCTGCACTTTTCACATGGTGCATGGCGCATGGCGCGTGGCGCATGGGTGGCGGGTGGCGGGTGGCAGGTTGGAGGGGCAGAGGGACAACCTGTACAACCAGAGTTTCAACGTGGAGCAAGTGGCGTTCGCGCAAGAGGGCATCAAGGACGCGCAGGCCACTGTCAGTACCACCACGTGCCCCCCCCCGCCATGCCCCCCCCCGCCATGCCTGCAAAAAGCCCATCCATGCCACACGGACCGCACCACTTGCTGTGGCACAGAGGCCGGCAGTTGAATATAACTCGTACTTTCTCGTGCAAGCTCACCCTCGTCCATTCTTCCTTTCGTGTGCTCCCACGCCGAAACTTCTCCTCGCCCCCGTTTCCCCATTCACCCCCTCAATCCTCCCGCCCATGCGTCCTCACCTCTGCATGGGTGACTGCAGGTGGCGGCCATGAAAGCAGCGAACAAGGAGCTTAAGACGCAGATGAAGTCCGTTAAGATTGAGGACATCGATGTGAGTGCCAACACACCACCGCACAGCACCGCACTGTGTCGTGCTGTGACCACCCCATTGCACACGCGCACGCACGCATGCCTTGCTCCTGATGCTCGTTCCACGCTTCCCACACCTCCTTTCCGTACTACCCAATCGTTCCTCCGCCCCCCCCGTGTCGCTCGCTTCATTCGCTGCCGTTCCTGCACCCAGCTTCACCACAAGTGCAGCAGGCAGCAAGCCCACACATGCTTCAAATGCCACCCCGGTGCACAGGGAAATTCCTGTTCACGAGATGTGCATGCGCAAGGAAATATCCTTGATCATAAAAACGCGCATCTTACCCGACCAAGGAGACTCTCAACTCACCTACTCTTCGCCACGGCTCCCCTCCCTCGTGTGATGTGATCCCTGTGCTGTCGTGTGTGCCCGTGCCCCGGTGTGGCATGGTGGATGTGACAGAGCATGCAGGACGACATGTTTGACCTGATGGACTACAGCAGCGAGATACAGCAGGCGCTGGGGCAGTCGTACAGCGTGCCCGATGACATTGACGAGGACGACCTGCTCGGCGGTGCGCCGGGGGGGGGGGGGATGCTGTGGGGTGCTGTGGGGTGCTGTGGGGTGGGATGGGAGGGATGGAGTACGTGAGCTGGGGATGTGCAGGGGAGGGGAGGCATGTAGTGTGAGTTGAAGGAAGTTGGGTTCCACAAGCGTTTTGTGCGATATTGCACTTGCACGCGTGCGTCCTCTGTTTCCGCTCGCTGGCAGTTCATTCCTCCCTTCCTCCTCCCTCCCCACTCCACCCGTCCCCATGCTCCCTTATTCCTTTTCCACCTGCTTCTTTCCCCCTGGTCCCTTCTCCCTCAACCTTTCCCCGCTTCCTTCCCCGCCTCCCTTCCCTGCCTCCTCCCCCCTTCCTCCCTTCCCCTCTTCCTTCCCCCCTCCCCCCTCTCCCATCCTCCTCCTCCTTCCTCCCTCCCCTCTCCTCCCTCCCCCCTCCTCCCTTTCCCCTCCTGCCCACCCCCCTTCCCCTCTTCCTTCCCCCCTCCCCCCTCTCCCATCCCCCTCCTCCTGCCTCTCCCCCATGCTCGCTCCTCCCTCCTCCCTTTAATCCGACCGGCACCTCTGGGCATGGCATGGCACGATGGTATCAGAGCTGGACGCGTTGGAGGCGGACATGGGCGTGGATACAGCAGACGCCACGCCGTCCTACCTGCTGCCAGACACGGAGCCAGACACGCTGGAGGCCGAGCCCGACCTCTTCCTGCCCTCCGCTCCCACTGCCAACGCCGCCTCTGCTGTGCCGGTCCGTGTCCTGCTGGGGAGAGCTTGCTCTGCTCTGCGTGCTTCGCGTTGCACCTGTGGGCTGGGCACATGCATGCAGGCCCATGCACATGCACCGCCACGCACATGCATGCACACACAACCGCAATGATATGCTTGCCGCTCGAGTGTTTTCTCTGCGGTGAAGGTTCACTGTTGAGTTGTGAATGCGGTTTGCCTGTCCTTTCAATGTGCAGGTGGCGGAGCCAGCTCGCCCGTTGCGCACGTGACCTTCACCCTGCTCCCACACGTTCTTAGGCGCGTCACAGGTTCAGAACTAGGCTCCCATGTGTTGTGTGCTGACCTCGGCACCAAGATGCTAGATGCTCACACCTGCTCTGGAGCACAGTGCAGTGCACACGTTTCCCAGCACTGGCTGCCTCGTGATACTGCACCCAGCACCCAGCACGGTAACACGTAGCATGCAGCAGCACCTGCCTGCTACTTGGTGTGAAAAAGGCAAGCAGTGTGGAAGGTGGTGTTGGCGATAAGAGCATGGAGGTAGAGAAGTGGATTGCGATGCATCACGCGAACCACTTCTTGTGGCTCCCCAGTGAAAATCACTAGGAGTAGCGCACCTGCACCTACTTTAGGTACTACTCCTGCTTGGGTTTGGTGGTAGGTAGATTCTGCCTGGAGCATTTACTCTGTGTGCTTGAGACTGCGTGAGAAGCTTTCTCTGCCGAACCGGGCTAGACAATCACGTAAGCATTGCAGTGCAGCAGCATGCTGCCAGTACATGTAGTCCTCTATATTGGAGTTACTGAGTATTTTATTCGTAATATCTTCCAGGGTGTACGTTGCCGTGTATATATGTGTACATGCGCTCTGATCGCGTTATAACGGAGAGCTAGCAGTCGTTACATGCATGGCGGCCGTCACTTGTTCCCACCTACCTTCCACTCTGTCGCCCGCATTTCGCGAATTACCCACCGCATTCACCAGCGCGCACGGATCCATGTACTTCCCTCTAGGCGCTTCTCGTCCGATCCTTGGTCTGTCTGCCGTTGCTCGTGCCCTCACCACGACGATTTCGCGCCGCGTGCGCGCGCGTCTGTCCCTCGGTCGTTGCGCACATTCCTCGTCGTTTTTGTCGTTCATCGCACTAGCCGTCGGACTCTTGCGTTCCCCGCTCTTTCCTCCTCCCGCTATGCTCCTCGCGCGCCGACTTCCCTCTCCGCCCTCCTCCCTGCGCCTCCCCTTCCTTGCGCGCCTCGCTCCCTTCCTCTTGCTCCTGCTACTCGCCGTCCCGCATCTCCCGCCGTCTCTCGCGCAGAGCGAGTCCCCGTTGTCCGGCCAGGGGCTCGCGCCGTACCCGACGCTGCTGACGCCTCCGGGTCGCAATGGGCAGGGGGACCGCCGCGCGCTGCAGATGGGGGACGGGGGGACGTGCGCGAGCGCGGGGGGAGGGGAGCCCGCGGTGCGCGCGGCGTACACGCCGGTGTTTGTGTCGGTGGTGCTGAACAAGCTGCTTGATGTGAGACACATCGCGCGCGCACCGCTGCGCCGCGCGTCTTTCCCTCCTGCTCGTGGCGTTGCGTTCCGTGGACAGTTTTCACACTGCCATGCGCCATGCGCCGCGCTCCAGCCTCCTCCATCTCCGCGTCCTCTCCCCGCGTCTACCAACCCCTCGGACCCCTCTCCTCCCCTTCCCTCTTCCCCCCCCTTCCCTCTTCCCCCCCCCTTGTCCCCCCCGCTCCCCCCGCTCCCTCCGGTCTCCCCGCCCGCCCCGCGCGCAGGTGGACGACGAGCGGTACCAGTTCGAGGCGATCATCCACCTGCGCATGTCGTGGCACGACCCGCGCGCGCCGCTCGCCATCCGCCAGCGCACCGCGGAGACCTTCCTGGCGGGGAACCCGTCCGCGTGCGCGCGCGTGTGCGCCAAGGGCCGCTCCCTGTGCTGCGACTCGGTGTGGCTGCCGGGCGTGATGGGCGGCAACCTGTTATCGCTGGAGGACGAGCGCACGGAGTGGGAGGCCATTGCGCTGCAGCCCGGGAACCACTCCAATGTGCGGTGGGGGCGCCGCCTGCGCGCCACCTTCCACGCCGCGCTGCGCTTCCACCGCTACCCCTTCGACACGTGAGCTGTGGCCGGAGCGCAGGAAGGGTAGCGATGGAACACACAAGGGGTTACGATGTGGGGGAGGGGATGGCTACGAGGCCTGTGAGGCAATGCGCCCAATTCTGAAGCCAATCCGGAATTCGCAAGCTGAATTCCGAGCTCTTGTCATGCAACGCCCGCATGTCCCCTTTCTCGCTCATATCCTTTCTCTTCCGCCCCCTCGTCCCTTCCGTGCCCCCCGGCTCGCCCCCCTGTGCTGTGTGGAGTGCAGGCAGCAGCTGGTGGTGGAGCTATGGGCGGAGAGCTGCTGCTACTCCTTCGTGCCCAGCGCCGCCGCCATCCGACGCCCGCGCTCCTTGCTGCCCTCCGCCCGCGGCCCATCGCATCTCCACGACAACGCCTCTTCCGCGGTCACCACTGGCAGCAGCAGCAGCAGCAGCAGCAGCGGCGGCAGCAGCGGCAGCAGCGGCAGCACGGGGCGGCAGAGTGAGCAGAGCGGGGCGGACGGCGGAAGCAGGAGTCCAATGCGGCGGGGGCGGGTGAGGAGGGATGACGGCAGCGGGCCGGACGACCTGTCGGGGTGGCAGGTGGAGAGCGTGTACGTGCAGGCCCAAGCAACACACGTGGGGCGCATGATGCAGTGGGTGGAGGAGCCCCATGCGGACGAGGTCTTCAGCGTGCGCTCCGAAGAGCTTGCCGGGGCCACGCTGGGTGGGGGTGGCACTCCTTGCGGCACCATGCTGTGGGAGGGCGAGGAGGGCGGGGAGGACGTGGGCGGGAAGGAGGAGGAGGGGGAAGAGGCGGCGGGGGAGTGTGGGAGCGGGAGGGCGGAGAGCAGCGAGTGGAGGGCGTGGCAGGAGCGGGAGCAGCAACTGGCAGCGGCATCACTCAACTCAACGCTGCTGATCGTGATCCGCGTGCAGCGCATCTGGCACTACTACCTCTTCCTCTTCCTCCTCCCCACCTTCCTCGCCGTGGCCCTCTCCTGGACCTCCTTCTGCATGTCGCCGGAGCACCTCGAGCTGCGAGTGGGCACGGGCGTGACTCTCTTCCTCGCACTCACATCGCACCAGTTTGTGATATTTGACACGCTGCCGCACTCCAGCTACGTGACCATCATGGGGTGGTTCATCATCTGGTCGTACGCGCTCATTGTCTTCGCCGTATTGCAGTCGCTGCTCGTGAACTACGTGTACTGCATTGGGGAAACGGCAGCGCGCGAGCACAATGAGTCGGTGGCAGCGCGGGCTACAAGGCGCCTCCTCATGGGGTCGGCGGCAGGAGCGGTGGGGAGGGCGGTGTCGGGGGGAATCAGGGATGCGGCTGCGAGTGGGAGCGGGGCTGTGAGTGCGAGTGGGAGTGGGAGTGGGAGTGGGGGTGGGAGTGGGAGTGGGAGTGCGAGTGGGGGTGGGAGTGGGAATGCGGGGAGGAGTTACGGCGTGGTGCGGCTGTCCTCTGCAGGTCGCTGGCCCAGCCTGTCCCCGCAGGCGCTCTCCCTGCTCTGGCGCCCCTCCGCCTCCGTTGTTGCTGCTGCTGCTGAGCCGCTGCTGGCACAGGAGGGACCTGCAGGTGGTGGGGAGGGTGGGGGGAGGCACGGGGAAAGCAGCAGGGATGCTGCTGGGATGCGGGGGAGGAAAGGTGTTGAGGAAGGGAAGGAAGGGGGAGGGAAGGAGTTAAACGAGGGGAAGGGAGAGAGTGAAGGGAGTGTGGTGAGGGATGCAGGCAGGAGTGAGAGCAAGCCCCCACAGCACACCGCCAGTAGTGGAGTGCGGGCAGGTGAGCGTGGGAACAGTGACAAGCCATGTGCACCAGTGATCCGGCCTTGTGGGGGTCTGAGAGAGCAGGAGAGTGAGGGGGAAGGTGTGTCACAGCAGCCAAGCGAGCAGGAGGGCGAGTCGGAGATGGGAGCAGAGAGGAGCAATCGAGGGGGTGGGTTGTTCCGTGAGAGTGAGTCGTTTGCGGGGCTGTCCCATCTGTCGAAGCGCATTCAAGAGACGGTGGCGCATGCGGGGCATCTCAAGGGCATGGTGGAGCAGGACCCCCACCGTGCCAAGATATTCATCTCTCGCCTCGATGGCCTCTGCCTTGTCGCCATGCCCCTGCTCTATGTGGGCGGGCTGCTTTGGATCTACATGGTTGTGGAATGACAAGGCTGGTGCAATGGGGTTGGTTGGGTGGGACGAGAAGGCTTTCCAACTGTAGCGAGTTTGGCATACATTTGATTAGTTTTAAATGTACATATGCACATAGTAGTAAGCATTGAGTTGTAGCTGGTTGGTGCTGTTTCTTGAGCATCTTAGCATGTAGTGGTACTGATGTAGTTAACATCGTCATTCTTTATCAAATAGAGGACACAATTACTGCTCAGCCATTCTTTAGTGTGCACGTGACGAACGGCGTGACGGTGAAAGCACTTATGGTGAAGCGTCTGCGAGCCTTCCCCCAGAGCCCTTACCTGTCGCGCACCTTCCAAGCCGTTCATCCATTCCGGGATGCTTCGCCAACACCTCATCACCCTTTCGCCAGTCGCCCATCAAACCCCTGACGCTCGTCTGGAATATTCCAGTACACTGCTCTGCCCCTGCGACTCCACGTAGTCAGGGCAGGTGTGGCTCTCCTGCCCGGACCCCTTGCCAGTTTGTGGTGAGACCGCGTGTATTTCATGGAGGAAGAACCGCGCAATCCTCAAATCTTCACATCAAGCCTCCAGCTATTTCTGAACCAACCTCCAGTTGTTAGGAACTCTGCGAACTTTGATTGGTTTACCATAGCCGCCATCCATCCTGATTGTCCGTCACAGCCCAGCTGTATCATCTTGCCGATCTCCAACCCCTCTGGTTCCTCACCTCTGGCGCACAAACCACAACAAAATCGTGCCGTGCGTCCACGTGTTGCTTCCCTCCCCTCCTCCCGCTTTTTCGCCCTCCCCTCACTGCCACCCTCACCTGCGACTGGATCCCCTCACCACCACCCTTCCTCCCTCCCTGATTTTAGACGTTACCTCGCGCTTGTTTTCGATCCTCTCTCATCCCTTCCCATCTCCGCAGCTCGTTTGAGTTTGGGTTTGACCAGTGTGTCAGTGGTTGAGTTCCAGCTCTGACAGGCTTCAAGCTTCTCTCTCAAGGAGACTCCTAGTTCAGGTCTTCTACGCCATCGCCCCTCCAGCGATCGGCTAGATCAATCGTCCGCTGCCTTGCATTAGGGTTTCGGCAGTGAAAGCTGACCTTGCAGTTTGGGCCGGTTTTGGTTCTTTTTTCTGCCTGCAATTGTCTCCTCGAGCAGTACCATGGCTTCGCTGACCATGACTCACACGTGCGCGGCTGGTCAGGCAGCATCCTTCAATTCCCTTCTGAACTTGTCAAGACAGACAACACCAGTCACCGTATCCGCGTCGGTGGTTCCACGTGTGACCAACAGCCATGCCTCATCTTCATCGTCGCAGCCGTCTCGCTCGACTCCCCCAAACACGCCCTTCGTTCCGAATTCTAATTCTCCTCGCGCTCCTCTGGCACCGTCTCTTAAGGCTACCGTGACAGATTGCCCGCCGACCGACACCAAGTCTTCGAACATCACCCGCCAAGGAGACAGGGCGAATGGTTCACCTGCGGATAATTCGTCTCCGTCAGCTAATCTCCAAACTGATCCTCTGCCGGCCCTGTCTCTGGCGACAGCGGCACCTATTCTGAAGTACTCTCCTGAGGGCAAGCTGGTGGTGGGCGTGGGAACCATGTCGGAGGCCGATTGGGCTGCCGCCTTCGGCATCAACTCGGGCCATCTGATTCCCGTCACCGTCCCTCGCTCCGCGCAGCTGCTGCTTCCGTCGCCTGCCTCCAATTCTCGTCCCGCGCTGCCTCCTGCCGTGTCGAGCTCGCAAGACCCAGCTCCACGCTTTGCCGCGATTGTAGGACAGGCGGAATTGAATGGCTCGCTGGCCGCACCTCCTCAAAGCGAGAGCTTGGAGAGGGACGGTGCTGCGGCGGTGATGGAAGAGGATGTGTGGCTGCAGATTCGTGCCGAGGCACGTGCGGCTGCGGAGGAAGAGCCAGCTCTAGCGAGCTACCTGTACTCCACCGTGCTCACTCACAGATCGCTGGAACCAGCGCTTGCTGCGCACATTGCCAACAAGCTCTCGTCGCCCACCTTGCTCGCGTCGCACCTGTTCGAGCTCTTCAGGGAGACGTTTCTTGAAGACCGCAGCATTCAAGTCGCCATCCGGGCTGATCTGATGGCGGTGCGGCAGAAGGATCCAGCATGCGACGGCTTCCTCCTTTGCTTTCTGAACTACAAGGGATTCGCTGCTCTGCAGACTTACCGCGCGGCGCACAGGTTGTGGCAGCAGGGTCGATACAGTATGGCCATGGCGCTTCAGAACCGCATGTCGGAGGTGTTTCAGGTGGATATCCACCCCGCCGCGCAGATAGGCAAAGGGGTAATGCTGGATCACGCAACGGGAGTGGTAATTGGCGAGACCGCTGTTGTCGGAGACGAAGTGTCCATGCTGCACAATGTCACGCTTGGCGGTACTGGCGCCATTGCTGGTATTCGCCACCCACGCGTGGGCAGGGGTTCAGTCATTGGTGCAGGGGCCCGGATTCTCGGTCCTGTGACTCTGGGCGAACGGGTGAGGGTGGGAGCGGGTAGCCTGGTGTTGACAGACGTGGAGGCAGAAGCCACTGTGGTGGGCAACCCTGCGAAGATAGTGAGGAGGAAAGGTGATGGGAAAGGGAATGGAGGAGATGAGTTTGTGCTGGACTACGTCATCTAATTGTGATTCAGCTAGGCATGGGCTTCAGTCTAGTGCCTGGGAATTTGTTTGCTCGACATTTTTTTGTACATGATCCAACATTTATGAAAGTAGCGCAAATCCCATTTCATTGTCTATTTCATGAGTAGAATTGCTCTCAAACAAACTATCACTAGAAACTTAAAGAACGAATAATCCGACAGCTGTAATGATACCGCAGCAGTAACTGCTGGTGATGAATACCTATCCTTATTGGGCAAGTAAAATGTGACAACGCGTATGACGATGTTTTCAGCCCATCTCTCGTGATCGTGCAGCAGACGCACTGGGCCGGGGCACACATCGGTTGTCAGCGTCGCACGCACGAAGGAACCAAACCATCGCGCGGCGTCGTATGTCATAAGCACATCTTGAGCTTCGTTACAAGCGCACAAAGCGGCAGCAGCACTCCAGCGACCAGCCCATCAACAACACTCCTCTCCCGCCATAAACTGGACCTCTGTCGTCTTGCTCTCATTTTCAACTCAACCGCACCTCGAGCTTGTCTGCTGGTCTGCCTTGATTTCTCCTAACGTTTCTGACACAACTTTAGTTCAGTTCGATCATAGACGCAGGCGCAGATTGTCGCTTACACCCTGTTTCTCGCTATTGTGAATTCCGGTATACTGAACCCTCTGGCTCAACGCGCCAAATTACGCGCTATAGTCAACTTTTGCACCAGTTCGGTTTGACGAGGTCAGCTACCTTTGAGGACGGTCAGTTGAACTTTTAATATGGCTCGGTAGGGTACCCAGGTTAACGAAATTTCGGATCACCCGCCTCCTAGAGACGGTTATTGTAAACTTTTCGAATAAGTCCAACGAACAGTTCCACTGTTCAGTGTGTTTCCGCAGTTCAGTGTAGCGAGAAACAGGGTGTATTTGAGTGGTCCTTTCAGCTCCGTCCTCTGCAGACTTGCCGGAATGCTGCATGTGCGCCATGTTTGCAGTTAGCTCCCCAGCGACTTCTATGGAGGCCGTACAGCGAGGACCAAAGGTTGTTGCCCTCAGCATGGCTTCCCAAATGTCTATGCTTCCTTCAAGCCGTCCTCTCCATAGTCCTCCCCGCAACTTATCGTTATCGGCGCGCTTCCTCGCCTCCGCGCCTCGTGCCTCCCTAGTGTCGCCGTTACTCTCCGTTAGGTCGAGCAGATCGTGCACTCCGCGTGGGGGCGTGTCGCTGCTCTCAGATTTCGCGGGCCAAAGAATATCAGTCACGCCCGTCGGACACGACCGATTGTTACGAGGACGTGTGGGTGTGCGGCCGGCTTTAGCGCCGGGAGGGGCGGCAAAAACGGGGGATGGACGGATGCGCGGGGCCGTGGCTAAGGCCAAAGCCATCGATGCGCCGCGAAAGACTGAAGTGATTCGGTGAGGGTTTATGAAGGTCCAGCTGATGCGACACTGCCTGGCATTGGTTGTCGCATGCTTTACGCCAACCTAACAGTTAACCTGGCTTCCGGACCTGCCTTGCTCGCTGTTCGCTCCTCGACGAGCGCTAGGACACTGCGATAAGGGCCGCTATTCCGCGCCGACCCCATTCGCGCCACTCAATCGTCCCCATACCCTCGTGCCGATCCCCTCAGGCCCGCCCTCCTTGCTCTCTCCCCCCACTCCCCTTTCACATTCGCATTCTCCGTCCTTTCCACACAACCTGCTTTCCCCGCTGCGCGCGTTCGCGCGTGCCTCCTTCCCCGTGCGCAGGCTGAAGCAGAACCAGTGGGTGTACGACGTGTGCGTGGAGCGGCGCTGCACGGTGGCGGATATCCGCGCGCTCAACCCCACCGTCAACATCGACCGCGTCCTCGCCGGCCAGCGCCTCGTCGTGCCGCGCCGCCCCTCGCCCTTCGATCCCATCGAGCGCGAGCTCACCCGCGCCGCGCAGCAGCTCTCCACCACCTTCGCCGCTGGCCCAACCGGCGGCGCCGCGCGCACGCAAGCCACCACCGCCCCCGCCAGTGCCGACTCCGCCCCCGCTGCCTCCGCGAAAAAGCCCGCTGGAACCACTGCCCCCCCTGCTCCGACCGCCCCTCCCCCCGGTCCTTCCCCCTCCCTCCCTTCCGCAGCAGCCCCGTCCCCCCCCGCCGCGCCCACCGCGCCGTCCGCATCGACGCGCAGCACGAAGCCGGCTGCGCGCCCGTCCGGCGGGTCGTGGCTGGACTCGCTGCTGGGGGGCCCTGTGGGGGCCGGGCGGACCGAGGAGGTGGAGGAGTACGTGTTGAAGCGCAAGGAGTGGGTGTGTGACGTGGCGAGCCGCCTTGACGTGGACATCGAGTATCTGCGGCGCCTCAACCCCGGCGTCAATCTCGACAACGTGCGCCCCAAGCAGCGCATCAACGTCCCCAAGAGCCGCGCCGCGCGCCTCCGTCAGCAGCCGACGGCGGCAAGCGGGGCTGACGTGGCAGGGACCGGGTCGAAAGGGGGAAAGGATGCGGAAGAGAAGAAGGGGAAGGAGGGTGGCGGGTTAGCGACAGGGGATGCAGGGGAGAGGGACGGCAGGGCAAAGGGGGTTGGCGCGTCGCTGAAGAGCGTTGACGCGGGGAGTAAAGCCGCGGTCGTGGCGGAGGCTACAGCGTCCGCTTCCGCCTCCGCAGCTGCTTCCCGCGATAAGCCTTCCGCGCGTCAAGCCGCAACCGTTGCGGCTCCCCCTCTCTGTCCCGTTCCCCCATCCGTCCCATCTCCCTCCCCTGCCCCCTCGCCGTCCCCGTCCGCACCATCTGCGCCATCCGCCGTCGCGCCCGTGTGCGCGCCTCCGCCCATCTGCAAGCCGCCCGCCTCGGCGGGGCGGGAAGGGGCCAGTGCAGGCAGCCAATCGGGCGGCGACCTGTGCGCGGTGCCAGAGGCCAAGGGCGCAGGTGCCGCGCGCGAGGCGAAGGGGGGTCCGGCGCAGGGTGTTGCGGCGGCTGGCGCGGCGGTGGGGGGAGTTGGCGGAAGCAGAGGGGCGCCGGCAGCGGAGGCATCGTTTTTCGAGGCGCTGATTCGGGGTATGGGTGGGGACGGCAAGCAGAAAGACGGCGCGGGGGGGACGCGGGAGAAACAGCAGCAAAAGGCGGCAGAAGCAGCAGCGCCCGCGAAGCAGCAAAAGCATCAACAGCAACAGCAGGCTCCGCAGGTGCCGCAGCAGCAGCAGGCACAGGCACAGGCGCAGCAGAAGGGGCAGGCGCAGGGGCAGCAAGGAGTGAATCAGAGATGGCGGGTGCACAGGGTACGGCGAGGGGAGTGGATATCCTCGTTAGCAGCGGACTACGGGCTTACAGTGGAGCAGCTACAGGACATGAACCCGGGCGTCGATCTCGCTAAAGTGAAGCCTGCGGACGAGATCCGCGTTCCTGCGGGGCGCAGGCGCGCAACGGGCGCGGCGCTCCCGCTGGATCCAGCGGACGTGGAGGCCATGGGGGGCGCGCTCGTGGTGGCGGCTGGCGGGGCGGACAAAGGCGGCGGAGGCGGACCAGCAGCGGCTGGGGGGGCCAGCGGCGGGCAGCAGGGGCCCGCGGGCGGGGCAGCGGGGGCGCATCTGGCGGGCGCGCGCGTGGGGATGGTGATGCCGGGGGACAGCTTGGCGGACATCGCGGAGCGGTACGGCGTGGCGTGGCAGGAGCTGGCGGAGCGCAACGGCGTGCGCGAGGGCGAGGAGGGCGGCGGGCTGCAGGTGGGGCAGATCCTCATCATCCCGGAGAAGAAGGCGCAGCAGGTGGCGTCCATCGGGGGCGTCGGGCACTGGCTCGGCTGGCAGCCCGCGGGGGGGAGAGGTGGAGCGGCGGCGGGCGGGGGTGCGATTCTGTCGCAGGCGCCTGCGGGGGTGTCAGTGTCGCTGTCCATTGCGCTGGTGGTCGCGTCGTCTCTTGCAGCTGCCGCCATCATGCGCCTCAACGCGCCGCTGCTCTCCGCGTCTGGCGCGGGAGGGCTCGTTTCCAGCCTGCAAGCGCTGCCGTCGCGACTGCCAGAGCCCATCGCGAGTGCGTGGGCGCAGGTTACGCGGGGCCGCGGCACGGACGGCGCTGCAGCAGGCGCGTCGCTGTCGCCCCTGCGCGATTCCGCCACGGCCCCCACGTGGGTGGTGCCGCCTGGGTGGTCCGCGCCGACCCACGCGGACATGCGCACCATCCTCGCGCTCTCCTCCCTCTCCCCCTCCTCCCCCTCGCTCGGCGGCCTGCTCGCGTCGCAGGGCGTCGCCACGTCAGCCGCGCTGCTGCCCGCCATAGACGCCGCGTGCCGCGCTGCAGCGGACTCGTTCCTCGCGTCCGGGCCCGTCCTAGCCGCCGTCTCGCTGCTCCGCGCGCCCCGCGCCGACCCCAGTCTCCTGCGCCTGCTGCCCTTCCGCCAGCGCCCGAAAGCGGGGAAGGCGGGGGTGTTGGGCGCGCAGGGGTTGGGCGGGGCGGACGGGCGAGGGTTGGCGCGGGTGGCGCTGGCAGCAGTGCCGCAACTGGTGGTGGGGAGTGAGGTCATAGGCGCATGCGTGTGGGCGGAGGGAGGGGAAGGAGCGGCAGGGGGTGCGGTAGATGGGGTGGCGGTGAGGGGCGCTGAAGGGGCAGGGGACGGCGGGGAGGAGCAGTACTCGGTGGGGGTGCTGCTCATGTCACTGCCGCCAGGGATGCGCATGGCAAGTGCTGTCATTGGCGAGGGGCAGGGGGGGGAGCAAGGGGAGGGCAAGGGGAGTGGTGCAAGTGGGAGCGAAGCGGTGGCGTCAGCTCTTGCGGTGGCAGTGGGCAGACTGACTGAGGCCATGGAGCAGGTATGCACACACACACACGCACTGCTGATTAACGTCGCTGTGCACTTGCACCCACTGTCATCAGACGTTTGAGAGTGAGCCAGTGATGCAGACCCATCCATCCCTCCACGCCCTCCTGCTCCATCCCCCCCTCACAACTCTCATCCATCTGTGCCCGTCCTCTCCGCGCCTGTTCCTCACCCCACCCGCTTCTCCCTCCCTCTCTCCCCCTCCCTCCCCATGCACCACATTCAACATGGCCCATCACACCAGGACCCGCTTCAGCCGTCGCCGCGCCTCTCGTCGCTGCTCGCCTTGTTGCCCTGCGATGCTGCATCCTCAGCAGCCGACATTGTAAGCACCCTGCCCTGCCTGCTCTCCTTCCCTTAGCGCCTCCACCCACCCACCCACCCACCCACCCCCCTTTCCATTCTAAAGTGCTACTTGATTCATCCACCCATCCTGCCATGCTGAGTCATGCACCCCTCCCCTTCCCATTGTCCATTTCGAAGCACCTCACCTCACCTCACCTCACCTCACCGCCTGTCCCCCAACCACCCCACCGCCCCCCTCCGTGCAGCTGGCATCCCTGGTACCGGACACGTCCCTGTACCTCATCGCATCATCGCCCAGCCCCTCGCCGCGCCCGCACTGGCACGTCTCTCCGCCGCTCGACTCCACTCCAGATGCAGCAGCGGCAGCGGCGGCGGCAGCAGCAGGGCGCGTGGGGGAGGGGGTGACGGTGGTGGGGATAGCAGAGGGCGTGGATCTGAACGGGGCGTTTGTGGCATCGGTGTTGGGGCAGTGGCTGTATGGGCCCAATGTCACGCTCCTGTCTGTGCCCCCCGCCAAGAAGCGAAGGGAAGCCATCAGCTCATAGGCCCACTCATTATCCCGTCTTGGCCTGTCATCCCTTTATGTTTAGGAGCCTGGGCTTAGGGCTTGAGTAGTGGGAGTGTGCTGGGGGAAAGGGGTGGGGGAGAGGTAGGATGCAGTGATAGCAAGCACAAGGTGTGGGCATGCAGAGGGCCTGAGGGCCCTATGTAGAATCTTGGAATCTAGCAGCAGCTCTGTAGGTGGTTCCACTAGGTGGTTCGGTTGCCATAGCTCGTATCTTGCTATGCCACTAATGGCTTGCTATAACATGACCCAGTGCTTGACAAGCCTGCGGAGTAGATTCCCTAATGCGATAGTTGCAAAACTTTATGTAGATGAAGCTGTTTATTTTGTTTGTGCCACTTCTGCAGGTCCTAGGCAGTGGTTGTAGCAGGCAAGGCTGGCCCGCTAGTTGAGAGGATTAAGAGACGGCAGGAGACAGCAAGGAAGCAGGATGTGGGTTTGCACGGGTAGGACGCAGTGCACGTGTTCGACCTCTGGTCGCTGCTGAGTCAAAATGCAAGGCTTGCACAACCCAGGACCCAGGAGGACCCGTGTGCATGAGGTACGTTATGTATGGAGCGCGATGATGCATGCACACGGCGGGTCCACGGCGCCATGTGTCACACATCAAGGTACTCGCACTCGTGCAGCCTCTCTAGAATCTGCTCAAAATTGGGCCGCCTCTCTGGGTCGTCCTCCCAGCAGTCTGCCACCCAAGGCACCGGGGAAAAAAAGGGGGAGGGGGTGGGAGAATAGGTACGAGGCAGGAGTGGGAGATACTAAGGTTCACAGATCAAAGCGAAATTGACACAAGGGAAATTCACACAACGGAAATTCACACAAGGGAAATTCACACAAGGGAAATTCACACAAGGGAAATTCACACAAGGGTAATTCACTTGAGAGTGTGAGGGGATGCAAGTAGTGTGTGGTGTGTGGGACTGTGCTTGTGTGCGCTTGGGCCTGCTGGCTGCAGGAGGAAGAAAGGTTGCTGTTGGAGAGAAGATGGAGCACAGGAGGGGAGTGAGGTGTTGTGGGCAGGAGAGGTGTACCTGCTATGAGCTGCCCCAGCATGCCGTCTGGTACAGGCAGGCGCGCATTGCGATGCGCCACCGCGTATGCCACCTGCCACACATGCACACATGCAGGCAAGTGAGCACAGGGACATGCCAACACCATTGGGAGGCAGGCATTCGCGTTCAGATGGAATCACCAAGAATGCTGATCACCCCACTGCACTGCGCTGCTCACACCTTTCCCTTCCCCCACTTCCCCCCTCTACCCCTCCCCCATCCCCTCCCTCCCCTTCTTCCCCTATTCCCCTCCCCTCCTCCCCTCCCTCCCTGCCTCCCTCCCTCCCATCCCTCCCCAAACGCCCCTTCCCCCCCCCTCCACACCTCAAGCGGGTTCTGGACGTCCTCCCAGGGGCGGCGCAGCGTGACGAGCTCCCACATGATAACGCCCATGCTGAACACGTCGCACTTGAAGGAGCAGCGCTCGTTGCGCAGCAGCTCCGGCGCCATCCACTCGGGCGTGCCGGCCGCCGTGCGGCCCACCACGTGGCCGTCGGGGGCGAGGCGAGAGAGGCCAAAGTCACAGATCTTGACGCACCAGTGCTTGTCCACCAGGCAGTTGGCTGACTTGAGGTCCCGGTGCACTATGCTCATGCGCTGCACGCATAGCATGCCCCTGGTGGTGTGGGGGGGGGGAGAGAGGACATAGGGAGTGGAGCGGGTGGAGGAGGTGGAGGGGGAGGAATAGATGGTTGCGGACGCTGAGGATTGAGAATATGGGCCGGCAGGGGGGGAACTATGCAGTGGCGTGCGCATATGTGACCAGAGCAGTGGTTGTATGCCCGAGTGTCCCCCACGACCACCTCCGGGTAGGCTATCACCAACTCCGAGTGTCCCCCACGATCACCACTCCCGGTACTCCCGTCCATCCCTCCCTAACCTCTGCTACACTTCCCCTTGCCGCACTTCCCCTTGCCGCCCAAAGCCACCACCCAGTGCTGCCATCCCTTCCCATCCCAACCTGTAACCCCCTACTCAACCTCGATCCATTCGCTCCCACCACGGTCCCCCTTCCCCCCACCTGCAGATATCCCGGAGCATCTTGTAGCGGCGCTTCCAGCTGAGGGACTCGCCGCCCTGGCCGGGCTCGCGCGAGTGGATGATGCGGTAGAGCGACCCCATGTGCATGTACTCCGTCACCATGCACACCTGCGGCGCCTGCACACACGCCCCCATAAATAGCAGCACTGGGGGACGGGGGAGGGGTTGCGGGGGCGGGGGGGGAGGGGGCGTTGAAGGTGGAGTTAGGAGGGTATTCTTTGAGGAGTGGCGGGGGGAATGTTGGGGGAGGATGGAAGGGAGGAAGGGGGGATGGAAGGGGAGAAATGGAACGGAATGGAATGGGTGGCTGAAGGGGAGGTGATGGGTGTTTGCGAGGGCTGTGAGAGAGGCGTGGTGTAACCAGCAGGATGCATGTGCGATGGGGTACATACGTGGGCAAGCGGGGACAGGGCAAGGGAAGAAAAGGGGAGGGGAGGGGAGGGCTCAGAGGAGAGAGGCGCATGAAGCGAGACACTTGATATGTGCGAGGAGGAGAAGGAGAAGTACCATTGGGGTGGCGCAGACGACTGTTGAGAAGTAGCGTGGAGCAAGATGTATGGTGTTGCAGGATACATGCACACACACACACACATGCACTCATGCACACACACACACACACACCAGACAAGCACACACACGCACACAGACACACATGCAATGTAAGGGATAGGTGAGTCGAGAGCGAGCTGTACAGCACGCACAAAGCATGTGGGGTTACCTCAGCAATTAAGAAGGTGCGCATGCACGGCTGCATGGATGGCAGAGCATGGCGATGAGAATGGAATGGCAGTGGGAACGCGAATGCGGCAGTGAGGAGGCAGCAGGGAGCGAGTGGAGACCTGAGCAGCGAGACCTCGTTGTAGAAGTCCTCGTACTCCTCCGGTGATGGGTCGTCCTGCACCAACAGCCGCTTCACCGCCACCTCCGTTCCCCTCCACACCGCTCTGAACACCTCCCCGAACGACCCTGCACCCAGCACCAGGAAGGGAGGCAACAAGAAGTATCCAAAGAAGAGAGGACACGCTTGAGTGGAGAATCAAGAACAGAATACGTGGAAGCATGAGCAGGGGATGGCAGGGGAGAATCAAGAGCGAGCAGAGGCGAGGCACAAGGTAAGCAAGCACGCACCAATGCCCACTCGGATGCCCAGGCGCAGCTCGTTGAAGTCAATGGTCCACTGCTCGCTGCCCAGCACAGCCTGTGCTGCCACGGGTGGCGCTGGCACCAGTGCCGCGGGAGCAGCAGGCAGCGCAGCAGCAGCAGCGGGCACGGCCTGGCGCTGACTCCCCGGTGCAGACGACAGCGCTCCACTGCCCGGGGCTGAAGCACCGGGGGGCGTGGGGCGCCGCAGAGAGGCCGGGTGGGAGGAGGCGGGTGGCGGTGGCGAGGCGGGGTGCTGTGGGCGAGGGGAGGCGGACTGGAGAGGGCTGACGTAGCCTGAGCTGCCACTGGCGTTGCCCAGGGATGGTTGTGACCTATGGCTCATGCCCGCCCGCTGCCGCTGCACATCCCCACCGCTCTCACCCGCACCCACACCTGCACCTTCACCTGCTGCGTCTGTTGCTGTCCCTGACTGCTCCCCATCTCCTACCTCCTTCCCCTCTGCTCCTTGTTTCTGAGAACCCTCTGCGTCCTGACCTTGCTGCGCTGTTGCTCCCTCCTCTCCCGCCCTCCCCTCTTCACCCTTCTCCTCCCCACTTCTTTCCTCGCCACATCTCTCCTCTCGACCTACTTCCTTCCCACCTTTCCCTTCGCCACCGTTTTCCACACCACTTTCATCTTCCACACCACCCTCTTTTCCCTCCCCTCTGCACCTCCTTTCCTCCCCATCCACTCTCCCTGCCTCTTCTCTTCCTTGCCCCTCCCCCATGTTTCCGCCCTCCCCGCCACCCTCCCCACTGCCCTCCCCGCCAGCCCTAGAACCCTCGCCTGTGCCCCCAGCGTCCCCCTCGTCTGCCCTCACTCCCCCCGCTTCCTCTCCCCCACCCTCCCCTGCACGCTGCTCTTCTCCTCCCAGCTGCCCCGGCCCCCCACCACTGGAGTCACGAGAGAGTGAGGGAGCAGCAGCAGCAGGTGGAGCAGCGGTGGCGGAGGTGGCAGCGGGGGTGGTGGCGGTGGAGGGGGTGGTGGCAGCAGTGGCGGGGACGGCAGGGGAGAGCTGTGCTGTGGTGAGCGGCCAGTGCTGGTGGCACGTGGGACACACACGCTGGGCAGGGCGCAGGGGAAGGGCATGGCACGTGGGAGGGAAGGGAGAGGAGTCCGAGGTGGGAGGAACAGAGTTGAATAAGAGTGGATGAGGACATGGAAAAGGATATATGGAAAAGGGGATACTGGACGGGATGCGGTGAGACGAGGAGAGGATGCAGGAGGTGGTGCAGTGAGATGCTGTGGCGGGAGACATGCTGATAGCTCGCAAGGGCATGGCAGGAGGACGGGGGGGGGAGGCAGGGAAGAGGCCGAGAAAGAGGCAGTGGAAGAAGACAGAGACAGGGACTGACCAGGACAGAGGAGAAGAGCGCGGCTGAGACGGAGGTGGAGGAGGTGGGGGGGAGCGGCGAGGGAGCAGTGGAGAGGTCGCTGCCATCAGCCGTGAGCTGCTGCTCCCCCGCTGCTGCTGTTGCTGTCTCCACTCTCAACGCCCTCCTGTCCCTGCGAATCGCCTCGTTGTACTCCCGCACCTTCCTGGAAGCACCCAACCATGCAAGCAGAGCAGTGAGGTGCGTTAGGAGGAGCGCATGGACACGGGTACTGTGGAAAGAGCATGGCATAGACACTCACGAGGAGACAATGGCAGGGTAGGGCATGGCATGGCGTGTCGTGGCATGGCATGGCATGGCATGGCATGGGGGTGCAGTGTGCGCGGCAAGGCGTGACTCACTTGGCGACCTCATCGCTGACCTCCGGTGCTGTCGTGCGCCGCCTCCCCCTGCTCGCACCCACGCAGGGGCATGGGCACGGGGGGAGAGGGCGGGAAGGGGGAGCAGATGGGGGAAGAGGGTGGAGGGGAGAGGGTGGGGAGGAGAGGGTGGAAGAGAGAGGGATGGCGGGAAAAGGAGAGCAGAATGCTGAGGAGCGGCGGATGGGATAATGGGAGCAGACATGCGAGAAGCTGAGCAGTGGCTGGAGGCAGGGAGTGGCACGGTTTCATGGGTTCAATTGTGAGCATGTGAAAGATGCATTGCACGGTGCATGGTGCATGGTGCATGGTGCATGGTGCACGGTGCATGGTGCATGGTGCATTGTTGAATCATAGCAGAGCGGCGACCAGTAGGGCGTGAGGGTGGTGGAGCAGGCAGCAGCAGTCTCACCGTGGAGCAGATGGTTCTCCCACTCCTCTGCGTGGGGGCGGTGTGGGCAGGAACGTGCGATTCCTGCCATTCCATGCCATGCCACACCAGGGGCAACAAGGGAGGTCGATAAGGCAACGGAAGTTGAAGCAAGTGAGCAACCAAACATAGCTAGACAGCAGCTTCCCACACACTCCCTGCACCCCCTGCACGCATGCCTTGCATCCCTATCTATACCCAAGCGCCCTGTCCGCCCACCCCACACGTACTGCTCCATGCCTGCCGCTGAGACCTCTGCCGAGCCGTCCGCAGCAGAGTAGGTGCGGCGGCGCACGAGAGGGGGAGCCGGCTCAAAGGGGCCCACAGGGGGCGTGGGGGCCAGCCCCCCTGGCGGGGCGCCTGCACCCATTGTGGACGAACTTGATGCTGCTGCATCCCCGCCCAATATTGAGCTGATTCAAGAGAGGGGAGGGGACATGGTGCAGGTGCGGGTGTGGGTGCGGGATGCAGAGAGGAATGGGATGTTGTGACTACATTGCAACATAGCATTGTATGGCATGGTTTGGCACCGCACAGCACAGCACAGCACAGCACAGCACCGAAAAGCACGGCACAGCAGGGCGTGCAACACACCTGGGCGGGAGTTGCCTGGAGTCCTCAACATCTGACCCCACAGTGTTGCGCCGGTATTGACTGCACACAGCAGAGAGCGTACACACGAGCCCACATGCGCACCGTCAGGGAGAGAGTGCACGCGCGAAGGTGCGAGAGAAGGTGTGAGGGTACGTGCGAGAGAAGGTGCAAGAGAGAAAGAGGAAGGGCAGGAGAAGGAAGGGAAGGGTAAGGCTTTGCACCTGTGGGAGGAGGAGTTGTCGAAGGAGCGTCTGTGCATGGGCGCCAGGGACGCCCTGGTTCGCGCTGACATGAACGAATGGTCTGACATGCTGCCATCCGACCTGCCATGCCATGGCACACCCATGCACATAGCACCAGCGAGGGTGTGGTGTTACGGGTGTGAACCTCATGTGCTGTATGCATGCCGCTGTGCACTATACGTTGTGCCACCACACATGCCTGGCTGGCCATGCAACCACAGCGCAGCGCCACAGCATGGGGTAAGCTCAGCATTTTGAGCGCAGTGTGTGTGATGCGAGCAGGGAGCATGTGAGGATCAGACGAGCAGCACAGTCCACCACACAGCTCACCTTCCTGCGCCTGGCGGCACTGGTCCTCCCATTGCCGCTGCCTGCATTCCCCCCATTGCACCCATCCCCCCTGCTCCTGCAGCGAGTGTGGCAGCAGAGGAGGGCGGCGTGGGCGAGTCGTAGCCCGAGCTCACAGCTGCCACGGCTGCTGCAGCTGCCGACCCCATCCTCTTGTCCGACCTTGACCAATATGCCTGCGCTGCCTCAGGACTGCCACACACACGCTCACATGGCATGCCACGCACGGGAGCAGAGCAGGAGA
Source organism: Closterium sp. Naga37s-1 (assembly GCA_947471745.1). NCBI lineage: Eukaryota > Viridiplantae > Streptophyta > Zygnematophyceae > Desmidiales > Closteriaceae > Closterium > Closterium sp. Naga37s-1. The sequence goes on from CANJKZ010000030.1 coordinate 7,578,750, forward strand.
GATGAGATGAGGCGGCTGGAATGGGCTCCCATGCCTGCCGGGATCCTGAAGAACCTGCCAGGTCATACTAGCAGCGGTCACAAGTTGAACACAACACAACAGCAGCAGTCACAAGTGGTGCAGGAGGGGGATGTTTGTGCGCTGTACGGTTGTATGTAGTACCTGGTTTCAACGCTGCCAGAGGGGGGTGTGTGGCGCATGAGGTAGGCGGCAGCGCGTGTGGTCATGGCAACCGCGCCCTCGGACTCGCTCACAGCGCCGCTCAGCATGGACATGCGCTCGTACCGCCCTGGACCCCCCTCGCCACCACTCATGAAGCCGCGCTCACACGCGTTGGCCGACCGTGAGTGCTGCATGTGCGTTCTGTGACGCACGGGTGGGATGAGGGAGGAGAGATGAGGGGCTGCGAGGATGGGCAGGATTAGATGGCTGCGAGAGAAAGGCCTGCAAAAGAAAGCAGATGTGGTCCCAGGAGCACAGCTCACAGACTGGTGATAACGATGCCGCCCCTTGCAGGGTTTTTTATTCTCTGTGAATCGCCCCTGCAGGTAAGGCCAGTGCACTCACATGGCAGATTCTCTCTTTCTCCCACACACACACACTTTCCGTGCCTCCTCCCCCAAAAGCCTACCCCTCCCTCTTGCCCCACGGAACGGACCTGCCTGCGAGGTGGCCCAGCCTGTCCTCCTGCATGGCCCTGCGCCTGCTGCGGTGGCGCCGCATGTTGCCCTCGGGCTCACTCGTTGGACTGCCAGCACCAGGGGACACAACGCCGCCACGCCACACCAGCCACGGGAAGTTAGGGATGAGCAATCAAGCAGGGTTGGGGGAGAGAAACAAGGAAGTGTGGAAGGAGAAGCCAAGGCAGGGGTTACCCAGGGCGGAAGTTAGAGCTACCTGGCAGGCTGGCATCAATTGCACGCCAACAAGAACAAATGCAACAATACAGAGCCTGCGAGTGCGAGCCGCTCAGCTTCTCCCGCTGCAACCCCAGCCCATGCAGCAGTGTTTGCCATCCCTTGCCTCTCCGCTTCCCGCTTCGTGTGTAACTCACCTGAGCGCGTTCCCCGAGGGTGCAGCAACAGACGGAATGGCGAGGGCTGAGGGCGGCGCATAGGCGGCAGGGCAGCGGGAGGAGGCGCCAGAGAGGTACGACATGTAGCGCTCCACACTGCAGAGGCACGCACATGGGCGCGCAGGACACACACCGGGGGCACGAGCGGCCGTGAGGGACAGGAATGCATGGTCGGGCGGAGAGAATAGGGCGAGAGGAGGGTGAGAACAGGACGAGAAAACGAAAGAGTGGCGGATGGAAGGCAGGGTGAGAGGAGCAGAGGGTTTCGAGCAGGGCTCACGAGCGAGTGGCGGCGGCAACGCCTGTGCCTGAGACGCCAGCGGCGGCGGCATCGAGGGGCGTGGGTGCACGCATGGGGTGCGCTGAGAGGGCGGGCTGTGAGAGAGCCGCGTCCACTGGGTCCAGTGACGACCCCGTCAGTGATGACAGCGACGGACCCCCTCGCGCACTGGCGGGGGGGAGGCACGCAGGGGACGGGGGAAGGGGCGAAGGGCGAGAGGCGAGGGGCGAGGGTGCAGGGGAAGGGGCGAAGAGGAAGGGGCGAAGGGTGAGGAGGAAGGGGCGAGGGGCGAGGGGGGGATGGTAGAGGGACACACAAAGGAACATTGCAGACGGATTTGGAGTATGCACTGTGCAGCAGTGGAGGACACGTGGGGCGAGTCGTGACGAAGAGGCAGGGTGCGAGAAGAGGCGAAGATCCAATCAGGTCAGGTGGGAATGGTGCAGCAGCAGCAGCAGCAGTAGAAGGCGGGAGAGAGCGTACCTGGATCGGAAGGGGTCCATGTTATCACTGAGAAGGGACGGCCGTCGAGCAAACTCATGGCTGCACCCATCACACACATAGAGGGGCAGCAGTGGCGGCCAGCGGGCCATGCACGGTGTGCGTGAGTGAGTGCGAAGAGACAAGTCGTCACGATCAAGGCCTACCAATGTCCGACCCCCCCCTGCGTGCTTTGCATTTCCGTGTCGTCTGAGGGCTCACCTGGGGCGGCCGCTTTCCAGGTTGTCATTCAGCAGTGATGGACGGCGAGAGAACTCGTTCCTGCTCAGTACCAGTCGACAAACACGCACGAACAATGGGAACCTCTTGCCATGAGTACACGGGGCAATGAACCGCAAAGGCGAATGCGCTTCCTACATCAATGTCCACGATATATTGGCTTGCCAAGGCCGTCGCTGTCTGCTAGCCGCCCACACCCCGGGACCCACCCAGGTTCGAGGAAGGAGCACGAATCGAGATCGCGGCGCTGCGAGCGGGCGCGGGAGGACATGAACGGAAGCTCGCCGCCGCTGCCGTACCCCTCGCGACTGCCCATGGCGCCGCCACTCGCGCCACTCGCACTGGCACTGCGCCGTCGCTACAGCCCCCGCCCCAACGTGATGATCGCTGCTAGCGAAACCGTCGCGAACCGGTAACGGCTTCCAATGTCGTGGCGAAAGGATTGGCGCGCGCGCCCTACATAGGGCCGGCTGATGCTGTCCGTGCTGTCAAGGTTCTGCTGCCCCCTCTCGCTCTAATCGACGGCTGCGACTACCTCCCAAATCTGACGTCAGCGAGTCACAGGCGGACACGTATGCAAGAGGTTGAGGGATTGGTGAGACGTGACAGGTGGCAGCGCGGTGATCGCGTTGCGGGATGGTCAGTTGGCAAGACGCTTGCCAGCGAGGCAAGGGGCGAGGAGAGGAGAAGGAGAAGCAGTCAACTAGCTGACGGGAAGAACGGCGAGTGCACGAAACTGGATCGCCGCACGCGGAAGGAACGGGGGACAATGCTAGAACGACGCGGCGGTGCCTGCCAGCATCAATGAAGATGGCGGAAGGAACGATGGGTTGCGGAGTGTTGACGATGTTGGGAAGAAAGAAAGACTCCTGATTTTGATGACTACCGCAATCTGACGCACATTAAGAAAGGTGGTCTCCGGGAAGAACAGTGGGATGCAGCGGGGATTGCGATGAGTGCGGGCAAAAATCCTGTCCTGCACGCAGATAGATGAAGAGACTGAGCTCTTCGCCACTACTCTCGGCGGCCACTTAAGATCGACGAGCAAGGTGCGAGATTGACGCACACAGAGCCACTGGGATCCCGCAGCACAGACCTTGCCACTCGCCTCGCTCGGCCTGACACAAACTTCGGCGTGCGATGTCAATGTCAGAGCAAGAGAGCCGCATAGAAGGCTGGCAAGAAGCTACGGTAAAGGATCGGTCTCGCGAGCTTGACAGTAGTCTTAAGGCTCGACCGGGAAGCCATGATCCAGGAGAGCACTGAGCGGCAGAAGCGGCAGGATGAAGTCTTGCTTTCAGACCAGTCCAGGCACGAGAGTGAAGGAGAGGTTGGTCTTGGGTACCCTGACTTGGGATGGGGTGAGGAGAAATGAATCCACGACCATCGCAAGCCTCGCAAAAGTTGCTGCGACTTCCTTGCACCGTGGCGAAGATCGCAAACTTGATGACGACACCTTGGGATGACTGCCCGACGTTACCTCGGTAACATCCAGTCGCCCTCCACACACATACGCACTCGGACTCTCACGAGTTAGCCGAATCCCAAGATTTCAGGATAATTGGATACAGGGCTGGGCGAGTGGTACGACGGATATGATATGGACGGGAGTGGGATGATCACCACCGCTCTATGTGTTGTGTCGTGGCTGGATTGAGTTCTACAGTTTCGATTACATTCCGTTTATATGCGATCATCGAACAACTCAAATCTGGGTACAGTATTTGTGGAAGGTAATCAAATTTCACTATTGAGATCATTTGGGCAGTAGTCCACCCTCGCTTTCTCGCATGCAGGTTTCCCCCCGTTCTTGGGATTGTCACATCCACGGAGTAGACCTTGCAGAGGTGGTTTGAATCTGGATACGTATAAAGAGGGTGCTGCCATGTATCATAGCTTGGATCCATCTGTAACCCACATAGATCCACAAGAGTGAATCACTGATTCCTTGTAGTTACCTAGGCTCATCGTTCATGTTCCATAGTGACGTAACTGAACATTGGTCTAGCGCATTCCTGTAGTGCCTCCCGCTCTTTGTCCGCCTTCCTTCTCTTGTGTCTCCTCGCGCGCAAGTTTCTTTTAGTGGTCGGTGCCGATGGCTGCGGACGGTAAGTCGGTGCAGGCGGTGAAGGGGCTGGACATAGCCGTGATGGCGGGGAAGTGGTACACCATAGCCAGCATCCCGCCCAAGGGGCAACCGACGGACAGCAGCGGCAACACGACAACGTACACGGTGAACAAGGACGGGGCGAGCCTCAAGGTGGTCAACGAAGCCATCATGGCCAGCGGCAAACACGGGAAAGTGGAGGTGCGACCATGAGGAATGAGAGTCAGTGAGGGACCAAGGAAAGAGGAGGAGAAGAGAGGGTAAGCACGAACTTCCAACTCATTCTGCCGGTTTTCTCCACTCTACCCTCGACATCTCTTCCCTACCCTTGGCATCTATTCCCTGCTTCAGGGTAAGCTGGCGAAGGCGAAAGACGCAGGCGACGAGGCGCGGTTTGGGCAGACGTTATGGGTGCCGCCGTTTGCGCCCATCATTCCTGTGCACACGGACATCTGGGTTATGGCGACGGAGGAAGGCGAGAACCCCCAGTACATGCTGCACGGCCAGCCCGCTAAGCAGGCGCTCTGGGTACGTGTAGGGCAAATGAGCGAGTGAGGGAGAATCATGGGCGAAAGCGAGTGAGAAGATGTACGACAGCAGTTAGAGGACGTGGCACTAAATTGTCAGTGAGGCACATTGTACGTTGAACCTGGTAGTGGCCCATTGCCCTATTTGTTGCCATCCGTGCCTCTCTGCTCAGCCTCACTGGACTCAGTTGTACTGTGCCTGACGGTTACTCCATGGGGTGGCTTATGTCTTTCCTGTATGCAGATACACAGCAGAACTCCGGAGTTGCCTAAGGAGATTGTTGATAAGCTGCTGCAGGTAAGGAGCCACTCGTGTGCCATCCATTCCTTGGTGCTTGCCATGGCATATCCTGTTCCAAGGACTGCGTTCATTGACTTCCTTTCACATGCCCTCCATGTTCCGCCCACAGATGGCTGCTGACCAAGGATTCGACTTGAGCAAGCTCATCTATTACAAGCAATCTACTCCAGAGCCTTCAACCTGAAGAATATTGTAATAGTTGCCCGATGAAAGGATGAGATGTCATGTCTGTAGTGGTGTTTGTGGAGTAGTAAAAAAAAATGTTCGCACCCAGTGAACAATGTTTTGGTTTTTTATTCCATGCAGGATGATTTAAAATTCACGTTGAGTATATAGTTGTGGAATTGAATGTCCTAAACCAATCTCTGTAGAATTGTTACAAAACTCTCCCCAATTGGCGATCTTGCCAGTTTTGCCACCTAGCTTTTCACCTAGCGCCCAGTCAGCGTCGCCTGTCGTGCACACAAGGGTCACATCCATCAAAGCCACATTGACGTGTCAGCTGATCTCTTCCCTCCATCGGTCCATGTCATCACTGGCCCGTCTCCCCTTCCCGTTTCTTCCTTGCACACCCAGCCCGCTCCACCCCTCCCTCGCCCCCCTCGCAAACTCATTTCTGCTGTGCTCTGCTCTGCTGTGCTTGCTATTCCCGCGCCTATCCACCTTTCCTCAACCTTGCTTCACCTCCCAACCATGGCGGCCGCCAAGTCCCTCCTCTCCAGCCATGCTGTTGTGAGTGCCTCTTCATTGCCATCTTTTCGAGTTCTAGGGAGATGATTATTTTTCTGGTCCATGCATCATATCTTCTCGTCAATTCGATTTCACGAATTCGCGCTGGCCATTGCATCATGCCTCACCGTTGTTCAGCGAAATCGCAGCTGAGATTCGTTTTCTTGCCGACTCGTGCTCTTTCCCCATACATCTCATCCCTTCCGGCTCTATCCCGTCCATCGCACTCGCTTCCGTGGTCTACGCCTGTAGCTGGTCACGCATATCACACACGCATCCTTCCCCGCCACCGCGTTCCCTCGCTTAATCATCCTCTCCCCCACCTGTCTGCCACTGTCTCGTCGTGTCCCGAGCAGCAAGCCGTGTCGCGCGTGTCCATGGCTGCGACCGTGAGATCGCGCGTGGTCGCCGCGTCCTTCATGGCGCCGGCTCGTTCCTCGGCGTCGTCCCTCGCGGCGTCGTCGTCGTCGCTCATGTCGCCGCTCTCCGCGGCGTCCCTGGCGCCCGCCACCACCCGCCGTCAAGTCTCGTCCTTCTCCACGGCGCCCCGCGCTCAGGTGGGCTGGCTGTGCTCCGCGTTTGCTGACCAGCCCTACTTTCAGTTCGCGACGTGTCGTCCATGTCGCAAGTTCGCCATAATATTGTGTAACTTATCTATCGCCATCGTTTCCTCTTCTCCCCCTCCCCGCCCTCTTTCCCCCTCCCCCCGCGTCTACACCTTCCCCCCGTATTTCCCTCCGAATTACTACCCCCCGCGCGCCTCCCTCTCCTCCCCCTGCGCGGCATGCGCGCGAGCAGGCGGGGGCGGAGCCGACGGTGACGAGCAAGGTGTATTTCGACGTGGAGATCGGCGGCAAGCCCGCTGGTCGCATCGTGCTGGGGCTCTTCGGAGAGAACGTGCCCAAGACCGCCGAGAACTTCCGCGCCCTCTGCACCGGTGCGCGTCGCGCCTCCTCTGCTTGCCACCCCTTGCCATACCGTTGTTGGTAGATCCCGCCGCGTGAATCCCATCCACCCGTTCGCCCTCCGTCAATATCTCCCCCGCGCTAGATTCGTGCCGTCTTTGACGTTTCCCACTGGCTCCCTCATCATGTCTCTTCCCCGGGGGGTTCTTCCTCCCCTTTCCTCCCGCGGGCAGGCGAGAAGGGCTTCGGGTTCAAGGGGTCGGCGTTCCACCGCGTGATCCGCGACTTCATGATCCAGGGCGGCGACTTCACCGCCGGCAATGTATGTAAATCGCCTCACCTCACCCCGCCTCGCCGCGCCTCACCCCGATTCGCCTCCCCTCAGCCCGCCTCCCCTCCCCTCGCCTCGCCTCGCGTTGCCCATCACCCTGCCCTGGCTCCATCCCTCTTTTCTACCTGGCGCTGCTGTTTCCTCCGTCTCCCCGTTCCGATTGCCTGCTCTGTACTTTGTCCCCTCGTCCTCTCGCACTTCTTCACCTCTCTCGCTCTCTCCCTCACACCCGTGCATTCTCTCACCTCGCATTTATCTCGTGTGCCCTTGGGTGTCCCTACCCCTCTGTGCCCCTCCCTTGCTTTCGGGTGTGCGTGCGCGCCGTGGTGCGGCGTGGCGGCGGCAGGGCACGGGCGGCAAGAGCATCTACGGGCTCAAGTTCGCCGACGAGAACTTCCAATGTACGCTCCACGTGGGCGGGCTCGCGCAATGGCTGTGCGCTCTGGCTTTGGGCTTGCAAGTGAATTGGGGGAAGGGGGGGTGGGGAGGGAAGGGGGGGGTGGGGAGTGGAGGGGGGTTGAGGGGAGATGATGTGCTCACACACGCGTTGGTGTTAGTGCTGGTTGGTGTGATGTGTTGAAGTTGAACCCACCTGCACTCACTACTGCCCGTGCGGTGATATATCCCCCCTCTGCTGTGCGTGTGCGCAGTGAAGCACACTGGCCCCGGCATCCTGAGCATGGCGAACGCGGGCCCCAACACGAACGGCAGCCAGTTCTTCATCTGCACCGTCAAGGTGAGCCCGCCCCATGCGCTGCTGCGCGCCTGCTGCTCGCTCTACCACTCTGCACGGTTCTGGTATTGGCGGGAATGCTGGTTCAGCCTGGGGGGAGGGAGATCAACGCGAGGGTTTAGGCCGGCACGGAATGCAGTGAGGAAGACTTAATTGTGATGCAGGAGCGGTGCGGACGTGGATGGTGGGCTGTTGTGCTGCCCACCTCTGCATGCTGCGCCACATGCTCACAGCTGCACGGCACACAGCATGATAAGCAAGTGTCGCTGCATGTATGTTGTGGCTGAGTGTGCTGTGCTGCCTGCTCCGCCTGCTGCGCTCCCGCCCTGCCCTCACCTGCACAGGGGCTCATCTGGTGTGCTCCTCCGCTGACTTTCTCTTTCCCACTCCGTTTGCTTGCTGCTTGCTCCCATGTGCGCGCACCCCTGCGTGTGTGCATGTGCGCTTACCATGTGTGTGCACTTCCATGCTTGTTGCTTGTTATGTATTTGTTGTGCACGTGCAGACGCCATGGCTGGACAACAAGCACGTGGTGTTTGGGCAGGTGTTGGAGGGGTTGGACGTGGTGCGCACCATTGAGGGCCAGCAGACGGACCGCATGGACCGGCCCAAGGCCGCGTGCGTCATTGCCGACTCGGGCGAGCTCCCCAATTAAATTCCCTTAGCGCCGCTCTCCCGCCTGCTGAGGAGTGGAGAGAGTTTTGGGTGGAAGTTGAGCAAGTAGGATTCAATGTTGCTGTCGGGTGCTGTTCCTTAGGATGCAGTTGACTGCGTGAAGAGATCGTGTTTTGTGTGACAAAAGGCTGGATTTTCAAACGCTCGGTGAAGGATACAAAGTAGTTGCCTATTTTTGGAAAAGTTGTACGTAACCCGGTTTTTCAGTGTACAATAAATGGAAATCCTGAACTCGTCAACCAACCACTCCGCCGGTCTTGAAAGGTGGTGCTGCTGATCGCCGTTCAAGCCAGCATCCCACCCACCGTATCACCCACACTGTCTGCCGACCTCGCTCCCCCGTTCACTCCTCCCAGTCCCTCATTCCTCTGCTCGCGTCGCTCGTCTCGCCGCCATGCACGCCACGCCGCACTCCACGCTGCCGCGAAACGCGCTGCGAGTGGTGGTGGTGGCGGCCGTGGTGCTGCTGGCGTACTTCCTCGGGCCGCCCATCTACTGGCGCCTCGCCGCCACCGACAACGGCCCCGACGCGCCCATTTCACCGGAAGTCGGTAAGGCTCGCTGCGAGAAATGTTTGCAGCGGGAGAGGAATTAGCGGCGGAGGCGGAGCGCGAGCAGCGAATGGCGCGCGCGACATAGGGGCATGGCGCATGACAGTCTGCGCGGGCCCCGCTGGTGTCAATGCAAGGATCGCGCCACCTGCGCCCGTGGTTGCGCGCGGCAGGATGCACGGCATGCGGCGGAGTGGGGTTTCCAGTAAATTGCCGTTACATGATCGCAGTAGCACACCCACTGTGCTCACCCACTAGCCTCCTAGCATCCATTGCACTGGTCCCATGTTTCCTTTGCCGTCCCTTGTTCCCCTATCTCCAACTCCCGCACATACCGCCATCCCCTCCCCTCTTTCGGTTCGCCCCATTTCCTTCTCCCGCCTGTCCTTTTTTTCCCACGTCCCCACCACCGCGTGCCTCCCCTCCACCCCTCCGCCCTTCCCCTTTCCGCCCCATCCCCTCCCCGCGTGTCCGCCAGACCCCGAAGTAGAGCGTCTGAGGTCCGTGGTGGAGGGCGCGGCTGCTGCCAGGGAGGGCGCTGGTGCTGGGGAGGAGAGCGCTGTGGGCGCTGTGGGCGGAACATCAGATGATGCTCACAATGGTGGGGGCCCGCAGGGCGAGCAGGCACACATGGGGTTCGAGGAGACAGGGGCGGGGGGCAATCCGGTGGGCCGGGTAAACAGCAGGGGCGGGGAAGGGGAAGGGCATGGCGATGCGGATGGTGCTGGGGGGACGCGTGCGGAGGGGGGGGTGGGCGACAAGGGTGCTGTGGCCGGGGCGGAGAGCATGGGTGCAGACCTGGCGCGCAATGGGGAGGGCAGGGATGGGGAGGGCGAAGGGGGTGAAGGGGCCGAGGGTGGTGAGGTTGGGGAGGGTGGTGAGGGTGGTGAGGGTGGGGAGAAGAGAAAGGAGGAGAGTGAGGGGGGAGCAGGAGTGGAGAGAGATGGTGCAGGGAAGGGTGGGGAGGTGGTGGAGGAGGGCGATGAGGGAAAAGTAGAAACGGGGGGAGATGATAAGGGTGGTGAGGCGGGGGAGGTGGAGAGAGGCAGGGAGGAAGGGGCGTCAGGGCACAGTGATGGTGAGGGGGAGCAAGACCATGAGGAGAATGCTCCAGCGGACGAGGAGAATGGCCGCGATGCTGCACACACACATGCACATGCAGACGCCGATGCAGACGCAGATGCAGGTGCGCATAGTGGCAGGAAGAGTGGTGGCACGAGCAGAGGTGACGCAGGGAGCAGAGCGGAGGCAGAGGAGGAGCAAGCTGGTGCGGATGAGGAAGCAAGCAGTGCAGAGAGCAGGGAGGAAGGGGAGGAGCAAGATGCGGACTCCATCCGAGTGAGCAACCGCAAGATGAAGACAAAGTCCAAGGCAAAGATGAAGAGGAGGACGAAAGCCAAAAGGCTGTCCAGGTCACGGTCGCACGCGGGGGAGGAGGAATGATGAGCGAGCCTCAGGTGGGCGGGCGACAGAGATCACGTACGGTACCGTTCCGTACTGTAGTACTAGTGGATGGGTGGCTTCTCCACCTCCTGCCATTTCATTCCGTTCCATCCATGCCACCGCCAGTTAACAGAAGGATGTGTACTTTGTTGTAACGTCCAAAAAAAGAGACCAAGGTTGAGTGTGGAAATGCTACGGTATCAAACAGGAGTTGCAAACAGCCTGCTCAACTCTCCTGGAGAACTGCTCAGGTCGAATCATGTAGGAGCACTACACATATCAACAGCCGTCAACAGCGAGAATAGAGTTATTTGCTTGTGGCATTGAAGGCAGTGGTTGGTTTCTGCCTTCATTCCAGGCTGAATGAAAAAGAAGACTGAAATTCGTTCTTTTGCTGCCTTGAACACCCGCCCACTGGAGATGATGTAAAATTATGAAGCGAGGCTTCATTCATATATATACTACCGGTAATTGAGTGATAATACCGTATAACAAGTTGCAATAGAAGCAACTGTAAGTTAAAAGGTACGCTTAGGTGGTAACATGATTAGTCGGTAAGTGGTTAGCAGAGAGAGAGTCCGTCCGCCCCTCACTAAGGTACCTAGCTGAGCACACGGCAGCGTACTGATGAGTTTCAGTGCAGTCCACATGACATGAGCGCCATCAGCGGCGCCAGAACAAGTTGCAGCGCACATGGGGCTCCTGCTTCTCGCCCACCACCATCACCCCCCCTTGCTCCGCCTGTCCGCCCTGCGCCTGCACGAGGCAACGCTGCAGCTCCAGCAGCACGCGCTGCTTGCTGCTCATGCGCCGGCACAGCGCCCTGCCCTTGCCCTGCACCGCAGCGAGTCGCTGCAGCGTGCGCTGCGCCTTCCCCAGCAGCACCTCCGCCTCTCTTACCTGCCCGTGCGACCGCTCCACCACCCCCTCCACCATCTCCGCATCCATGCCCCCCTCCATGCCGCCCCTGTTCTCTTTACACCCGTCGCTGAGTGTGGGGCGTGTGCTGTGCTCCAGCACGGCGGCCATGTGCACGTACACGGCTTCAGTCACCGCCTGCAGGGACGCCCGGCACCACTCCAGCTCCTTCTCCACCTCCTCCCCCGCCGCCCCGCACTGCCCTTCCCCTGCTCCTGCCCCACCCGCTGCTGCTGCTCCGGCCGCGGCAACGCCCTTCCACACGCCGCCCACGACCCACTTGCCGAGCTTGGACGGGCTTCTGGACACGCCCACAGGGGACACACACAGGGGGTGCAGCGCGGGGCGAGGGAGGGGCAGCAGCACGCTCAGCTGCTTGCGCCTGCTGCCCCCCGCCTCGGCGCCATTGCCTCCCTGCACATGCTCGCTCTCACATGCCCCACCCTCATCGTCTTCCCCATCAAGGGCACCACTGTCCCGCCCACTCTCGCTCCTGCTGCCGTTTTTGCTCGTGCCACTGACCGGAGGTGCATTCACGGGTGCATCAGCAGCTGTGCCATCACTGTGAGACCCGCCTGTGGGGATAAGCCTCATCGCCTCCCCCGCCTGCTCTCCCACCTGGGACCTCTCCACCCCCCCATCCATCTCGGATCCCTCCACCCGCCCACCACTGGCCTCGCCCTCCTTCGCCCCGTGCCCGCCCGAATCGCCCGTGGAGGTGACGTCATCATCATCATCATCCCTGTCGCGTGAGTCGGTGGCGATCATGCCATCCAGGCTCTCCCCCTGCCTGCTGCACCACGACCCCCTCTCCCCGTCCATGTCACTATCCATGCTCTCCCCGCCCTCACTGCCTCTCTCCCCCTCCTCCCCGTGCTCCCCACTACCACTGCTGCCGCCGCTCTGCGCTGCGCTGCTGCCCCCTTGCTGCACGTCATGCTCCCCCCCCTCACTGCCTCCACCCGTGCTCGTCTCATGCGCCACATACCCGTCACGCCCCTCACACCCCTCATGCCCCTCACGCCCCTCGGCATGCACCACGTCGTCTCCCTGCCAACCATCCTCGCCCGCACTGCCGCAGCACCCCTCCAGCAAGCCCCCATGCTGCCCGCCACATGCGTCGCCTTCGCTTCTGCCCCCGCCACCAGCGTGCCTCCCAGCGTGCCCCCCCTCGCCCCTGCTCACCCGCACCCACCTGCTGTCCGCGCCCCTCTCCTCCAAGCACAACCATTGCCCTTTCCGCCCACCGCCCTCCCCACCGCGTTCACGCTCTACCCCCTCGCCCTCCTCTTCCCCGTCATCCTCCTCCTCCCCCTCCCCCTCCCCCTGCTCGTCCTCCGCGACGGCATCCCCCGCGCCCAGCAGCGCCAGCAGCTCCTCATCCTCGTCGCTCGTCTCCCCCCCGCCCTGCCCCTCCGCGTCGCCGCTCCGCTTGCGCTTGCTTGTGCGCGGGAGCGCGCGCGCATGCGCGCCGTGGAGCAGTTTGAGCAGCAGCAGCTTCAGCCCCGCGCACAGCTGCACCATGCCCTGCTCCACACACTCCTTCTCCTCCGCCCACTCCCACACCCGCTCCGCCTCCCCTACCAGATTCCCCAGCTCCGCAGCTATCCACGCCGGGCTCCGCTCCCCCCTCCCGCGCGCGCGAATGCCACCCCCGCCCCGCTCTTCCTCCGCCTGCCTTCCCGCGCAGCCCAGCAGCCCCCGCCATGTCTCCCGCGTGCACGCATCGTCGCCTCCCCCGCTCACAGAGCTCAGGCTCTCCTCTCCCTCCCCCTCCCCCTCGCGGATGACATGCCGTCTCCGCCTGTCTCTTGCGCCCGCCCTCGATCCCCCGGCCCCGCCCCGCAATTTGTCCCCGCTGCCCCACGCGCGTGCGCGCGGGCGGCACCCCACCACGGCGGGACCGTACAGCCCCGCGAGCTCGCCCGAGTCGGAGAGCGCGCCGCGGAAGTGGAACGAGAACTCCGACGCCGTCTCGTCGTCCGACCCCGCCTCGCGCTCCCCGCCCGCCACCCCCCGATGCCGCGGCTGCGCGTCGCTGTCCCGCTCGCGCCACTCCGCGAGTGCGTTCCCCCCTTGCTCCGCCTGTCGCCGGCTGGGGCTGCTTTCGCCAGTAGACGCGCGGCTGCCGCTGCTCGTGCTGCTGGGCGTGCTGCTTCTCCCCGCCGCGCCCACTCGCGCGCGGATCATCTTCTGGCGGCATCCGCTGCACAGCCCCGTCATGCTGCCCCCGCTGCGGCTGCTGCCCGCGCTGCTCGTCTCGCAGCTGCTCGCGCGAGACTTCCCCTGGCCCTCCGCCGCTTCCTTGCCGCGCAGCATCGGCGGGGAGGCGCACAAGTGCAGCGGCGGCGTGTCCGCAAGCCCCTCCGCGCACGGCGTCGGGCCGGCAACGACCTCCGGCTCGACTTCTCTTACCGCGCTCTCCTCACTCTTCTCATCCCGTCCTTCCAACGTCGCTTCCGCCTCACCCTCCCCGCAGCCCTCTGTACCGGACCCTTTCTCGCCACCTCCCTCCGCACTTGCCGCCCCATCGTCCTTGCCCCGCTCGTGCTCGTCCCGCGTCACCCCGCCACCGCCTTCCGCCTCATTCCCCCCCTCCCCATCACTGTTCCGCTGGGCGTGCTCCGCGGGCCCCCGGGCGGCGCGGAGCACCTTGCCCTGCTGCAGCAGGCGCTGCATGAGCTGGTCGTTCACCTGCCGCAGCGTCCGCAGCGCCTCGTTCGCGCGCTCCTCGCGCTCCATGGCCACCATCGCCATGGCCTGCGCCGCGCTCAGCTCCTCCTCCATGTCGCTCAGCAGCCCGCGGAACTGCTGCTCGCGCTGCGCCGCCGACTCGCACACCTGCTCGATCTGCTCCTCCAACTCCGCTACCTCCTCCCGCGCCTGCCGCTCCGCCTCGCTCACCCGCTCCGCCCGTTCGCCTTCTCGCGCGTCGCCGTCTACTTCCCCCGCGCATTCCGCCTGTTCAAGCACATCTGCTAACTCTTCCTGCAGCCGCTCTACCTCCCGCGCCAAAGCCGCGCGCCCCCGCTCCACTTCCAACCTCCGCCAGCATTCCGCCTCTGCCACTCGCTCCGTCGCGCGCGCCACCTCCCTTTCCGCGCTAAGAGCCGCGCGCAACTCGTCAATCTGCGGGGAAAGAGAGTTGGAAGCAGGGAATGGCACGTGGGAGGATACTGAGATGGGGAGAGAGAGGGGTAAGGCGGGCTAAAGGGCACGTGGGAGCTGGAGCGCGCAGGGGCGAGGAGAGCGGGCGCGGAGATGAGCGCGTTACCTCGGCGTAGAGCAGCTTCTCGTTCTCCTGCATTTGCTCCAGGTGTCGCCTGTATGCGCGCACTTGGTCTGCCGCCTGTGACGCGTTCGCGCCCGCCTCGCCCTCCCCTTTGCCCGTCCCGCCAGCCGCCTTCCCGTCGCTTCCACCAGATTTTTCCTCCCCATCATATTTCCCTCCCCCTTCACACCCCGTCGCCATGTTCGCGTCGCTCTCGCGCACCCTCCAACCTTCCCCCCCTCTCTCCGCCCCGCGGGCCGCGGTAACGGCAGAAGCATGTGAGGGGATTAATTCCGCGGATGAATCAGACACGGATGGAGGAAGGGGGAGAGGCTGTATGGTGGAGTGACTGATTGGAGGGGGGGGTGTGGGTGATGGCGTGGCGACGTGAGGGCTGCTGCCGTGGGCGTGTGCGCAGCGATCCACCATCTCCGTGCTGCCACGCGCGAGGAGGGAAGGTCACGGCCGGGGAGGGACGGAACAAAACGATTGAGAACGGGAATTGTGAAGGGCGCGAATGGGGATCGCGAAGAAGACGAATCCGCCAAAGGTCGGCGCGAATCTGATGCGCACAGCGACCAAGCACTAAAGGGGTGTTTTGGGAATTACAAGGGCGAAATACCATGGAGTACGATGCGCGACACCAGTCATGCAGTAGAAGTTACAGAAGGTTCTAGACAGAACGACCGTCTCCCGACAATTACCTAAGGCTGCGACTTTAGGGAGGGTTGGGCTGCGAACTGCTCGTCGCAAAGCTGCTCATCGTCGGATACAAGGTATCTGCGCTACGTGGTATGCTATCTAAACTTCGTCGCAAGCACGGACTCACGCTCTATTCGTCACTGCTAGAATACCCTGCGCAAAAGTACGAAGGTCCAGGAATATATGGCGCAACCAAGAGGCGGAGTTGCTGTGGTGAGGAAAGGATATCAGCAGATAGGGAAAGAGTTGTTTGTGGCAGAGGCATCAGAGTAGGGCCTGGTGGTGATGCGAGTGTGAGGAGTGCAGCGCAATGCCAGGAAGTGGGCATCACTGCCGCGCACTCACATCACATCCATCCCAGAAGTACGGCACACCACCATGCCTCACCACACCACGCAGCAAATCGCATGAAAGGCGCCTCGGCTGTGGTGCTGGTGCCGCACCGAGTGGCGCGAAATGACATCGACTCTTGACATCGCGGGGAATTTTTTGAACAGTACAGACACCCTCCTCGCTAACGGCACTCATAAGCATGTAACACGACTAGGTTATGGAACTAGTGATCACCTAATCCTAAATAGGCATTAGTGCCAACTTTATACCATAGCAATAAAACTGAAAGAAATGTTCTCTGGCTCAATAAATAAATGTATGGAACAAATTTCAGTTAAATATTGAATCTATTAATGCAAATAAATGTGCTTGTATAATGACCACTGTATAATTTGGTAAGTAGATATGCACTGGATACATTATTTTCACCATTAGAATAGTCAGTTTCATTTATTCTCCACTAGGGTGATTGTATAGCACCCCTATCTATCATTGTGAGTTCGAATACCCTCTGAAAGTTTCTGGGGTGATGGCGTGTCAGATAGGGATCTGTTTCAGTCAAACATGCAACACGATTCAGGGAGGTGGGGAAATGGGGGGTGGGGATGGAGGAACGTACGAGAAAACGGTAAGGCCCAACAAGGGTGCAA